>JANIJH010000009.1:49635551-49646514 GCA_024520975.1 Erythroxylum areolatum
TTTTAGCCTTGTCAAAAGTAGCATTTAATGGTTTTAAATGAAAAAGACAAGATGACTAAAAGACAAAAATGCTAAAGGGAGGATGATGGTCGTTGGTTATATAAAAGGGTTTTAAAATCAAAGGCTCCTCTCTCTTTATCATCGATCTTCACTCTTCATCATCTTCTCCAAGCTTCTCCTTCATCGTCTTCTCTTAGCTCTCCAAGAATAAGGTAAGATCTAGCAGTCTTCATTTTATTCTAGCTATTCCCGGGTCAAAGGGTTTGCCCCGGTTAGATTCTCCGACCTCTGCGTGGATAACCGTTAGAGACGATCTCTTTTAGTCGTTATGGTTTGACATAGTTGTGTAGACACATGGATCCTGGCTTTCGGGAAGGTCCCGGAACAAAAATTTTTGTTTTCCGTACTGTGTGCATGTGATGCACACACTGGGATTTTCCTACACCGATGACATGTGAAAGTGAATGTGTAAAATGAAATCAAGTGACTGATTGAAAATATATGAATGTGATGCATTTCATTACATGAATGCATGAAAGATAAAGATAGTTGTGATCGAAGTCGCCAGTAAAAAGAGCTTAAAGCTCAGAATGTGATAAGAGCCTCTGGCTCAGTTGTAATTGTACCCGATATCCACTAAGAGATATAGGACAATACCTAAACAAGCCCAGTATTCACAAGGAATATGGGCTAGTGAAAAGACACTCGGTCACAACAAAGTAATAAATGAAAGTGAGTCACATGAGCATTGCATATACATTTACTATGTATGTTTGAATGATTGAAATGTATTATTGTATTGTATTGAATGAGAAATGTGGAAATAGTGAATAAAAGAGATTTATGATGCTACATGATGATAAATGAAATGATGTGAAATATGTGATCGTATGAGTTGATGTGTTGTGTGATTGAGTGAGCCATCGAGAATGGTTCACTCACTGAGTTCACAACTCAAAATTTACAACATTTTCAGGCTTAGAGAAGATCTCTAGTTGGCCAAATTGGAGTCTAGTCACTACATTCGAATAAGAGATAGAAGTCGGGATCAATTCATGTCTGCATTTGTATTTCTTTATTTTTATATCAACTTGTGTATTATGTAATTATTGTACCTCGATTATTTGAATAATTATATTTTGTAACAACTTTCCAAATTGGAAATGTTTGTAAATGAGACTAATCAATAAGTATAGTAACACTTGTGAATGAAAATGTTTATGAATAAAGTGAGCTCAATTTGTTTATTGATTTCCTAAATATGCATGTAATGTTTTAAAAAAAATTGTAACGAGTTTCAATTGTTTAACTGTGCTAGCATGCCACCTTTGTGGGATACATACTCGGACATCATTTAGGATGTCGGGTACGTGTCTTGCGAGAGTGGGGCACTACACCTGCTATGATTTTGTTTTCTAAAAAACCCTGTAAATCTGGCAACTCTAGCGAATCTTTGTTACCATTCCTAAGATTTTACAGAAGCTCCTATAACGAGCGCATTTACTGGTCTTATGTGAGCACCACTTGGTGGTCTCGTGTCTATGTTACCACCTCATCTAAAGCGATGTCACATGTCTGTATCACATCGGTTTTAAAATAACAGTTAAGTTGAACACATTGCAAAATCTTGTTCGTATTGTAATGAAATCCTTTTGTCTACCAGTGGATCATGTACTCTTATTGGTAGTATGATGAATTCCTTTTGCCTAACACAAGGCAATGTACTTATCATTTGCCTATTTTTTATATTAACAAAACAATAATGTTTAAGTTCTGCATTATAAAAAGAATATATATTTTAAAATTTTTAATATATATTTTAAAATATAAAGAAGACCACTAGCATTTGATGCTTAGCTTATTTAGAAGAAAAACTTCTTACTGCTCCAAAAAATTAATATAACTTATTTTATATAAAAATTCTCATTTTCCAAGATTAATATCTAATTTATATAGTAATGTCAAGAGGTATGTCATCAATCATCGGTGTATTTACCTTGTATATTTTAGTAATGTCAATACTATGAAATTTTAATATGTATTAGAGGTCAGTTTCATAACAATATTTGTATTTACCTTGTATATTTTATTGATTTATAACCAAATCATTTCCTTATTTTTTATTTTTTCATTCCAAAATTTTACAAATTAATTTTAGTAATTCATTTTTAATATTCTAACATATATATTTTTAATAATTCTATAATAATTCCTTTCTTAATATACGTTAAAAAATTTTAATATTTATAATTTCATCACAAAATTTTAAATTACACAACATGTGACTTTTTTTAAACCTTAATTAACTACAATATTTAATTCATAACAAAACATTTTACATTTTGTTCAGCCATGACACTCGTGACTGATGATATTACATTTCTTTTTTATTCTAATTTTTAATAACTAATTTTACTAATCCATTGTTAATATTCTAACTTATATATTTTTAATAATTCTATCATAATTTAAACATTTTTTCATTCATTCCAAATCTACTAACTAATTTTACTAATCCATTTTTAATATTCTAAGTTATATGTTTTTAATAATTATATCATAATTCTTTTCTTATTATGCATTTCAAAATTTAAACATTCATAATTTTATCACAAAATTCTAAATTACACAATATTTATTTATTTTTAACTTATTTTGTTTGAGTCATACCTATCATATATGTTTTTTTTTACTTTTTAGTTACTTATTATAATATTTTTAATTTAATTTATATATTTTATCCATTTATAACAAATACATACCACTATACATTTCCTTAATTTTTTACTTTTCATCTCAAGTTTTTACTAGCTAATTTTAGTTATTCATTTCTAATATTCTAACTTATATATTTTTAATATAACAAAATTTAAATCTTTTAAGAAAATATACATTTCAAAATTTAAATATTTATAATTTTATTACAAAATTTTAAATTATTCGATATTCATTTATGCTTTAAATAATATAATAATATAACATATTTAAAATAAATAATTGTAGAATTAAATTAAGTGAACATTATATTAATAGCTTGGCCGGGAGCCAAATAGTTAGTATATTTTGTAATTATTTTGTAAAAAAGAAAAGAAAATTTAAGTAATGTCCATTTGATTGAAACATTTATTGCATTCTTTGCGGTTGGCAAATGCCCAAGCCTTTATAAAGAGCAAGCGTAATACCGATTCTTACGCTGCGTATGATTACTGTGATTTATATACTGAAACATAATGAAACAAAAATTTAGAAACATATTAGAAGAAAAATTGGAGACAGTGAGGTATTTGGTTATGATGGGCAAAACAGATAAAGTTGTGTTCGTCTCGAGAACATAAATGTGTTTGACTAAAGTTGACAGAAAATAAAAAATATTGCCAATGACTACAGTACCCTTGCACTATAATATGATTGAAAATATGTAATTCATTGATTATTTTAAAACGAATAATTTGTATTAGTAATTTAATTGTATCTATAATATCAGTGAAAAATATTAAACGAAAAATTATTTAAATTATAGAAAAATATTATAATAAGAATTAATAGTATTTATTAATTATATCTTCAAATCCTCTTTCATTAGTAAATTATATATGATATTAATTATTATAAGACTTTTAAAAAATATTAATTCCATTTGTAGTAGTAATAATAATTTTAATTGTTATAATATGTACTTAAAAAGCCTTTGTTTTTTACTTTTTACGTTTTTTCTTTAATTTAATCGGAAAATTAAGCTGCATTAGTTTCTCATATTTGTGCAAATACATAGAATATAGCATTAAGGAAGTTGAAGTCAATGCATTACCATACTATAAGATAAATATGAAGTTATATAAAATAAGAAATGTGGCACTTAAAATGATGAAATCTATTGTGCCGTACAGTAAGTACCTTAGCAATCACTTCGCCGCGCTTTCTGTGTATGGGTGATCGTTGGAAGTTTCTTAGGCCCACGACTGTTGGAAATTCATTGCCATTAAAATGGATTTGCCTCTAATATGTGACCAGCCAAAATTTGTAAGATTATTGTAGTTATGACGTATATATCTCATTATTTCATCGGCCTTTGTCTGCGTCCCTTAAAATTTACGTTGCATATGATTACTATAATCTATACGTTAAAATGGAACAAAACAAAAATTTAGAGATAAAATAGAACAAAAATTGGAGACAATGAGACGTTTGATTGTGATGGACAAAACAGATAAAACTGTATTCGTCTCGAGGACATAAATATGTTTAGTTGCAATTGACAAAATATAAAAAATAGTGTCAATGACTAAAGTACCCCTGCAGTATAATATGATTAGAAATATATAATTCATTGATTATTTTAAAGCGAATGATTTGTATTAATAATTTAATTGTATCTATAAATAAGAAATTTTAAAAAATGATTAACATAAAAATTTAATGAAATGAGTTATTGGATAGCTAACATAAAAATTTAATGAAATGAGTTATTGGATAGCAAAAATTCTTATGAGTTAATAATAAAATGAATTACATTAAATATTTTTATAATTGTATCAATATTTATTTTAATTATATTTGTACTTTTTTAATTACGAAAAAATAAAATAAGAAACTTAAATATGTAATGAAATGAGAAACTTAAAAATTAAATGAAATGAGTTATTGAATAAAAAAATCTTACAAGTTAGAAATTCTAGTACATAATAATTTATTAAAACATCTAAGCATTCATGAAATTAATCACATAATAGTTTAAAAAAATTCTACAAGTTAGAAATTCTAATATATAATAATTTAAGCGTTGTTAGAGAGAAGAGTGATTTTGTTGGGTTTGTAAGACGCAATGATCATACGGCGTCGTGGGGGGAAGGTTATTTATAGGAGTTGCTTATGTATTTTGTTTGTCACAGGAACAAGAAATCTTGTTCCGTAGTTTTAGAATGAACAAAAAAATTATATTTTTGTGATCTAGAGTCAGAACAAAAATAAATTGGGTCAGCAACCAAACACTGCGAGGTACATGATTGTTTTGTTTTGTTTTTTGTCTCTACCGACGGAGACAGTAACCAAACCCAACGTTAGAGAACGGGCACCTACTAATGACAAGTGGGTAATGTGGGGACTCTCTTCCTCTCCATCACCTCAATTTAATAACCTCAATCCCTCTCAAATAGTTCTATGTTATTACAATTTAACTCTAAATATATAGCATATGCTATTAACACCCCTAATGTAAACTTTTTTTAAAAAAAAGGTGTCCTAATGTCTACTTATTATTCAATTCGCAATATATACTGCAATCTAATATATACATGAGCGCTCTCCCTCGTCGGAAATCAATACAATGATGATCCCAACAATAAAAGATGGGATGATAATCAATAATAAGCACAGAAATTGTAAAACCTTAGAAGCCTAATCGGAGGGAGCGCAAATTCTAACTTCAGGCAAGAGAGGATGCTACGCAAAAAGGTTTGTATCTCAGGTTGAGCATAGGTGGACTTCAAATCACCCTTTGGTATAAAAGCAAAGAGAAACTCAACCCAAGGAAATGCTGGTTTCGACTCAGTAGATGCAGCAGGGACTGGAAAAGCACCGACACTCCTTTAGCATCAACTGGACTGATTATTTGGATGGAGACCAATATTATCCTAGCACTGACGTTATGAGAGTTGTGGACATACTTGATAGTAAACAAAGACATGCACATGTACTAGCTCATCTTGGACGGTTTTGGGCTGTCAACTTAGTCCGTGATGTATTAATGTAGCTTTTTTGCTGTTAGAAGTTGTTGTGGGTATACTGTTATTAATGGGTTGAGACTGACATTACAGATATGCAAGATCACTTGGAAGGAAGGTAGAATTGGCGGAAATTAATTAGGAAGTTAGGTCCTGTGAACTCTTTTGGTAGATGTTGTCTAGGAGACTCTAGTTATGTACATAACTTTATATTATTTTGTATAAAATTTCTTGTGATTTATATAAAAAAAAAGTGATAGTAGCGGATCTTATTACAGATTAAAAAATCACTCTGTTGTGTGCCTATTATATAACAAATGTATAAAATAAAAAAAGGGGGATATTATAATTAAAGAGTAAAATTTATGCCTATTTTGTTAATGTAATGAATTTGACCCGTTCAATGTCAAACAGATGGAGTGGTCCAGGCTCCAGCTCTGGCAGATGTTACTGGAAACAGAGAGCTTTGCTGAACATACTTGTACAAAGACGAGGGCATTAGATATGTAGCCAACGTATGGTCCCATTATTATTTATTAGATCGCAATCAATCATATAAAAGAGGGAGAGAGGCAATTTTTCAAGTGTAATACGAAATTTTGAGTGCTGCAAGACAGGCATGAGAGGTTCAATGGGTGGCTTTGTGAAGCTTCTTGTCTACTGTTTTCTGATGTCAATTATTGCAAATTGTACTGCCCGAAATACTATGTTTCCAGGTCAATCCGTAAGCGATGGAGAGACATTAGTTTCTTCAGCCCAAAGCTTTGAACTTGGATTCTTCAGTCCAGGTGGGTCAAGAAGGTACTTGGCAATTTGGTTCAAGAAGAAATCTTTGGAAAACGTTGTTTGGGTAGCCAACAGAGAAACTCCTCTTCTTGATCGATCAGGAGTATTGCATTTCACTAGGCAAGGAACTCTTGTTCTAGAAAATGCCACAAAAGGTGTTGCTTGGTCCTCTAATGTGACCAGAACGGGGAAGAATCCGGTTGCTCAGCTGCTGGATTCAGGAAATTTTGCAGTGAAAGATGTAAATGACAACAACAGCAACCCAGATAACTTTCTGTGGCAAAGCTTTGATTATCCGGGTAATACTAATCTAGAGGGCATGAAACTTGGAAAAAACTTTGCTACTGGTCTGGACTGGTCTATATCATCATGGAAGAGCCCAGACGATCCTGCCAGAGGCGAATTCACTTTTGGAGTAGACCTTCGTGGATATCCACAATTGATGCTTAAGAAAGGAAGTAAAATACTATTTCGACCCGGATGTTGGAATGGTATTCGTTTCACCGGAGTTCTGGGAATGATACCCAATCCAGTGTACAAATACGAGTTTGTATTAACTGAAAAGGAGGTTTACTATAGTATTGAACTTTTCAATAAGTCAGTGGTTTCAAAGTTGGTGATTGAAGTATCTGGAATCGTGGAGCGATTGACATGGATAGATCAAACACAAAGCTGGGACCGTAATGCTGCAACTGGTATAGATCAGTGCGCCAAATTTGCAACTTGTGGCGCAAATGCCAAATGCAACATCAACTCTCCTCAATGTGCTTGCATGGATGGATTCGTGCCCAAGTCTCCTAGAGACTGGAGTTCAAAAGAATATTCTAAAGGTTGTGTTCGAAATACTCCTCTGAGTTGTGGCAAGGGAGAAGGGTTTGTGAAATACATGGACGTGAATCTCCCAGACACGTCGAATTCGTGGTTTAATACGAGCATCATGAGCCTCAAAGAATGTGAAGATTTGTGCTTGAGGAACTGCTCATGTGTGGCTTATGCAAATACTGATATTAGGGCAGGTGGTAGTGGATGCTTGCTTTGGTTTAGTGATCTGATTGACATGAGAGATTTGACAGGGTCGGGGCAAGACATCTATATTAGAATGTCTGCTTCATATATAGGTATCTCAATCCTTGGTAGATTACTAATGTAGTTTGGTTCAAGCATTTTATGATACCAAGTAATTGTTCCTGTTAACTCATTGTGTTAGATCACGTGAAGAGGAAAAAGCATTTAAGAAAGGTGAAACAAATAGGAATTACAATCTGCTCCACCTTATTCATCGTGGGTCTAATTGTGGTTTTGCTGATCTTTTTAAGGAAAAGAAAACTTCAAAAACAAGGTAAACTTTTATTTGCTTTTATATATATATAAAATCTGTACAAAATCTTGATTCCATTACAGAAAACGAAGTGTGTTGATATAGCTATTTGTTTATGATGACTGAAATGGTTCCATTGTATTAATGTTAACCATTAGATCGAAGCACCAAAGAAGACTTGGAGCTACCAACAATTGAATTGAGTGTCATAATGAAGGCAACGGAAAATTTTTCGGTGGAGAACAAGCTTGGTCAAGGTGGATTTGGACCTGTGTACAAGGTAGAACAATTAAATCAGGCGTATTAGACTAGTAGATAAAAGAAAAAAATAAAAAAGAGTATTCTGATAATTAAAGATGACATCCAGGGTACACTTCAAGATGGACAAGAAATAGCGGTGAAAAGACTATCAACGAGCTCGAAACAAGGAGTGGAGGAGTTCAAAAACGAGGTTCTATTGATTGCCAAACTTCAGCACCGCAATCTTGTAAAGCTTCTTGGATGTTGCATTCAGAGTGGTGAAAGAATGTTAATTTATGAATACATGTCCAACAAAAGCTTGGACTACTTCATTTTTGGTATGTTTTGTACACCTCTCTGTGTTGGATGGATCTCATCAGAATTTCATCTTTTTTTCCCCCTTTGGATAACACTGACGTCATTTAACTTGGTCAGACCCAACAAGAAGCAAATTACTGGATGGGCAAAAGCGCTTGAACATAATTGATGGAATTGCTAGAGGGCTTCTATATCTTCATCAGGATTCTAGACTCAGAATTATCCACAGAGATCTGAAAGCCAGCAATGTTTTGCTTGATAATAATTTGAATCCGAAGATTTCAGATTTTGGCATGGCAAGAATAGTTGGGGGTGACCAAACTGAGGCCAACACAAGTAGAGTTGTGGGCACATAGTAAGTTTGCATGCTTATGTTCTATTTGTTCTCCTTATTTCTAAAAGGATTCACCTATTACCTAATAGTTTACAAATGTTGTTTATCAGCGGCTATATGGCTCCTGAGTATGCTGTTGATGGGCTATTCTCTGTGAAGTCTGACATCTTTAGCTTTGGAGTTTTAGTACTAGAAATTGCTAGTGGTAGAAGAAACAGAGGATTTTACAGTCAAAACCATCGTCACAACCTTCTTGGACATGTAAGTAAAACCATAGTCTATAAACTTATATGGAAGAAGTTTGTTCAATTCTACTACCACAAAGAAGTATTTCAATGATCTCTTTTAGGAACAGTACTCATAAAATTGTCAAACCTTACGGGTCAATGAGTGAAAGGTTTTAAAATATTTTCTATACAAACAAAGAACCAAAACTGAACTTGACATTTAACTTTGTTGCAGGCATGGAGACTGTGGCTAGACGAGAGGCCGGTGGAACTACTAGAGGATATTTTAGGTGAAGCAGCCGTCATTTCTGAAATAATACGATGCATTCATATAGGTTTGCTATGCGTGCAGCAGAGACCTGAAGACAGGCCAAACATGTCAACTGTAGTTCTGATGCTTGGTGGAGAGGGTACACTGTCTCAGCCAAAGCAGCCAGGTTTTTTCACTGAGAGGAATGTACCTGGACAAGAGTCCTCTTCTAGTTATTATGAGTCTGCCTCAATTAATGATATGACTATCACCATGCTTGATCCTCGATAAAAAAGCCATGATAGACACGTTACGGAAGATTTTTCGGACAGTGCCCGTATCCTATCCAAATTATACCAAGTGTTGATAATGTTTCACACTTTCTACTGCTTCATCGTCTAGTAAATGTACTTCAATGTGTCATGAACTACCTACTTTGATCTGCCAGTGTAATATTTTGTTTGGTTATTATAGTAAAAAAGGAAGCAGCATTAATGGATTATGGGTCAATGAGCGTGTATTAATCGATTACATGTACTCATCGTTGATAGTTCAACGATCATGGAGCCCCATGATCACAAAGAACAACACCCCAAACACGTGCGTACCCGGAAACGAGACGATGATTCATCTCCACGCCCGAAACAATCCTATAGCTCCGCCGTAACTGGAGCAACGCAAACGACCAAACCTCCGGAGGATTCAAGCTGGACCGATGAGGAACCTATCGACATCGAGGAAAGCGACATCATACAACTATCAGGGGAATTAGAGGGGGGCATTCAGCTCTCCCAGAAGCTCCGAACGAAACTGGATGATCGATGGGCCAAAACGATTATAGTGAAGTCGCTCGGTTACAGAATTGGTTTTCGAACGCTCAGCGCTCGATTGACGGCATTGTGGAATCCACGTGGAGCTATAAAGATGGTCGACCTAGAGAATGACTTTTTGCTTGTAAGTTTTAAGGACGAGAGCAGGGGACATTGAGATTCCGGCGGCAGAGATATTGGAGAATGATTCAAAGACAAGATTTGTTGTTGACCAGGTCTAGTTTGCTTGTAGCGTAGTTTTCATAAGTTGTTAAGTTGTTAATAATGGGCGTAGCTGGCCCTCATTTGATGCTTAGTTTATTGCTGTGTTAGCCTATATATAGGCATTTGATATTTATTCTGATACAAGATAGAAAATAGAAATAACATAGTGCTTTTCTGTATTCACCTATCTAGCTCTGTTTTTCACTTTGTTTGAATGTATATTCCAACATTCTTGGTATCAGAGCGTCAGGTTGAGTGTTTTTGGGTATTTGGGTTAAACACATGCTTGAGTGAGAGAGTATAAAGACAAAATGACAACACTTGGCTTCTCTTCTGGTTTCTCTTCCTCACAACCTCTCTTACTAATTTTCAACGGTGAAAAATATGAATGGTGGAGTATCAAGGTGAAAACATTGCTCAGATCTCAAGAGCAATAGGATTTGGTTGAGTATGGATTTGTTGATATTCTAGAGTCTGATCCTGCAATTGAAGAAGAACTTGATGCAGCAGTGAAAGAACAGCTTAAGGAGGCAAAAAGGAGAGACGCCAAAGCACTATTTATAATTCAGCAAGCTGTTCATGAAACAATTTTTTCTCGGATTGCATCAGCAACAATATCACATGAAGCATGGTCAATTTTACAGAAGGAGTTCAAAGGCGATGGCAGAGTTATGGTGGTAAAACTTCAAACTTTACGACGTGAATTTGAAACTTTGAATATGAAAAATGATGAGTT
>JANIJH010000009.1:49650966-49686659 GCA_024520975.1 Erythroxylum areolatum
ATATATATATAGCTCTTCACACAGTTGGGACTAAATTATTACAATGAATTATTTCAGTTAATTGTTATTTATTATTATTTATTACTTAATACTTTATTATGTTCTTATTAATTATCTAAAGTTTTTTAATGCCTTCATGTTATTATTTATTAAGTATAGATATATACTAAGCAGACGAATACTTAATTAGATTGAGACTATTGACTTCATTTAACTTTGTCATATGTTCTATTATAATTTGTTTTTTTAATCTTGTCAAGCTTTTCAGGTCTGCTTTTATTTTCATAAATGTACTTTTACCGACATTGAAAATTATTTCCAACTATTATCCGTCTAGACTTTACAGAGCTTTTGTAATCAACCCACCATCTTTGGTTTCTTATCTATGAAAGGTAATAATGTTATTTATATACCTCCTATTTATATGCCTAATTCTTGTTTATTTTTTCTCGCTTTTAACATCTTTATGAAAAATACTCATTTTTAAGACTTTCTTAACATACATCAACATATTACCGCTGCCTAGTTATATTATACTTTTTACCTTCTTCTTGTTATTTTTCTAACTCGTTGTCTCCTATTTACTTATAACTAGTTATGTTATACTTTTTTACCTTCTTCTTATTATTTTTCTAACTCGTCTCCTATTTACTTATAATTCAAATCTTCATTGTTATTACAAGATGTCCGACCATCTGTTGAATTTTCAACAATCACCACGTTGGTATGTTCATTGGACTTTGAAGAATCATTAGAATTCTATAATTCACGCAATCATCCACAAGTATCTTCCCTTCAATTTCAACCTTCGTCCATACGATCAACGGTTAAAAATGGCTTGTCCTCATCAAGATTTTCATTTGCTATGTTGCAACATTCTAACTCAGCCAAACCGTGGTATCTTACCTTAACCCGCCCAGCTTTTTTAGAAATAGGGTCCACTAGCAAGTCTCCTTTAAGCTCAGCACAGATTGACCCATTGAATGCAAGATATATCTCCTTTGCGTCACCCAGTGGTATAACGTGCGAGTGAAACGTCAACTGTTATGCAACAATCACCAACAAAACTTTATTCCCATTGACTCCCATTCTACTAAGTCTTACCATAACTTAGTCAATTAAAATTGTTGAACCGCAGGCCCCGTAGCTCTCTTTTTTTCGATCACCCGCCATGTTTTTGTTTTTTAAAAAAACCTGCAAATCTGACAACTCTAACAAGTCTTTCTTAATATTCCTAAAATTTTACAGAAGTCCCTATGACGAGCGCATTTACAGGTCAAATATGCGACCACTGCTCGGTGGTCTTGGGTTTATCATGCCACCTCATCTCAAGCGACTTCACATGTCTATATCACATAGGTTTTAAAATACCAGTTAAGTTGAACACGTTGCAAAATCTTGTTCGAATTATAATGAAATCCTTTTATTTACTAGAAGATCATGTACTCTTTTCGTATCATAATGAATTCCTTTTGCCTAATACAAGGCAATGTACTTATCATTTGCCTTTTTTATATTAACAAAACAATAATTTTTAAGTTCTGCATTATGAAAAAGAAATATTTTTTGAAAATTTCAATAAATATTTTAAAAATATAAAGAACCATTTGACATACCTCTTGACATTACTATATAAATTTAATTTATTTATAACGGCTATATCATATTATAAGGATATTGTAAATAATTAGTCATGTAAACAATTTATTTTGGTCCTTTAATGTATATTAAAAATTTGTTGTTATTTTTTAATATACAGTTATTAACTTTTTATGATGTATTATTTATCATTTATTATAGATCATCCTTCATGCTTGATAAGTCACAATCGTGTAACGCCCCATTTAAGTCATGGTTGTGACTTAATTAAGGGATAACGCCCCATTTAAGTTACATAATATTCATTTATGTATTAGTCTTAGATAATATGAGATATTTATAAATACTCCTTACTTTAAAATTAAGTGAGCATTATATTTATTTAAATTATAACTGCGCATTTACGCAGTTTCATTTCATCTGCTAGTAATTAAGGGATCACGTCATAGGCTGACAATCAGCAACGATAAACGACAACACAAGCATCCAAACATTAAACCAATAAAGTAAATATTATTAGTGATTAAAAAATAGAAAAGATACCTAGCTTTTTAATTTAGTTTTTAGTTTTTAGTTTTTAATTTATTTTATTAATTTTTATTTAATAAAATTTTAAATAAAATTTAATTGATTAAAATTTAAATTTGTAATTATAATTATAATTTTTAAAATAATAATAAATACAGTACCAGTATCATAAACATAACTAAACCCTAAATAATGTCAAAATTATATTTTTTAAGAAAATGATTTTAAATAATAATTAAAAAATTTAATCAATTTTGTATTCTAACCATAAAACTTAAATACAACTTATTCTTATTTAATTTTTAAGTTTGATTTATTTTAATAAAATTTATTGTAAAAAATTATCTAGTTTATTATTTAATTAGTAGGTTTTATAAGTTAATTAATTTTTATAAATTAAAATAAATTAATAATTATTTAATTAACTGTCTTCTTTAATTATATTTAAAATTTAAAATTTAATTAAATTTTCACTAATTTATAATAATTTAATATTAATTAAAATTTTCAAACCTTAAATTTTTAATCAAACTTATTTAACTTTGATCTGATTTTTTAAAATAATGATTACAAAAGACACAAATTAAAGGTTTAACTGGCTAGAGTTTCGAAGTTTAACGTGTAAAGAGCGAGATGAGGAGAGAGACAATCCATTGACTCTTTCTGTCTCAAATATGTCAGATGGAAACTGAGCACGGAGTTTGAATTTGATAAAAGAAAAAGAAAAGGAAAAACAGGGGAAGTTAGCACTCTCTTTTCCGTTTTCTTGCTTCTCATCTCTCTTCTTCATCTTCTGTTGCTTCTTTTTCAACTACTTCCTGATGAATCCACACAAAACCGAAGACGATATGTTCCACAACCACAACCGTGATCTGGGCCCACCACCACAGATCATGTCCAATCATCAGAGCCAATCACAGCCGTACATTCCCGACGACCTTTCCGTACCGGGAATCGACCTATTCCGTTCCTCATCGCCCGAGTCTCCGAGTCAGTCCTCTTCCGACAACGACGACACACTGATTCACCCGAGTTGCTCTAACCCCCAAAACGATGTCGTGAACTGTGATGATAATAATAATAACTCCGGTGAGATTCAGCGGCCGCCGGCCTACATTAGCCCAGAGCCACACATTTCTTCCCAATTCTACACATTCAACGCCGAGTCTCACTCCCTGATGATTCGCTGCATCTTGGAGCACCGTCTTGCGACTCCCGACGAGATCCGCGCTGCCACGCCGCGCGCTGTGCTGAAGTCGTGGCGTGCAGTATGGAAAGACCGCAACGAGGACACCGCTTACGTTACCGGTTGGAAGAGAATCCAAGAGAAGCTCATGGCTCATGTGGACCCAACCTCCGGTAACGAATTTCTTTGTTTCAAGAACAACTCCCAGCAATTTGTTTCGCATATTAACCAGTGGCAAGATATTGTTATGAGTTTTCATGGCGATGCCGATTTGAAACACCTAGGGCTTCGAGAGACAATAGAGAGAATTAAACAGGTTTGGACTGTGGGGGCGAAATTTTATGGAATTCCCGAGAGTTACATTAGGGTTTGTGTGGCCGCTTGCCCAATTTGCTCCTCCTCTGAGGGCTCTGGTTCGAGGAATAAAAGACGTCGGTTTGAGTACACCGAGTCGTTTGATGTGCCTGCTAAGGAGGTGCCTCATAGGTTGCAGCAGTTGGCTGCCAAGCATAAGGTTGTGCTTTGTATTAGGCAGAAATATATTAGGTATAAGCCATTCATGGCTGAGGTTAAGGATTATGCTTGTCACAGAGCTGGTGAACCTGTGGCAAAGAAGTCAAGGATGTTGAAGAGGGAGCCTTATGCTTCAAAGAGGTGTGGATGTGGATTTAGGATTCGGGCAATTGTGCCAATTATGAATTATAATGAGAAGGATAAGTCATTTGTATATCAAGAAGAAGGGATGGCCGTATTTAAACTATATGCTGTGCATTCTGGGCATGAACCTGGGCCTTTGGATGGGAATGCGAGGATTATGCATCGAGTTCTTGGGCATAAAGGTGGGTTTATATTGGATCAGGATATCGATTATGGTGTCCGTGAGGAAATGGAAGCTGAAGGATTTGGGTTGACAGGGAAGGATGAAGGGGAAATGCAGCTTTCAGTTCTGCAGCAGGTCCAAGAGTTGAGAGCTGAGATTGGTTTGCTTGAAGGGAGGTTGAGGAAAATTCCAACTGAACTATTGGCAGTTGCATCTCAGGATCTTTTTGATATTGTAAATAAAGTTAGGAGTATCGGTGAAGATAGTTTGAAGACAACTGGATTGCTGTCTCATAAGCCCCATTCAGATGATGTATTGGTAGTGGAGAATGGCTTGGCACATTGGAGTGATCATCACCATGAGCGGATATATGGTAGTGGTAAGGAGACCGAACTGATTGAAGATGATCATGATAGCTTTGGACGCACTCTTAGGGATGTTGTTCCTTGGGACCAGATGAGGACCGAGTGTAGGAGTGAGAAGGATCTTATAAGTGATATCTGTAAGCCAGAAAAATGGTTGAAGTGCAGTGATTTTGATGAGAAGAGTATTCTTGACTGTGAAGATAGTAAACTAACCAAGCCCACGAGACATGACGAGGCTATTGTGACAGATGTAGGTCTTATACAGGTTGATAGTTTCTACCATGACAATCCTAAGTGGTATGATTCTCCTTGTGTGTTGGACTCTGGTGCAGATTGTGGAGACACTGGATTCAGACATGAGGAAATTGTTTAGAACCCTGCAAGTTTGAGTTAACCCACTAACATAATTACTGAGTTCATATCATGCCTGCCTACTTATTATCACTTATGGAGGTGGGCTGTAAATTGTGTATATTGAAGATCAGAGCTTGTCAAATGCTTCTAGGTATCTTTGGTCTGTGTTGTCTGTAAAATATTGCCCAATTGGGCTTCTCTGCACATACATTGTTTCCAACTATCTTATAGGTTTTTTTTGGGACTGCCATTGTCTTTAGCTGGTTCCACTGATAATGAATATCAGTATCTTGTATCTATTTGTTGTTTTGTACAATTCTTCAAGTGTTGCATGATTATTTCTGGGGGCTTCATCTGTTTTCTATTGGTTTGCTGTCAGTTTACATCATTGCTTTACATCCATGCATGATCTTTTTTCTTGTACATGATACCAATTAGATTGTTCATGGACTATAATGTACTTGATGAATATGTTGCGAAAAATTTTGTATGTGTAGCAATTATACTTGTTATAGACTCTAAATGTGTTACCAAGTAGTAGATATTCCTTTTGAACAGAAAACTTGAAAGTTCACCAATAGGTGCAGGTTGCTCCAAATGTTTCTGAAACATCCAACTGAACGTGTGAGATGTGCACTGAAAGGCTGTTATTGCGAATGTTCTGTGATGTCATTCTTTGCAGAGTTTCATATGTGGTAGTAGATTACTGTGGAGGAAGACTGAACATTTTCTTATGTTATTCCGGTTCTTGCTCTTAAGCTTGGTTAGTTGAAAACAACTTGTGCTATCAAAGAAGAAAGTTATTAATAATCTAATTCATTCGAGGAAGATTTATTCCCAGTATGTCGACTGGTCGTTTTAGCTGCTTTTCTAACCTCTGCGTTATATGCATTAGACTTGCAGCATTGCCTACATGAGATGGAAGGGGAATTCATGTGCCTCTGTCTTAGGGTTTGCAGGCAGGGGTTGTGTTACTTGTTTGTCTTTTCTTTCAATCCATAATATTGAGGAGGATAGATCTTCTAGTCATTGCTTGAGAAACTTTAACAGTAGTACACTGTAACTGTTTACTGTTTATCTGTAGGAATTTGGTTAGTAAGGAATTTACTGCTTCTCATTCTGTGGCTCCTGCCAGAGTTTGATTGGTAAGTGCATTGTTGCTTCTCCTGCCTCCATCTGGTTCTGTATTTATCAAAGCTCATGCTATCTGTCCATATTGTACTAGAGAATATGAACTTACCTGCTGATTTGTGTTAAGATCAAACTTATTAATAGGTAATACTAGAGAATATGAACTTAGCTGCTGATTTGTGTTACGATCAAACTTATTAATAGGTAATTCAATATATTTTTATATTAGTTTCTTTTATAGTTAATGTATGCATCTTATCATTGGTAGAAGTTGCTGGTGAAAGGCCATTCTGGATGACATAAAAAAGTATTACTATATAATGAAGTATACACTCCGATTTAGGTTGCTTTGAATGTGGGAAAAAGGTATGTTTGGCAGCAAATTGCGTGTCTAACTGGACCTTGGTTTGAAATGTAAAGCTAAGGTGATAATAACTTCTTGAAAATCTTAAAATCTGTATCAAGTACTTTATCCTCATACACCTTTGTAATGTTTATATATTTCTCTTTTGTGTAATCTTTACTTTTCATGCTTTAATTCTGAGTTTCAATTTCATTTGTCCATGTTTGACCATTATAATTGGTGGTCAATGTCTAGTTCTACCATTTCTTGTGCATCAAGAATATTGCAGGAGAGTGTTATGGAATCCAAAGATTTGGTCATTCAGAGTACTCATCTCCATGATTGGGATGCATGATTTTAGGTTGCATTGAGAAGCCACCGTGTCAAATAATCAAGTGTTTGTTTGATTTGGTCATGTACACGGATAATCCAAGCGAATCGTTGACTTTAGGACTGGAACAAACTTTTCATATTTGCAGGACAGGTTATATACTGTCTCTGTTTGACATATATCCAGGCTTGTTACTTAGGAACCTGGACTTTAGAGGACAGGGATGCCATCAAGAGAAAATCTTAGGAATGCATTTGGCATGCACCGAAGGTCCCACTACAATAACGTGGAAACAGCAAATTCAGAGCAGGAAAGTACAATTTCATTAGACTCTGAAACAAGCACAAGATGCCACCAAAGGCGCAAAAGCCAAATCAAATCAAACAATCGACTGGACGCTTAGTGGGAGCTTGGAGGCTTAAATTCTGTATCTAGAGGCAAGCTCGCCAGCCAAAGGTTGGAGTTCTTTCTGTTGAAGTTCTTGGTGTGGTATACTGTATCAAGTGCCCAGTTCAGTTGATATTTCGTGAGGGAATTATCATTTATTCTAACTGATCAAAATGCAGCGAAACATTGGGATTTGATACCAATTCAGAAGTCGATGCTGATGGGCTGTGATCAGGTTGAGGTTGTGGTACTGGAAGAAGGGAGCCTGAGTATTGTCCACAGGTGAGCTTGAATATATGCAAGTTCTGCCTGCAAATTTCTTACCTGCGCCTCAAGATAGAATCAATCAAAACCACATAAATTTCATTATTTCTCGAGTTGCTGAAGTTAGATATGTAGGATTGCTCCCACAAGGAACACAGAGTCTCAGTGGTCTACTCAGAAGCCTAAAAAAAGTACCTGGTGGCTTCATCTGTCTCGCCCTCAGAGGTATTACTAGCACCAAACACCTTTAGGTCTTTCGGAAAATGTGCTGTTCCTTGTTCGGAATCGAAATAAGGGCAGATATGCAACAGCTACTACAGTTTCTTTTGAAGAAACTTGTAGGCACCAAGTGACCAGCTTCTGGTATTTTTTTTCACCCGTAGCTAAAGGCCGGACCGTTTGGGCCTTTCTGGCCAAGTCTTTGGTCGAGTCTTGAACTAATGTCAGAGGCATGAACCGGACTCAAAGATCAATTCATTCAGACTTAGTCGATTGACTTTAGATCGAGATCAGGCGGATCTGTCATTCCTATTAGTAGTGATGCTAATCTCTCTCTCTCTCTTGCTATGGCTCGATGTTTCTGGGCCGTTTAGGAGGAGAAAAGAGAGAGGAAAAAATATATATCTTAGGGACCCTGATATTTGAAAAAACAATAAATGGGAAGCAGAGGTATATTAAATTTATAATTATTAATTTACTTAAAACATATATAATTTACGAATTATTATTTATTATGATCATTAAATATTCTAAATCTTAAGTCACTTTTTAACGGAATTCCTTTGACGTTGTGAAGTGTCCTCTCTCTCTTCCTTATAGGCTTGACAATGATTATTATCATCATCATTATCATTACTCAATCCGAAATTTCGCAATGAAGCGAAATTTAAAGAGGCTTAATAATACACAGTTTTATCCCTATATAATAAAGAGGCTGTTTTCGATAGACTCACATATAAATGAGACAATATAAGAATAATGTAAGTTATATAAAAAAGATAAACTAGCACAGAAAATATTATATTAATAAAAATAAATAAATGAATAAATAGACAGGGTATATATATGTATGTATCTACAAAATAATGAAAAAATACTAATAATACTAATAATACTTATAAAAATAATAATAAAGACAACAAATACATAAAGACAATAAATATTTGATTTTTAAAAAATAAAATAATAATAATACTAATAATAAAACAAATATGCTTGACAATGATCCATTTTTTGAATTCTAAGGAATTTCAAAACTGCTAGAGATTAATCTGAGGAATTTGAACACATGTCTTGTCTGATCCGCAAAAAGACGCTGTAAATCCTCGGATCTTGTCCTGTCTCGGACTTCAGAATATCTCTTTTTGACCAACTTCAACTTCTGAACTCTGAGTCATTGTACCCTGATCTGTTTTCTTTTCTATTAAACCTTAGGGTTCTCTTCTAGGCTTCTAGCCTCGTAGGGATAATTTGGATAAAGACCACCAGTAACAGTCTTTTGGGAGCAAATCATCGGGGCGTGGGATTTTATCGGATATATTACATACAAATGTGCCGATCAGATTTAATAGAGGATGGTAAGAATCCTTATTTTGAATAGGTAATTTGACTTTTTTTATTCAGAATTGAATGTTATTATTTCAATAGCTTCCCACTTTTTTTATATAAAAGTTCTGTTAATAAGTAATGTTTTATTAATCATTAATAATAGTTAATGAAATTGTTAATTAGATTCAATATTAAATATTGAGTGTTTCAATGAAAATTTTTAGAAAGGTTAACTTTTTTTCTATTTTTTTTACCACGTGATCAATATGAAATTTTTATTTTTTCAAATAAAATATCAATTTATGAGATGAGTTTGAACTGGAATCTTAATCCTATTTTTACGATTCTAAGATTTGGTCATTATAATTAATATGACTTAAATTATTGATACTCACAAACAAATAATATACATATAATAATAACTTAATTAATAGTGATTATAATAGTTATAAAGACCACTAAAATAACAAATTCTTAAATTTTTTTATATAGATAAGTTAAATTAAACTTGGTACTAGCTTGTAAAAAAAATCATTTAGAGTATGCAATAATATATCCTAAAAAAATAGTTTCAGACTTCTTATTATAGATAACTTTTATACATATACTAGCTATTATACGTTATCGCGTTCCAAAGAAACTTCAACTGAATATTGACGATGATAAGAATGTATTATGCAATATGGAAGTTATGTTTATAGCAGAAATACAAAAATTTCCTCAGTTTTAATTTGCTAGATTGATTACTAACTCTAAGACCACCTCAAAAGTGACGAAGAAAAGCCATTCTTTGACTTTTATTATTACCTGCTTGTATGTACTATCCTACACATCACTCTCTCGCACCAAAAGTCCATGAACTGATAAATTATATTACCAAGCATCTGATCTGCTCTATGTTAAGGTGACATCCAATAATTTATAACTCATTTCTAGCTCCAGAAAATTAGCAAAGCAAATGTACAATCCCAGGGTTGATTTTTAGGTGTTGACCCCACGCCACGAGTGTAAGAACTCGTGGTCTGCTCGTATGAAGTCTATGTTTAGGTTCTCAAAAGTTTGAACGATCCCTTCGAGTTTAAGATTTTGAAAGACATAATTAGGAAATTTATGAGTTAATGCGTGTGATTTTTTGGACATGTTTCCAGATAACTGGGGACTTCTAAATTTCTTGTTGTTGGGTCTTCCAACGTGATGGGGCAGTACTATATCATGATAATTTCATATCACTACTTGCAGATTTTTTGTAGATTAAAAAACTGTAAAACTCTGTCTCGTTCAAGAAATATTTAAAAAAGTTATCTAATTTTATTTTTTTTAGTTTCTATTTTTTTTAAAATAATTTCTCTTAAATTTTGTTTAGAAAAATAACGAAACATATATAATATAAACTTCAAATATTAACTAATCAATTTTTATTTACACCGATTTAACTTAATTATTAAAATTGAATTAAACTAATTAAATTTGTCTCAAAATTATAAAAAATTAATTAAACTCTGTCTTGCTTAGGAAATATTAAAAAATATCTAATTATATTTTTTTTGTTTCTATTTTTTTAAAAAATAATTTCTCTTAAATTTTTATTTAGAAAAACGATACATGTATAATATAAACATCAAATATTGACTTATCAATTTTTATTTACAAAATGATTTAACTTGATGATTAAAATTGAATCAAACTAATTAAATTTATCTTGAAATAATAACTTATTATAATTATTAAATTAAATTAATTATAGTCAATTTTACGACTCAAGTTAAGTTATCATATTAATAATATTTGATTAATCTATATCTAATATTTATATTGCGTATGTTCGGCCGTTATTTCTTAACTAAATTCTAAAAAAAGAAGTACTTTTGAAATTTTCAAAAGTAAAAAGAGTTTTTCAAGAATTTAAAAATTATAGATTTTTCCGCACTAGAGATTCGTATCTTTTACCTTTATTTATTCATATAAATACAATTATATTTTTTTAAAAGTGCACTCTTTTTAATTTTATTATTAAATTTAAATTATTAATTTCTTAAGAAAATAATTATTATATGTAATAAAAATTTTATTCTGAGTGCACTTAAGAAGTTAACTTATCATTTTAATCTAACTAAAGATTACTAAGTTATATTCTTAAAAGAGATGACAGAATTTAAAGTGCCTAATTTATTAAGTTCTTTTTTTAATTTAGATGTTAGATTTAATTAATATAATTTTTTTTAGTTCATGACAGATAAGCACTTATGTAGAAAATTAATGACTGACTAATCATCTATGTAAACTAAAACAATTAATATCATTTTTTAGTAAATACCTACACTGGATGATTCAAAAAGCTATCATTAATTAAATTAGTAAAATACTAACACGACTATCATTTGAATTAAATTGTTGATGTTATTAAAAATTATCACTTAATTGTAAAATTTAAAAACTTAGATAATAACTTTAAAATATAAAAATTGCAGAATTTACAATCTATTCTTCTTGTTAAAAAGCTTTTTCTAAAGAGGATAACTGGCAGAAGCTGCGGCTTTTTTGCTTGTACATGGAATGCAGTACACTCAATCTGCGCTTGAATAATCTTTACAAGCCGAGACAGAGACATAATCGTCCAATGACACGCTAGCACCAATTGAGCACATTATCGATTTTCTAAATTAAATGGTACAGAAAAATGGGTCCTTATAGAGGAAAAGAGGGGGGGAAAAAAAGAACAAATATAAATGTAAGATAATAGCTTCGTGTTAAAATATAATATAATTAATAAAAATATCATTTTATAAAATAAAATTAATTTAATAATTCAATATTTCTAAATATAATTAGGAACATACCATTGAATACCATTTCCTTTATTTTTATAAACTCTTATAATACAATCTATATAATAATTTATACTATATTTTAGAGAGCAACTTAAATCTTAATTTTCAATTAAAATTATTTCTTATTTTTTGATTTAGATGTTTGTCAATTAAAAACAATAATATATTAAATTTACGAATATTTATTTAATTTTATATTATTAATTTATTAAATCATTTACTCGAGACACGTAACTTGTATACACTAAGCTGACTTATTTAACATAAAAGTCAATCCGATTTTTATTTTTATTAGTATCCTAATTAGTTTCTTCGTTACATTTCTTAAATTAAAAAGCTAAGCAGGAAAATTTTCGTTAGAATTCAACTCATCAGCTTTCAAGAGACATATGAACGATTGTAATGTGAGGGGAACAGACTTTTCGTGCATTACTTCGAAGGTGTCTCGATCTCACGCATGAATCTCGTTTTCTAATACACTTGGAAAGTTCCTGGTTATATCAAACATAATGAAAATGTAACCATCAATTCAATTCTTACATGTCACTAAATTGTCGTTTCATGTTGAATGATTAGTAAATTATATATATACATATATAAGAAACTAGCCTTTGGAATGGCGTGCACGGTTTTATTAGTTTATTGGAGAACTTGTAACTTTACATTTATGGATTCTTACGGATCCTTCTCTCTTTAATCCAATCATAATAACAATAATACTTAATAGAAATATCAAAATTTAGAAAATTACATAAATGGTTTCAAATGATTTATAAAAAAGAAAAAATAGAAATAAATAATAATAATAACAAAATTTTAGTAAAAATTTTGTTGATATATGAAATTTAGAAAACTCGATAACAAGTAAATTTATCTATAACTAATAAAAAAATTGTTTCCAAATCCGATCATAATTCATAAAAATATGTTAAGGGTACATTAAGTTATTTAGTAATGATCGAATTTAACGTATATATGAGAAATTATTCTATCAAAAATTTAAAAAATAATTAATTAGAAATAAGAATAAAATTAAGAAATATAAAATAAATAGTATTTATTATTTAACTTTAAATTCAACGATTTATTTAATATACATGTGAAAATAATAATTTTAAATTTAGTTCGTAAAAATATGTATAAGAGTCTTAATAATTTAATGGTATAAAGTATAAAAGAAGATTAATCAGAATAGGAAAGAATTTGTCACCTTATGTAACTGTTACAACGTAAGCAACCGGTGACTCAGCTGTACTCTCGGCTATCGAATCATGACAAGTGTCGGTCGAAAAGGAATTGGGAACTGGAATGCTTCTGTCATTTCACATTTGCTTCCTCTTCACAATACACCGATTAGACAACAACCGGACGGCGCGGTGACGCGCCGTTACGAACTGTCGCTGATTTTGCTATTAACTATTAAGTACTTATTTTTTAAATTTATTTTAGCTATTAAAATTTTGTCGTTTTGTAAAAAACTAAAGAAACTATCTTAGATTAATTGAAGCACTCAATCACTACTTTTGTAAAAAAATATCAGAATTATTATATGGTATGAGTCTAATATAACTAAAAATTTGGGGAAAATGTTTTTTTAATTCGTATCAAACTTTCAAAAATTTCAATTTAGTGGCTAATTTTTTATAACCTTAACAATTTAATTTAAAAAATTAGTTATATTAGTATTTTATTGATTTAGCTAACTTTTTTTAAATTTATGACATATAAGCGTCCATATAAAATTAAATTGTCAATTAATTATCCACGTAGCCTAAAATACCCAACTCAATGTGCGAAATTATCAATATGAATGATTAATTAACGATTAATCTTTTACATAAACGTTCTATATGTTACCATAAACTGCACAAATTGAAAAGACTCTTTTTGCTATGGCCCTTAAATTTGTGGAATATTTCATCAACAAGTCTTGAGGGATCTGCATTATGAGTTAATTTAGTTATAAATCAATTAAATGTCAACATAATTAATATTTTAAACTCAGTCATTAAAATTATAAAAGGTTAGTAACTTAATTGACAATTTAAAATTTTGAATACTTTAAAAGTTGAGCACTTTCCAATTTGTTATACCTAAAAACTTTAATATGTGTAATAATTTATAACAAATTAATGGTTAAAATTTTAAAAATAAAAACAATTGAACAATCTTAAAAAATAAAAAATTGAAGTGCTGAAAGCACCTGTTAGGTCTTTCTTACACTGCATGAACCGGATGAACGTTACAGTTACATTCGCTAAAAGAGAACGGCGTGTCGTGTGGGCCCTTAATTTGAGTTATGAGGTCATCTTTTACCTGGCCGTTACGTTCTGTAGTCCACCGACTCATACGCGGCGGTCTCTCACCCGAACGGCTGATGCTGGTGCTTCGAACGCCGATCTTCCGTTTTGACCATTCCTTTGGCTGTTCTGCAAGTCCAAGCCACGATGGCCTAGACATATAAAATTTCTTAATTCTATTTTGTTTTCAATTTTTAATTACGCTATAGCATATTAGTCACTAAACAACGCGATATATTATTTACCAATGTAGCATTAAAACAACAAGTGGTCTCCGTTATTGCTATTATTAGATGACAAAGAAAATATAAGAAAAAATACAAATGAGTTTAAAAGATATAATAAGCTAGAATATTATCCTTTAATTAAGTTTAGTAATGATAATTGTTTTTAATCCACGAATTTATACGCATGTCATTGTGTATGGGAACTAAAACTTTAACTTGAATTTGTTGCTAATTAAGCATATTATTTATCAAGATGGTATTGATTTTGCCTAACTTAAGCAATAACACCTTTCTTTGAGGATGAATTTTAGTAAAATTGTTACTTCACTAAATCAAATTAGTGATACCAACAACACAATTCAATATGAATTTCGGTGAATCGCAAATTATGGGGACTAAATCGAATTAATGAACAAATGAATATTAATTTACTTAGTTAACTGCACGTCTACAAATATTATCACATCTTGATTTTGGTTCAATGAATTTATTAGATTAATTGAAGTTTCAGCCTATAATTTTAGTTATTAATATAATTATCATATAAATTTATTATAATTATTCATTAAAATAAATAATCTAATTATTAATATTTAAATATATCAACAAATTGCATATTTATTGAGAAATAAAAGTGAATGATGCAGATCTAATTAAGAAATTAATTACACGGTTATCCAAACAAAAGTTATAATCATTACAAGTCTTATTATATGTCACATTAAATGTAGTCATTATTTGGTCAAGATCAATAGACCACATGGCTCGTCCATTGCAATTCAGCCGTTATACGTTAACTTTTATGATCGTATCAAACCAACTTTTGTAAGGACTCTAAAGCAATTGATCATGACAAATATATCTTGCTTCCTCTTAAGGTGAGGTTGAAACTAAGCTTCCTTACTAATTGTGGCATAAACCTAACACACATGGTCGTTTCGCAAATACGACAATACGGTTTAAATCAGACAAAACCCAATTTATATAATCACCCCTTTAAATTTTTCTGTCCAATCTTAATCCCAAACGAGGGATTGTCTCTAAGGTTAAGGATTCTCTCCTTAGAAATGAAACCCACATGTTACCAGTCACTAAATGTCGCTAAATACAATTTTGGAAGATGGAGTTGTGAAAGCCGGTGGGCAATTGATGTCATGCTCGAACACAAGAAGGTGTTTGTTTCGTGGGAAAATGCATATTATATATATAAGTACAAGGAAGGGAAAAAGTTTGAGTCATTTTCGAGAGAGAGAGAGAGAGAGAGAGTTGGCGTCTTTTGCCCTCTACGCAGCTTAAACCACGCAGTGGCAAAAATATAGACAGTCCCAATGACACGTTTCAACTTGTAATAACCCTTCTTTTCATTCATAAGCCAGTTTCAGATATGGCTAAAGGGCAAAGTTGTGCTCAAAGATACACATCACACACATACACATACACTTATACAAGTCTAGAGCAAGAAAGTGCTAATGTCATGAAAGCTTCTTTTTTTTTACTCTCTAAGAAAAAAGGACAGTTTGGAGTATATAAACTATGCTTATCGCATGTTTGCTTCACGCAAGCAGCTTAATGTGGAGGGGTTTGCTTTATAGCGTGGCTTTAAAGACTTCATCTAGCGTATTAAATCGTATCTCCACATTAAAAATATCCACAAACCAAGCCAAAAACAGAATACCCATCACCACCCACCAAACCAAACCCTAGACCAACCCCTCTTCACCTCTCATCCACCTGCTTCAAGTGTATACTCTACCCCAGCAAGCATACGAAACCCTAGCTATGTCTTAACTCTGAGTTTTGTTCTATAACACGAGAGAGGACATGAGTACCTCGGTGGGTCCTTCTGGTAGCAGTGGCGGCGGCGGTGGGGGGAGTAATAGCAGCGGTGGCGGTGGCGGTCCATGTGGTGCGTGCAAGTTTTTGAGGAGAAAGTGTGTACCAGGGTGCATATTTGCTCCTTATTTCGATTCTGAACAAGGCGCGGCTCATTTTGCTGCGGTGCACAAGGTGTTTGGTGCAAGTAACGTTTCAAAGCTTCTCTTAAACATTCCTCTCCACAAACGCCCTGATGCGGTTGTTACTATCTGCTACGAGGCTCAGGCTCGTCTAAGAGATCCGGTCTATGGTTGTGTAGCTCATATCTTCGCTCTTCAACAGCAGGTAACAATCAGACAACTCGTTCCTCTTCTAGCTTTTGCAAAGTCTTATCTTGTCACCTTGAGGTGATAATTGAGTGAGTTTTTGGATTTTGCTTACCTCTCAACTTTCCCTCTCTCTCTGTGGTTAATTATTCTCTTCGCAGAAGTTAGTGTGATTTGCAGTTTTAGGTGACATCACCCTTCGCATTTCACTTTTCTCTGATCAAGTTGTCCAATTTTAGTTTTTTTCACCTTTATCTGGTTCACTGAGCAACGGAAACAAAAGGGTATTGGCCACTTGTCGTTGTGCCTTTTATTTATGGACAGATCCAATGCTTCCTTGTTGTTCTTATTTAGATAGAATGTACTCGTATAGCTTGTTACAGTGAGAATACGACTCGGGTTCTTTGTTTTTAGTGCTTAGAGGGATGATTTGGTGCTTTTACTGAAACCAAGAGATCATTACCATTAACAACTCTCGAATACTTGGCGGTTACGAGGATGGCCATAGAGTGTTTCAAGTCCAAAGTTTGTACTATTTTTTCTGTGCAAATCTGTGGAATTTGCAGATATTAAGGAGATGGTCGGTTTCCCTGTTGTTGGAGGCAATACTTTTGTTTTTACGGTCAAGTACTTAATATAACTAAATGGATTTCGTATCGAGAGCCTAGGAATGTGAAAGGGTTTAATACAATCATCATTGTAGCTGGACATAGCCTGTAGATTAATTCATTGAAAGCTAGGCGGATCATCTTTTTTATTTTTAATGCACAATTTGATTAGGTCCTATAGCCATTATTTATTACGGTTTCAAGAGATTTACTTCAACTTTAATTATGACTTTTATCTTCGTAACTCTATACCTTCTTTGCGGACTTTGCTATTTCAGTTACTATATCTAATATAGACTTCTTAATGAGCAAATTCTACTCTTATATAAAATATAAAAATGAAGAGTATGTATTGATTTGCAACATTTTAATGTTCATACTTAGTCATCGATAGATCCAATTTCAACAACTACTCTCCACTCATCTCGTATTCCAATGACAATAATGCTGAAGAATATGTTCAATCGTAATTCCTTCGTCAAAAGAAATCTTGAATTGTTCGCAACGCCATGTTCTAATGCACATTTTTTGAAGCATCCTATATATATTTAGTATAAACGAAGACTGATAAGCCTCATAATACTTGTCTCATATGTTAGATAGATCTATATTTGATTGTTCCATAGTTTAAACTATTATCTCCTTTGACACAAATTGTCTTCTTTCCCTAGGTTGGTAAGTTTGTTTTGAGTTGCCTTCTTTAGTACTCAATTAGGGTCTCAGTCCTTAAATTTTCCCCAAAAAAAAAAATATTAACGTATATATATATTTTTTATGTCGACCAATTTCATTAAATTTATCAATGAATTTTAAAACCTTAAATAAATAATCCACTTGAATGATACGAATGTGTATTCATGAAATTACAGGTGGTGAATTTACAGGCAGAACTCTCGTACTTGCAAGCTCATCTGGCGACCCTAGAGCTTCCATCGCCGCCTCCACCACCACCGTCGGCACTGTTGACTCCGCCTCCGCTCTCCATTGCTGACCTTCCACCGGCCACTTCCGTCCCTGCCAGGTACGACTTGTCGTCGCTTTTTGACCCGATTGTGCAACCTTCATTGCCCATGCAACAGCGGCAAATGGACCCACGTCAATTTGGTGGCATCATCAGTTCGTCGCCGGCCACCAGCGGCGGTGATCTCCAAGCATTGGCTCGAGAACTTCTTCACAGACATGGATCTCCAGCGCTTGGCTCTATCCCATGTACTGATGCTTTATCATCACCCTCTGTTTCTAAGTGAGTACTGACCACCCACAAACACAGCCGCGGGAAATTTGTAGTAATTGGATACTATATAATACCTAAGGAGCTTAATCTCTTCTTATCACATTGATCAAGTAGTTCAAATAGTGATCACCATTGTTTTTCTTCTTCCTCATTCTCCGTCACTTTTTTTGTCATCCTGTATCGGTTATTCCATTTCAAGATGCTAGTCAAATTGGATGTTTCTCAACTTAGTACGTTCAATTCATGAAATACGAACAAGTATCTAATTTAAGAATTTAAACTACA
This sequence comes from Erythroxylum areolatum, assembly GCA_024520975.1. Classification (NCBI taxonomy): domain Eukaryota; kingdom Viridiplantae; phylum Streptophyta; class Magnoliopsida; order Malpighiales; family Erythroxylaceae; genus Erythroxylum; species Erythroxylum areolatum. The sequence goes on from JANIJH010000009.1 coordinate 49,669,446, forward strand.
AAACATGAGTTGTATCACATCTACAATTACCACAAAAAAGGATAAAAGACGTAGATATTTCGTAGTTTTAAAAAAATTATTAATTTTTAAAATATTTAAAAAAAATTATAATTTTCTGCTATCTAAATAAAACTATTTCTCGTAGACTTTAGTTAAAAAAATATTAATTTAGGTCAAATTTAGTTAATTAAGTTTGAATTTAAAAGTTGTATTAAATCATCATCCTATAGCAGTATTTGATTGGGACAAGGATGATATGATGTTCATGTTCCATATATTTTATTATTATTATTTTAATTGAATTATGAACTAAGGTTTTTTTTTTAGAAATGAAAAGTAAAAAGAATTTTTTGAAAATTTTATAAATTAGGAGATTTTCTAAAGATTCATAAATTAAAGGAGAGGTTTATATTTTTGTCCTAAAAAAATCGTTAGATTAAGTTATTCATAAATTGTAGGATGTTAGAATCCAAATTCCTAATTGGTATTTACGTTTATTTTTAACTGAGTATACCTTTAATTGTAGCCGTTACGTATTGATTTTATAGCCTTAGAATTGCGCATTTCGTTGTGGTCTAGTTGGTCAGGATATTCCGCTCTTACCCAAAAGATCCGGGTTCAAGAACCGACAACAGAATTTTTTTTTCCTATTTTCAGCTTCATCTGAAGTCGACTCTGCTGATTGTAATGTCAAAAGGGTAAATTAGGAATATTATATTTGAACAAACACTTCATAACTTATGTGTCCATCGCGCAATCTTTGGACCAAAAGTGGAATCACCCACCTAAGATGCCTCCACATTTCGGCTTGATAGAATAATGAGGGGGTAAATCATAGTCTAATTTTAGCTAACTTCTCAGATGCCTCCACATTCTGGCTTGATAGAATAATGAGGAGGTAAATCATAGTCTAATCTTAGCTAACTTCTCAGCAAAGCGATCCTGACACTTATTATCAGGATTTGAACATAACACTTTGGACTAATTTATTTTTTTAATGACCAACTGAGCTATCCGTGCGGGTAAAAATGGTAATACACAATCTTTGTTTCGGTTGGGTGTAAATATAATGACAAGTAGGAGTCGTCTGGTTTCGGAGGCTCTGAGGTCTTGAGTTCGAGTAAATATATATACAGGTGCATTTAATTTTAAATTAAAGCATCTTCCAGATCTTACGAAAAATTATAAAACGCGCGGGAAATCTCAAACCGCGATTTCCAGTCATGGTTTGAAAGAGAAATGGCGCAAAGAGAAGACGAATCGCCAAGGACGGAGGGATGGACGGTTATGGACGGCGCCGACGAGGACAAGGAGGCATTACCTGCTGCGCTAACTTCTTTTCAAATTGACGCGTGCGGTTCTTCTTGAGTTGACAAGATCCGATCGATTGTATGTTTCACTACAAACTTCGCTTCCTTAGTCAGTACACCTGATCATTGATTTGAGGAACCTGTTCTAGTTTGTTGTTTGCTGCTTAAACAACGGAGCGAGTTATGAGTTTATCAGATCGACCTGATTTTCTAGGTTCAACCACGATATTGAGTAAGAACTGATTTATATTGTTATTCAACACTCTAATCGGTTTATTTACTATGAGTTGTTCGCAGATTTGCAAGTATCAACAACAGTAGAACTACTGGATCCTTACTTGCAGCATGATCTCTCCTCTGATGTCAACTGTACGCAGTAAAACAATGGCATTAGGTGTGGATTCAGATGAAATTTTCGTAGCATTTCTGGTATATATTTATTTATGCATAATATTGAACAGTTTAATTTAATTTAACGCATATTTATGCCTTTTTCTATGCCTTGCGCTAATCAAAGATTCAAGGTTTCTCACTCCTACAAATGACTCGCCGGAAGATTATCTGCTAACTGCGAAATCTCTTATGTTTTTTCCTTTTCACGCTAAATAAAAGGATGCGAATCTGCGACCCAAAAGTATATAATGTTTTGTCTGTCGATCTCATTCTGAAGCTCTTAGAATCACTAATTCTTTGCTTCACTTTTATCCTCTCTGTCACTATTTTGATGTTAAAATACTTCCGCAAAGATTTAAGAGATAAGAGTGCATAAAAACTCGAAACATCACTAGATAATTATCTAAAAAGTAAAATCATACACCAGCCAGTCACATGCTGTCCCTAGACCACTCATAGCGTGGTCATGAACATTGTACAATACTGTATAGAAGGATCGACTAGAAAGAATCATACTTAGACTAGGATCTTGGTTTTAGCTCTTAAGTTCTTTCTTTGATTTTCTACAATCTTCAAATTTTCTGTTTGATCATATTATTTTTAATATAAAAACAGTGGGTGTTACTCCTTTGAAAAGAATGGAAACACAGTACACATGACCTTAATCTGCATTTTATGCGGAGGGAAATTAAACACCACCGTAATGGTATTGTCCTGATGTTTTTCTGTTGCTTACTTTAAGTTCTTCAATTCCATAATTTTCCACTAATTTTCTGGGGTAGAGCCTTACTGAAATGCCATGATTTGCTAGCGTGATGTATCATGGAATGGAGCTTGCTTAGAATAGGCAGAGCCAACATGTAGAGGCTTGCTCTTGCCCACCAATCTTCAAAAGTTTTACGTTGCAAACGATGTGAGACTGATGGAAATTTAAAATTTCTCATGCCAGGTGATTGTGCCTAATAGATGTTTAGTTGGTTCCTTCTTATGCTGAAATTGAGGTGGGAAGATTTGCTTTTGTAGCTTTGAAGCTCTTTGATGTTGCTGGAAGCTGGAATTTCTTCAAGCATTATACTCTTGGAAGGTAATGAGAATCATCCTGTTGGGCAGTATCAATTCTTGTGTTTAGTTGAAATTGACCGTAATCAAAACGGAGTTACCAGGAAAGCACAAAATGAATGCGAGTTAACATTTAAATGAAAGTTAAGGTCGTTTATTAAAAGAATGGCAACTTTTTCATTCCACCTTGTCTGGATTAAACAAATGATTACTTTAACATGCATGTTTAATCCAGGAATATGACCTTTTTAAACTTGTCTATGATCAGCTTTAATTTATTGACATAGAAAAGGATATTATCTAAGATGGAGGATTCATCTGCACTGTTACTGATTCTTCAAATCAATTGTTTTCCATGTTTGATCTTTTCCTTTTCTCGTTACTTCAACTCTTTTTTTTACTCTCAATTTTCAGGACCGTACATTGGCCTTTCGTGCTGGCGTTTTAGATTCTATGTTGAATTAAACAGAACGAAGGACTTCCTTTATGAGCGGGCATTGCATTGTAATATGTGAATTTAAGGCGTAAACCGAGTTGTACGCTACGAAGCATCTGAAGTTAGAATTATATTTCCATTGCGAACGACGGAAATTATTCATCCACTGGCTGTTACTGCTTCAAAACGGTACATTTTCACCTTTTCTTTCGGTATATCATTATAAACACGACCGCCTCTCTCCCACCTGACATTTATTTCTCTCTTTGCCAGGTCCTCAAAATAGGTGTGCTAAATGAAAAAGGTAAACATCCAAGCATGTTATGGTGTTGAGCTCACCACTTCACAACTATCTAGCTCTCAATTTATGTTGAAGTTGGTGCAACTGGTATATGGAAACATCACATATCTTTCAGAACGAAAGCCTCTTCATAACCGTACGTAAGCTAATCAGAATCACCTCTAGTTGAAGAAACTAAAAAATGCTGGAAACATTAATTGGTTTAAGATTCAACTTTTTTTATAAAAAAATTTCATTTCAAATATTCATGATATACAATAACAAGATCTGTGCACAAAATTAAGCTACAGTCTATATAGTTGTCAAGAGGACTTAATTGTTTATCTTTTATAGAAAATTTGAAGGATATGATCATAATTGATTGTCTTAGATTAGGGTTGATGTTTTTAAAAAAATCTCAATAAACAAAATTTGTAGGTCAAGAGTATATCCATACGAAGTAACTTAGGTCTTTAGTTTAATCTTAAATTTTCTTTATTTTTTTCACATTGATTTTACGTACCATTTGTGTTTAAGTTTGGACATATTTGAAGAATTAAAGTTTGGACATATTTGAAGAATTAACGATTAAAATGCTATCTATAGTTTCATACAACATTAACAAATTGTCTTGGCATAAAAAAAGTTACTTAAACAGCTTGTTAATCCTACTGAAAATAAGTTATGCATCGGAACATATTTTTTAGTATTTTAGTTATTACATCGTATGATTATTTAAATTTTATCAACCTGAGCAGAATCTGTGATTTGTTCAGATTAAATTCCAAAACTTTTTAAGGAAAAGACCTTCATATTTGATCCATTTAATGTATATGCTATTGAATACAACAACATAAGCGATTAAGAGAATGATTCATTTTATTTCATTTGTATGTTGCAAATAAATGTTTAATATCCAATAACAATGTAGTTATACTTTTCTTACTAGTAATGAAAATATAATTACAATCATAATTGACATATTTTTGCTAATAAATAATAGTATTAACAATTTATATAATTATAAATCAATTTTTAAATAATCATATTTTACTTATGATTTTTAATAGTAAACAGATATTAAAAATTAAATTGCTATATTACTTTATAATTATAACAAAAAAATTTATGTTAACGTTAATCTTGATTTTTATTAAAATTTTTAAAGGTTATTTACAAAGAAAGAATCAAGAAACAAATAACACTTAATAGCTATATTACTTTATAATTATAACAATTTTGGATTTTTTATTTATAGTCATTTTCATATTTTAAAAAATAAACCATTTTTGGTTAACATGTTATGATTTGAGATTAACTACTAAAAAAATTAATAAAATTATATTCAATAACATATATGTTAAACCATTACGTAATTTTAATTATTTTATAAAAATAAAGAGAAATTTAACTAAAGATTATTTTAACAATAAATATATGTTAAAATCTTAATATATTTTAAATGCAAAAACTTCTTAAAGATACGGAAAATTAATTTGAAAATATAAATTGTTTTAAAATTTTTAAATTTTAAATTTTTTTAAAAAAACTAAAGTTTTATAGATTTAATCAATAAACAATTTTCAAATATATATTTTTTAATTCATATTTCCTAAAAAAAATTGTGATTCTCTTCATAGATATGCTTAATTTATTTATTAAATTTTATCAGTAAATATTGTATAAAATTAAATTTTATGTCAAACCTAATTGTATTTATATGAAATCAATTTTATATTTATTATCACATATTTATATTGCATAAAACTGGTAAATAATTTATTATGATAATATAATTTTAATAAAAATATAAAGCTATGCAATTAATTATTAAAATAAATATTGAACTATATTAAAAATAACTATTAGACATTTTTTTAAAAATATAAAGATCATAATCATGAATAAGAATCAAATATTACATAAAAAACAAAAGTGAAAGCGAAAGAGTCATGATTTTCATAATTGTCAATATTTTCTTAATTTTAATATCATCATTTTAAACAAAATAATAATAAATTTCAACTAAATTTGTGTCGGATGTTTTCAATAGAATCAAGTTTGGTCTAGTTTATACAATTTATACATACCAATTACTTTGTACTGAACAAATTCACACCTAGAACTAAGAAAGCATGAAAGATCAAATGGATACATCCTACTCGTACATGTTTGCTGAAGACCGTAATAAGTTGAGGCTTATTTGTGTCATTTTTGTCAAGCCGCACGAATTTAATACGGAGAATGGGGCAACCAATAATCATGTTTAGGAAGAAGTGATATAAGAAGTTAATAAATATTCATTTACTAAAAAAATATCAAATCAATTGAAAACTTATTCTTAGCAACAACTATTTTAATCAAGCAAATTAATTAATTCTTAAAATAAAATTATGAAGAAAATTTTAAATATGAATAAATTTCATAAATTTATTAAGAAGCTATTTTTATTTAATATCTTACAAACTAATTAATTGAAAAATATTTAATATTATGTTTTAGTTATTGAAATAAATGTTACTTATTATGAATTTTAAATATATTTATTAAATAATATACTGAAAAAGAAAACAGACCACTAAAATAAATTAAATCAAAATAACCAAAAATGGGAACTAAAAACATACTTTAAAATTTTAGAACTTAATCATTTAGATATAATTGGGTGCATACCCAACTCTTATTCAATTAATACTCAAATAATTAAAGAAAATAATAAGTTAAATTTAAGTTTAATTCAATCTTTTCTTTAATCACTTTAGCTCGAAAAATTTATTAAGCTAAAATTAAAGTGAGAAGGATGTTATTTCATCAAACTAATTCGTCGCGGTCCTAAACCTAAACGCAGCCTAATGCCCAAGTTTCGCCGTACCTACAATTTAAGCACTCAGCGAAAGGGACATGTTGAGCGATGAAGGAAGCTTGCTGAGTACCAACTTCAACTGCTGCTTCTGTTGCCCTCGGTAAAACGCTTAGCGAAACCGCAACCGCCATATCCATGGTTTACAAGCTCATCGACCTGTAAATACACTCAAAAGTTGGAACGATGATTGATGACGAAGATATCTTACCCAGCAAGTTTCTCGCATTCCCTTAATTCCATATGGAGTCTGGATTACCAATAATGGTAACTTCAGAAAATGAATTTTAGAAGAGTATAAATGAAAAGCTATGTGAAAAAAAAGTTACTTGCACAACATACTGCAAGTGAGATATATCCATCAGTCAAGTACATTCGCATATAAACATGAGGTACACAGGTATATTAATAATATAAAAGACCAGATAAAAAAGTGTAAAAATGTTTCTTGACAGAATCGGCAAATTAGAGACGACAATTATCTTGTTCAAATTTTATTTTTTAATTAAATTCAACCACTTGTAATCATGGTTTTAATTAATTCATTCTTTATTCAGTGAATAGATTTATATTATTTTATTAATTTTTAATAAAACTATATTATTTTTAACTTGGGGCTGTATGCAACTCTCTAACCTAAGAAAACAATTCTTAAATGATAACACATGGAACCTAATATCAAATATAAAAAGTCACGGTTATTTTCGTTGATGCCAAACACAATTTTCATCAACAAATCAAATTATTTTCCTCTCTGGTACCAGTGTATCAGAATAAACCTAAACTGTTGTAATCAGGAATAGCCATTAAAGATAAATCCATAATTCTTTGAAAAAATATAAAATCATTGAACAATTTATAATTCTTCTGAAAGACAAGGCAACCAAATTGCTACAATTGCTAAGCCCAACCCGATAAAGCCATTCCTCAGAAAGTATGCCTCAAGCAATGTTATCAATAAGAAGATAAAACAATTGGTGATCATTTGATCCGACTCTACTAATGATCTACATATTGAATTTGGATGGACCTAACAAATCGACTATAAAACATTGGAGATCCAAAACTCTATTCAAATAATTCAATTTTCAATTGTCTACCGGTCAGTTATTCCACTTTCACATGAATCCATACAATCTTCACAATAGGTGATCATTTGTTCTGACTTCACCAATGACAGATAATAAATTTGGAGGGACCTAAGGAATCGACTATAGAACAATGAAGATCCAAAACTCTATTCAAATCATTCAATTTCCGATCGTTTACTCAAACGTTTGATCATAAATTATTTAATAATTTTCAAATCTTCTTCCAGATGTTCGAATCTCCTCAAATCAAAATACATCCTAAAAGCCTAGCTGCACTTGTAGGAGGAAGCTTTAGCTCTACGCACTCTGGACAAGTGCAAAGCAACAGTCACACAAGAATGCTTAGACAAACGTCGGAAACGCTAGTACAAAACAATCAAAATAAACATTAAAACCACCGCAAACATAAAATCGTATTAGTGAAGCTATCTGAATTGCAGCACAAACCAGAAAAACTCACGTCAATTCAAAAACAACGAAAACTAACATGGAAAAATACAGAAAGAAAGCAAAGTCATTTCAACTTCATAATACTAATTCTTTTTGGTTAAATAAACTCAATAGGCTCTGTCTTTCAAACTGAATCATAGATTCCATATCCAAATTAGAAGATATCACCGGGTATTGCTAAGTCCATTTCACACAACAGGATCAGATAAAGAAAGAATCGGCTTATTTCAACCTATATTAGAGAATAATACACCGTAGTGAACCTGATCTGAGATCACCGACGGATAGAGTCGGAGAGGTTACGACGGATAGAAGAGATGGAAGGCTTTCAGAGAGCAGAGTTAAAATGGAGAATAGTCTAGAGTTCAACCAGAACCGGTCAAATGTCCAAAATTAATTCTTACTGCGTATATTTATATGCTGAAATCCTCACGAAATTTAAATTTTAAAAATTAAAATTTGGCGCGTCTTTGCTTGCCTCGGTTGTTTTCCACTACCTGAATCCTCATTTAAATATTAAATATTTTGATCTTTTATAAACTTATTTATAAATTATCTACTCTAAATATTATGTAAATAATTTAATATACGTAGTTAATTTTAAATTACTCATTTTATAGTATAAATTTAATTTAAGTGATTGTTTGAACATTCATATTCTTAATATTCGAGAAATTTAGTCTTCAACGAGACTATGTGGCTCGACAGAGTACAGTAATCAATGCTTTCAAAATTGAACGAGAAGTTAAACTAGTAGAGCAAAAGATTTTAAAATTTAAAATGTTTCATCATATTAGACCTTTATAAAATCGATTAAAGATCGAATGAAAAAAATTTTAAAAATTATTGAAGAAAAACATCATTATCTATCAAATTTTAAAGCTTAATTAAAAAAGACTATTAAATAAAAATTAATTTGTTTATTTTAATTTTGAATAATTGATTAGTTTACACAAACTAACTAATTAATTAATAAATTAATCAGTTTTAATAATAAAAATTATTAATCTAAATCAAATCGAAAAGTTAAAATTAAATTAAAAAATTAAACGATTTAAGATTTTTATTAACCGAATCAATTTATTTTTAAAAGCAGTGAAAATAATATCTTGAATCCCTACTTAGGATTACGAGGTGACCATGGAAAAATCTTAGAACAGACCCTTGTTTAGGCCTAAAAGGCCCAACCCAATAGAAGCTTAATCCAATATGAAGACTCGTCGGCTTAGTCTCAATGATTACATATTATCATCTTTGTAAGATTCCTGAAATCATTCCTAGAAATTTCCTTGTCCATTTCTTTATGCAAGTTGATTTAGTAAACAGTTTAGAAAAACATAAGCATTGTTCTTATACCATTTTGAGAGAAAGAATATGAATATTTCTATTGATAACTTTTATAATTTAGAAGAAGCAGCCTGTACAAGTTACCATATGTCTCACACATTCCCTTTGATATAACTTGTACAGATTGTGCTTTACTCTAATAATCTGGAGGATAATAAATTACGAGAAAAGATAAAATAAATTATTAACATATAATTAACGAATTGTTTTGTACACAGACTCGCTAATTTATTTAATACACAAATAATAATAATTTTGAATTTACCATTAGAGGAACGAAAAAGTGACAACATATATATAAATACATAATAACATAATAATCAATTATATATATTATATTATTATTAATTAAGCTTCAAATTTGAGTTTTGGACATCAATCCAAGTAATCTATTTATGATTGATTCCTAATAAATATTACAATATTGTTGCTACGTGTATTTTAGTACTTACGTATATGTAGGAATCAGTGTCAGTAACAATCGGCTTTTTAGTTGAATATGTTCGGGCTAAGCCTAGCTATTTACAATTGGACTCAGGTTAAATTTAATTATTTTTAATTAATTTTAAAAATAATGTTAGTTAACGCGAAACAATATTATCCTCACTTAAAATTTTTTAGTTTCAAGTAGGCTAGAAGTTTAAGCCCGATTTCAACTTGAAATTTAAAAATTTTATAGAAAGTCCGATCCTACTAAAATTTGGTCAATTCAAAACGATCTAATTAAATATTTCAGTGAAGAACTATGATAAAAATTAAATTTTAATAAATATTTTAGCAAAAAAAGTTAATTTATGTAACAAAATTGTGTTTGCCCTAACTAAATTATTTCCCAAGCACCACCCTTTTTATAGAATAATGTTGACCTTTTACAAGGATAATAACAACATGGATCGTAATCTATTGTTCCTTAAAGGATACAATGTCAAAAGGGTTTGAAACAATGTTCTCAAATCAAATGGTTTTTGTTCCAAAGGAAAAAAGATTGCGACTGATGACATGAGAGAACAAGTTGTTGATAAGGAACAAATTAGGGTTCATTAAACTAAGTTATTAAAACAAAACCGTTGACATTTGTAGTACCACTTGCATTAGTGTTTCAATTTTATTTAAGAGACCGTATGCTTAGGTGATGGGATGATCTCAAATTATTCCAAAGAAATCGCTATCTTTCACATGGGAACCTACTCTTGGTCGGCTGTTTACTCTCTAAAATATTCCCAAGGCCATTGATGATCTATGTTTAATCATAAACAAAGTTCTATATATGATCAATTAAATGACTTTCAACCGAGAAGAAAGCACGGTTACATTTTATTTAAATATTAAGTAAATTATCATATATATATATATACACAATAATTTATAAATTACACGACGAACGAATTAACAATTTAGAATATATAAAGTATGATTTATTTATTACAATTTAAATTTATATTTTTTTAAATTTAAAAAGTTTGAAATAAATAAGTTTGAGATGAGAGCCGTTTGTTAGAGAGTAATGACATGAGATTATGCTAGATTCGAAGACAGATTGGTGCCCTTATCACATGGAACTAATGCCTTTTTATTCTTTGACGTGGTCCATATTGATGACTGTATACACGGTAGCTTTACAGGGAAAGAGTTGTTTAATCTCAAGAGATAAAAGGGTTTTCATTTGTTTAATGAAAGAATAGCTGGTTTTGGTTTAGATAAGCATTTGTTTATTATTAGGTATTGCATTGGTGACTTTAATTTTTCGACCTTGCTTCTTTAAGTTTGGTTAAGTTAGACTTGTGAAATCCGGAATCTTTACACAACCCAATCCTCAAATTAACTCCTTTTCTTTTATATGCTTGCTTAGTATTTCTTTACCACACTTACACCTTCAAGAGTAAACATTTTCGTTTTGCTTATCTTTTATCGATTATTTGTGCGTTTAATACAGATAAAGGATTTTATATATATTATTTAAACATTTTCTTTCCAATCTTATGTCTTTTATTAGCTTAAATATTTAATATGTAGTACTTCTTTTTTAGTTATTTAGTATAAACTTTTTTTGTAGTGACTTATTTGTTTTTATTTATTTACTTGTCTTATTTCTTATTTGAGCATTTGTTTCTTGATTTATCTGTTATTTTTTTTACCTTATTTCGTATTTATTTTATTCTTATTTTTACATTATATCTGTATGTATTATTTATTTTACTATTAATATCCTTAATTTCTATTTTATTTTTATTTTATTATTTTTCATATGAGTCTATCATAAACAAATTCGCTACTAGTTAAGAATAGGAATGTATACTTTTAGACCTTTCTAAACTTTGCATATCAGTGAGACTTCTACTAATTATTGTTATAGTCTGAATGAAAATTTAAAAGCAATTGCTTAAACAATAATGAAATAGAATGTAGTTAACAAAATTTCAAGAACTCTTCATAATTACAATCGATTGCAATTTAAAAAAAGCACATGATCTTCAGACTCCAGGAGTGGAAGATAATCTAATTAATAAATAACTAAAATTTTATTACTTTTCATTCCTCAAAACTCTTTTAACATTTTTAGCTCAAATAAACAATATATATCTAACATTTTTAAAAGTAAAAAAGTGAATTATCTCATGATATTTTAAAATATTTAAGGCAATTTTTATTTTAATATTTTAAAATAATATTTATAGTACCCTATAATTAAGTTTATGACAGTTTTAATATATAAATCGTTAATTTATATTAAATGATATTACAACTAATCAATTTGAATTCAACAAATATTGATGTGATGTCAAATATTTAAATATTAACTAAAAATATAATCTCCCCCTTTAATATTTTTCAAAAATTTATATAAACCCTTATCATTTTTTATCACTTTTATATTTTATTCAAAATGAAATGTATAATATTTTAATAACGTTGAAGGGTAAATTAATAGATAAAAAATTACTTAAATTTTTGTAAAACATTACAATACAAATAACATCTTTTACGCATTTTAGAGCACAACTAACAATTACAAGACACGTTTCCATAGCATCAAATCTTCTATATCATTTAATCTCAAAACGACGCCATTTTAAAGTGAAAATAGGGTTTAGATAGATTCAAGTAGCATAGAAGACGTGAACCCTCTTCAAGAGCCAAAGAAAAATGGGAACACTACATTGAATAGTGTGAGCGTCCGACACGGAGGAGCAGCACCAAATCAAACGGTTAGGTTTATTATGGGATTCAGGGCCTGGCGTGGGTTTTGACTGAGAAGATGACAGTACTATACCACACTAACACCGTATGTAATGAGTGGACAGTACGTAATGTACTTTTCTTTTTCTAAACGAGGTTGGATGTGTGTTTGTTAAATTTTCGGATTCAAACAATAATTTGTAAATTATAACAATTGAGTACTTTATACTTAGCAAGCTTTATATGACAAATTCGGTTCAGAGAATATAAATAAGAAGATTTGAACAAAAAAAATTTTAATCCCGAATTCTCATTTTACCGATTTAACCATTTGTAGAAATCGTAAGCACACATATATACACATATATATAAATATATATGATCTCATTCTACCAATTCAACCAACTTTAAAAAATGTAAATACACGTACACATAATATCTGTTATAAAATTTTAAACATATTAATATTTAATTTTAAAAACGTTAGAATTTAAGATATTTTTTATTATTATAAACGATCAGATGTAAAATGCACTATTTTCCATTTAATGTTTGCTTCAGAAATGGAGACTCCGACAGCTCCCGCCTCCCCACCTAATTTCATTGGCTCTTCGTACCCCATTAATAGCACTCTCCCTGGTTCAAAGGTTTCGCCTGCCTCCTGTCATCCCTCCCATCATTTTGCAGTCTGGTATAAATTAATGAGACCAAACCTCATACAAATATTTTATTTTTATTTAAATAGTAGTTTTTTAAAATCTCGACTTATTATTTTAATAAAAATCATATAAACTTGATTATAAATAACAGTTTTTAGTATTTTAATATTTATAATCAAGTTTAAATAAATAATAAATTTATTATTATTGTTATATAAATACAATCCGAATATATCTTATATATTTTCTCACATAATGGTAAATAAAAAGAAAAAAAATAAAAAGTCGAATTATTCATATGTAGTGATTTGATAAAAATTTAGTAATTTTTAAAATTTTAGATTATATAATCTTTATTAAATTAAAAATATGTTATTTGTCGGTCACTCCCTCTCTCTCTCATTTAAGCCCACACGTCCTGGTTTGTGATTCAACCAACATATAGCACCATGGACGATGCAGTCAAACCACGTCGGCCTCTGAATTGACTTCTTTTCTTCTTTGGCTTCTCCGCATGTGGCAGTGCCGCTACTTTTTCTTGCAACCTACTGCCCTAATTGCCGGATCATGCATGCCTTCTCTTCGCCTACATTGACAAAACGGCCGCTAGCTACTAACAAAGAAGCTTTCGTGTCGTTTTCAAAGGAAACCTACCCAGTTACCAAGATCGTGTCTTTTAGCTTCCTCGTTTACGGCCAAAACCCCTCGGTTTTACGAAACTTTGATGTATCTTTCAATAACTTTTTGTTACACTCAATATTGTCCTTTCTTAAGGAAGAAACTACAGAGGTTTAGTATCGGTATAGGTCATATTAATTTGTTAGTCTGTAATTGGTTACCTCTACAAAGGTCAATGACACCAAAGTCCTTTTCTCCCAAGAAAACAAAGCAGGATTAGAGACAAAACTAGAAATAGAAGTACATTGATCATTACAAGTACTTTTTCTGCCTAGGCAACTTAAAGATTTAAGCTTCAAATGTTAACAAAAGTCAACGAGGGTAAGCAACGATGCAAGCTGAAATCTAAATCTAAACTAAAATAAATTTTACTTATTAAAGGTTTAATCTTCAAATATTAAGAAAGTCAACCAGAGTTAGTAATAAGTGTTCGATTTTGACATTTAATTAAATATTTATAAGAATATTTATTAATTTAAATCAAATTTAATAAGTTGATAATAGATTTAAGATTGTAGTTGATTATTATAATAGTAAAATTTAATTAATCCATATCTCATATTTATTATATTTGTATTTTATTGTTATTTTAACCGAAATTTAAGAGAAAAAATTATTTTGAAAATTAAAAACTCAAAAAATTAAAAATTTAAGGATTAAGAATTTTTTTGTTACTTACGACGTGTCCTAGGAGGGTCTCAATTATGAGAAGACACCTTTAAGTTATTTACATTTATACTAATCCCTGCTAGAGCCAGGTAGGTCTCTTGTGGGAGGCAAAACTCTGACCTCAAATTTTAAACGGCTGCATAAATGACAAGGGTTCAAACCCGCGATCTCACTTAAACCAAGAGAGTTCTTTATTAACTCACCTGCGTTCGTATACATGAGGAGGGTTCAAACTCGCGATCTCACTTAAGCCAAGAGAGCTCTTTATTAACTCATCTACGCCCTGAGGTGATATATTAAATTAATTTAAATAGTATTAATTATAATATTTGTTTAAAAACTAAAATAATGAATTAATTTTAAAATAAAAATATTAGGTGATTGGAAACTTTAAGCCGAGAGAAACTGAAAAGGAACTAGGAATGGATGGTTGGCTTTTATTTCAAGGTAAGGTGTACTTGAATTGAAAGCAAAACGACCACGAGTGAGGGAAATGACAGAAAAGATTGGGTAATATTCCGTGGGCCGTGGCAGTGCACGTGCACATGAGTTGTACGCTTTCACGCTATTGGACATAATCCAACGGTGCCTTACGTTATATTATAAATTCTTTGATAAGTGGTTGACCGCTCTGGCTTTATCTTGAGGTGATGCAATGGACGGTCCTGATCTCTCATGCATGCCACTTCCCCTCGCCCAAATAATGCAACTTTCCAGCTCATCCTCCCATTACGGTGTATGCTTGCCTCACTTTAATCTTGGACTCAAGTGTTCTCCTCTCCTGGGTACATCCTTTACGGGAAAATTCTTAATTAATTATTTTTAAAATTAATAAATATAATTATTTATAAATTGTGTATTTTAAATAATTTAAAAAATTTAAAATTTGGAAAAAGTCAATATGCATCATTAAATCTATTATCATATAATTATCATTTTAAAACAAACTGTCTCTTTTCCTTATCACTTACAAATTCTACTAAAACCAATGGCCTTAAAGCTAGGGTGAGTAATTGAACATTAGAATTTCCATTTGACAAACATCAGTTTTCAAATAATGCAAGTGAACGTGGGCTCCTATTGAAGAAAGGGTCCCATATTATACTGATTAATTTGATTAGTGACATTAATGAGACAAAGAAAGTGGCGATGTTTGAACAAAAGTAAAGATTACCTTAGCAAGACTTTGAAGAACAACATAAGATTAACCTTTTTGATGTTGACTCTATATGTACGCAGGGCGCAGGTGTGTTGGTAAGGGCTCTCCTAGCTTAAGTAAGGTTACGGGTTCGAACCCCCTCATGTATTCAGCCGTTTAAACTTGGAGCTAGAACTTTGCCTCCCACAAAAGACCTATCTGACTCAAGCGGAGATTAGTCTGAGTGTGGGTGGCTTAAAGGTGTCTTTCTATAGTTAAGATCCGCCTAGGACACCTTGTGGACAATTAAAAAAGAAGAAGCTTCTTATAGTTGAAGACCTATATATGTATAAATAACAATATAAAAAAGTCCACTATAAGCTTTTAAGAAGTTTAAAAATACGCAACCTTACAGTAATTGATTTAGAATTGATAACAATAATAATTTTTAAAATTAGAACTGAAATAATATCTCGAAGTTTTAATTCTAAATTTGCATGTAACTTATTAGTTTACCACTTCTGTCTTTTTTTAAGAAGTTTAAAATACCTATTTCGTATGTTTGTGAATTTTATAAATTATATTTAGTTGTTTTATTTTTAGTTTCAATACATGAAAGGATGTAGTTTTACTGATAAAAGGGAGATCAACACAACTCTCCACTCATGACATAGATTTTGATTTACATGTATTATGGTGTGGAAGATTTAAAGCTATTTTTCAGGTCTGAGCTATGGAATTTTCTATTCCACACATATCCACACCTTATCACAGTGTTTGGTTACTGTGATCATGGGTGGGGACAGTGGGCGGAGGCTCAAAAATTCCATCTCCGAATTGTTTGCTTTTATGTCTCCACTATTTTGTCCCCGTCTCAAGAGGACGGGGACGGTGATTTTGTGTACATCGACTAACTATGGTACATGATGTATCTGTCCCAGGACGGAAACTTGCAATTACATCACTATCCCCGTTTTTCAACGTCCAAACCTATCTCTTCTCTACACCGTTTTCTCTCAACTCGTTCACTACCGTCTTCTCCCAACCAATCTCGCACTAGTCAGACGTTCGTGGCGGCTGAGGTTAGTTTCCTCTCCATTTGTTCTTCCGTATGCCTCCCTGCATTTGTTCTTCTCCCAACGCTCCTCGCTCTCGTCTCTTCTCATTCTGGATCTGGGGTTCGATTGGGAAGATCCGAATCGAACCCTCTTGTTTTTTTTTTGTTTTGTCTTTGTTGGGTGGATCTTCTGGTTCGGTGGATCTGGTTTCGTGATTTGGAACATTGATTCGCATTCTTCTGTCTTCTTTTTCCTGAGATGGCTTTGATTGCGAGATTGAAAGATCTGAAATTTCTTTTCCTTTCTGTTTGACGTGTGATAGTTCAGATCTGATGCTTGTTTCTGTTCAGGTGGATCAATAAGTGATAACTACAAAAGCATTTGAAAAGGATAGCATATCAGGTCAGTCATGCAATGGAATGGTTGTTGTGATTGTGAAATTTATATCGTCTGCCTGCATGTTTGATCACTTGTTAATATGCATGTTTAATTTTCTTTATGTGCAAATTGTTATCCAGCTGCATATATTTTGTGTATTTGCTTAATTATGATTAATCTTTGCCTACGAAGTAGTTCCCCATACTTATACATTTGAACTTGGAGTCCTAA
>JANIJH010000009.1:49712545-49734869 GCA_024520975.1 Erythroxylum areolatum
AGACAAACTTTTATAATCAAATTCTTCCTTTATTTTTAACATATTCTCAACCTTCATAGCCTACAGAAAAATGAAGTTGCAAAACAACAACAAGCTGGTTAATCTTAAAACAGGTAAGTAGACAACAAGAAACTGCAGAAATAGTAATCTTATTGCATATTATAAAAATCATCAAGTATCGGGACGCAAGGAAAATTAGCAAATGAATTCAGGCAGCTGAAGATTTATAGGCATAAAAGTTTGAATGTTAAATGAACTGGAATTATTGAGGGTACCATAGATGATCTAGATACATCAAGTCATTTAAACTCACCCTTTGTCCAAACAATATAGTACTACAGGTCTCTCCTCTATGACGTGGTGAAGGGCCTATAGTCACAACTAATGAAGTTCTTGCTGAACCTGAAATATGATATTAGGTGTAAAACATGAACTTGTCATAGTGCTTATTATACCTTCATTTATACACTAAAACATCTCAAGGTCCCATGAAAGGCATCTCACCTCCAAATGAATCTTTAAGCAATCTTGTAAGTTTTGAATCACGAACTGGAACATGAGGACTATTCTCTGCCAGTGCATTTATGCACTTCCCTAGTGCACTAAGTGATAGATTTATAGACTTTGCTTCCTCTAACATATGCCCTTCACTCCCTGTAAAAATCAAAAGGATGATTTCACATGCATGGAATGGTAGCTCCTAAAGAACCAAGCTATGAGTGCCAAAAGTCATATTGAGTGCTCATATTTCTAAACATGTGGATCAAAGAATTTGAAGCAAAAACGAAAAAGTAAGTAAATAATTGAAGATTGTATTACAGCCACAGTGATTGCTATCCCTTTTCATCAGGAAAATACTCGCAATTAAGGTCACAAATATCAAAGATAAGCTATATAGAGACCAGCATAAACTTAATAGCGTTATACATCCAATACAAACCTGACTTGTGAATGCGTTCTGAACCTGCAAGATCAACGAGAACCAACTTGCTTCTCCGAACAAGTGGCCTCAAAGGTTTCACCAAGTGAGAAGAGCTCTCAATGCCACTTGAAACAACATCTTCTTGCCCCGAAATCGACCTCTTAACATGAATCTGCAGTAGTATATGTCATTATAAGTGAAACTTCCAAAGGGAAGACAGGCATGTTACCAAATAGAGTGAAAGACAGCAGAAAGGTACTAACCATCAAAATAGCATGACTACGAGAAGACTCAGTATTCAACTTTGTATTAGCAGCAATTCTATGGGTTTCTCCTATCCTTAACAGCTCCAAAAAACTCATATGATCCCTTACTTCTATAAGAGTTGCACCAGGTAGAGAAACATCACCAGTTTTTGGGTCTTCCACAATGGGAATATTATCATTTGTAGGATCAAGCAGGTCTTGGATAGTCTCCATGTAAAGCTAGAATATTTCATAAAACCATTAACATTAGGAAAGACATAAGAAAGAAACCCAAACAATGTGGTGGCAGAAGTGTGTGCTTTGGACTCCGAAAATTCCATTTGGCTAGTTGCTAGAAGTCAATACCAAAACAAAAAATGAAAGACGACATACAATAATACAATCAACTTTTAAGCACTAGAGCCAAACAACCTGTAAATACGAAACTGAAACAGAATCAGTCTCTGGACAAACATCAGCCAAAATATCCTCCATTGCACGGACCATGATTCCACGAGCAGACGTATCATCATAGCCTAGGTGTCCAAGAGTAAAAGTTTTGCCTGTACCGGTTTGACCATAAGCCATAACAGTCCCATTGTAACCATCAAGAACACTCTACAAAATCAACATAATTTACAAGTCAGCTCCCTCGCTACTTTACATTGAATCATTCACTGAAGCGCGATGAAACAGAATAATCAAGACCTCCACAACAGGCTTCGCAACAACTTCATATACGCGCTTCTGCGAGGCGAATTCAGTAAGCACCTCATCGAATTCGTAAGTGTCCGCATCCCAATTGTTCTTTCTAAGTTTCAACCTCTTCAGCTGAGGAATAGTAACCAAAATGGCGTAATAACTAAATCAAAATGTACACACAAATCGTAATAAAAAGTCCCAAAAAAAAAAGAAAAGGAGAAACCAGAGACTACCTCTGGTTGCAATTCAACACAATCAGCAAAATCAGCATCAGCCATTAACTCCTCCGCATTTCGAGGTCGAAGTCTCACCGCAACTCGAACCCTTCCCGAAACTATCCACAAGCATTGAAACAAAGCCATAACAACACAAGCCAGTGAGCGAAAAGCAAAAGTCGGAACCAACTACCACAAGTAGGGAGTGAAAGCAAACAACCTCCATCGTCTCCAGGGCCGCTGGGGGCAAACGAGCCAGTGCTGCTCCGGCGATGAGCAGATCCCGTCACGTGAGAAGGAATAACCCTGGATTTGGAAGATGATGATCTGAAATTAGCTGTGAGAGGCTTGAGCGAGGGCTTTGGAGTACCATTTCTGTAGGCATTTGATGCCATAGCTTCGTACTTCTCCCTCGCTCTCTAATAAGGTTTTATAACTTCCACTAAATATGTTTGAAATTTTTATGTCTCAAAAGGACATTACAGAGAGTAGGAGTTGAGACTTGAGAGAAGAAGAGAAGAGAAAATGAGAGGGTTTTAATTGGTAGTTTATTTTGGGGGTGTGTATGTTTGCTTCGGTGATTCGAAGTTTAAACACAGTAATGATGCATTGGACCCCACTGTTCTTGAGGGGCTCGCAAGAGACAGAGACGGTCGCAGGTTGCTGGGCCACACCCATGACCTTTTAACAGTATTTTACTTTCTTATATTAAATACACTAGACATTATAAAAGACAAGAATAATCATTGTCTAAATTTTTGGAGATTTTTTCAATTTAGCATATAAGTTTTTAAATTTTTAAATTAAGTAATTAATCATTTAAAATCTTAATTGTTCAATCAAATTGTTAATTTCTTAGCAATTTTTTTAATTTGGTTAATAGAATCTTTTATATTTATGATATGTAAATGTTCACTTAAAAATAATAATTATAATTAGATCAAAGAGAGAATTGTTTTGAGTATATATCTAATAATATATATTTTATTAACTAAATTAAAAAAGCATTAATATAATTAACATTTTAAACTAAATTATTAAGGTTTTAAAAGAATAATAACTTAATTAAAAATTGTAAAAGTTGGGGCTAAGAAATAAAAAATAGCCATCTTTAAGATTGGTTATCTCTAAAAGATGTACACATCTCTTATAATTTTTAAAAAATTTAAATTTTCTATTTTTTACAATTTAAAGATTGTCTTAGTTTTATAAAATAACTCATTTTCTTATATTTTAGTTTAAAATAATGATAAAATATATTAATATCATATGCGGATTAATTATTCATCACTAATATGTTAATTGATTCATTTTTAAACTTAAACTAAACTAATTTAATTTAAAATTAATTAATACTTATAATAAATTATTAGTTTATGTCAGATTTAATAAGTTTTGTTGTAGCTTTTGCTTGAATCATTGTAAACAACAATTGATTTATTCATATATAAAATTTGTGTTTTATCATTATTTTTTAATTAAAATTTAAGAGAACAATTTTTCTAAAAATTTAAAAGGGGGAAGGAAATTTTTCGCTAATTAACAAAATAAATTATAAAAGAGATTATATGGCAATTTAATATATTTTCTAAATTTGAACTTGACAAATTAAATTAATAAATCAATATAATTATTTTAAATTATTAATTTAAATCAAATTTAATTAGTTCAAATTAAATTTAAGAAGTAAATTGAGTTATCATAATATTTGATTGGTTCAAGTGTAATATTTATATTCCAAATGTTACATTGTTATTTTTTAACCGAAATTTATAAGAGGAAAATTTTTTAAAAAAATCAAAATTTTAAAATAGAATTTTAAATTTTTTAAAAGAGATTTTTCTAAAATTATTTAAACTATAAAAACGTGGATCTCTTTGACCTAAAATAATTTAAAAATTATTAACTTCGAATCCTCTATTCAGGCAATGTTTTTTCTTGTCTAATCTAATCCCAAGCCACGCATATTGAAAGAAACCAACCAACCAACCTCGACGGTGGGTTGCATAAATGTGGGGATTTAACAATGGTAGTGGGGCTAGTGCGTGGATGGTGGTTTCCGTCATGCGTGGCGGTGGAAGATTGGCGTGGGAACGTGCGTTTGATTTTATCTTCCGGTGTAATGTAGTTGATTACTCCTTAACGGTCAACTCGATTTAGTAAAAATTCACTGGATAATTATGCCTCTTTTTGTCACCCATTGAACTCTTCTGATGATTAGGTTGTAAATGAGGTGAGTTTAATTAAATTTAATTAAAATTTAGTTTAAGAATTCCTTTATTAAAATTTAAGTTTAAAACTAATTCAACTCGTAAAATAAACCTCATTTAAATTTTATATTCAATTCATTATAAAAATTAATCTATAAATCCAACTTTTAATTTAAATAATTAATCTATTAAATTACTATATTAAAATAATAACCCTAAAATATTTTTGATAAAATTAAATAAAAAAAATATTTAAAAACTTTTTACTTTATTTATGTTATTTTATTTATGCAATTATTTATTTACGTATTTAATTATGATTATTTTTAAATCATTTTAACTTTTTTATGTGAATTTATAGAAAAAAAGTCTCTTGATTAATTAAAGTTGTGTATTTCTATGTTTAGCAAGATTTTTTTATTGCGTCATTTATGTGGTTGTAATTAAAAACCATCGTAAAGTAATTTTAAATTACAAAAACCATTAGATCCGAATTATTTTAAATTTTCTATGTTGATTTTTTTAATTAATTATTAAACTCAAAACACGTTCAATATAAGGCGTAAAGAGGGCATGGGAATTTGGGCTTCTTTCATGATATCCACGGATAGATCATAAAATCAGGTCCATCTGGGGCTTTGCTACAGACTATGGAGTTGGGCTAGTTTAAGAGAAAATGTGGAACGATTTAGTATAACTTATTCTCTTAGCTTTCGATTGGTATAAAGTTTGTAATTTTTAGACACTGAAATTGAGAAATATGATTTGTACAACTTGAATGCATGATCATGCTCTAGCTAAAATTTCAAATGTACTCAATCTGTGGTATAATGAACATAACTCATAGAATAATGAACTAAATTGAATAATTTTGATATCATTAGAAACTTAAGACACAGAGGAATAGTGTTACAGAAATACAGCATTTTCTTGTTCTTATTGATTATGCAAAGTTGACTCGAATGGGATGCTTTTAGCAAAAGCTGGAATAATGAATGAGTGTGTGAATTTTGCCACTATCGGAGTACATCAATTTGTTACAGAAATATACTCAATAATTTGTCATTGCACATGCATGATACATGATTCAATTATATATGTGTTTACTTAATTACATAAGCAATATAGTAATGTGAAATTGTTTTAATGTGTAATTATTTTAATGTGTATAGGAGAGCAAGTAGCGTGACCACATCCAGATATTGTCGGAACATCAAGGCAATTGGCTTAAGAGAGCAATAGTGAGTAACCTAAGATGGTCTCACTTCAATTTGATTTGATATTATTGAATTGAATTTCATATATATGATAAATATGTACTGATTGTGTACTGAATTCCAGACAATACTTATCTTAGGTGTATGATGCATGTGAATATCATTGGAAGTGTTACTTGTATGTGAATGAGACTACCTAAATAATTCTCAACTAAAAGTAATTGAATGTTATGACTGACTGTATTGACTGAGATAATGTGAATGAAAGTGATTAACTATATTGAATGAATTGTCGCATGCATTTCATTTCAATACATGTAATATAAAGGCAGTTGTGACTGGTGTTGCTACTGACTGAGACTTCTACTGAAAGAGCTTAAAGCTCAAACATATGTGGTTAGAGCCTAAGGCTCACTGTGATCAATAAGTCCTGTATCTGCAATGGACAAGGGATAGTATAAAAGAGCTCGATGATACATGATACTAAGAAAAAAAAAGCACAAAGTCACAACAATGTAAAAACGAATGTGAGCCTCATACATATAGCATTTACATATGATTTAAATTCATTAAATGATTTGCAAAGTTGTAAGAATGTTTACATGTATACATACATGGTATTAAACCAATGATTGTGTTTTATTCAAGTGTAATGAAGTGATAAATTGATTGACTTGTTTGACTTAAATATAATTTGTTTGTGATAGAACTTAATGCTAATCAAGTTGATATGAACTATGTGACAATATGTTTATGATTGATTATGTTTTATGAAATGAGTGAACCATCGCGGATGATTACTCTACTGAGTTCACAAAACCCATCAAAATTATACCATTGACAATTTCAGGTTCGAGAGTGAGACGACCTAGCTTCTACGATTGCTTGAAGCAATTTTGTGCAGCTTTGAGGATCAAACATGACTTAAAGGTTGGTCAGCGGGGGTTGAAGACATAGGTTGTTAATTTCTTTTGTTTATTCCTCATGTTTATAGCATACTGTGTAGACTGAGCTATTATGCTCATAGGATGGTGTTATATAAACTTGGATATTGAACTTAAAGCTACAATGTACATTATGGTTTATGATATAAAATGAGAAATTTTTTGATTTTAGCAAATATGTGATTTATGATTTAGTTCAAGATGCCATGTTATAAAGTGAAGGTGATATAGGTGACATGCTAATTCTATTGGGCATGTGCACGTGTGACTGTATGACGCACATGCATGTGTCGGGCAGGATTGGGGTGTTACATTAAGGCTTATGTATGTTTTGAATTAAATTTAACTGAAGTTCCACGTAATACTTGGTAGATTGATTCTAGATGTATAACTCATGTTTCTAATATTATGCAGAGATTCCTTACGATCCAAAATACAAACTCAAATGAAAAGTTTGTTTTTATGGGGAATAGAGTAAAGGTTTTAGTGGGAGTAGTTGGGACTTACCGTCTAATCCTGAATACTAGACATCATTTAGATTTATTTGAAACTCTTTCTGTACTTAGTATTTTTAGGAATTTGATTTCTTTATCTAAACTTGATGTTACTGGATACTCTTTTAAGTTTAGCAATGGATGTTTCAGCTTGTTTAAGCATACTAGTACGATTGGATCTAGTATACTTTATGATGGTTTATATAAATTGAATCTTGATAATTTATACGCTGAAACTCTTATGACCCTGCATCATAAAGTTGGAATTAAATGTAGTTTAGTGAATTGCTGTTCTGCTTACTTATGGCATAAGCGTTTGGGTCATATTTTCAAGGAAATAATGGAAAGATTAGTAAAGAATTGAATTCTTCCAGATTTTGATTTTACTGATCTCAATATTTGTGTGGATCGCATTAAGGGAAAGCATAAAAAACACACAAAGAAAGGTGCTACGAGAAGCACTCAGCTTCTTGAAATTGTACACATCGATATATGTGGACCTTTTGATGTTAATTCTTTCGGTAAAGAAAAATACTTTATCACCTTTATTGATGATTATTCACGTTACGAATATGTCTATTTACTGCATGAGAAATCTCAACATGTGAATGCCTTAGAAATTTATATAATTGAAGTTGAAAAGCAACTAGATAGAAAAGTGAAAATGATTCGGCTTGATAGAGGTGATAGGTATTACGGAAGATATGATGAAACGGGACAACACCTTGGTCCATTTGCTAAATTCCTAGAAAAGCATGGCGTATGGCTCAATACATAATGCTGGGTACACCATAACAAAATGGAGTATCAGAAAGATGTAATCGAACTTTAATGGACGTGGTTAGAAGTATGTTAAGTAATGCACCTTTACCCTTATTGTTATAGATGTATACCTTAAAAAATGCCATATATTTGTTAAATAGGGTTCCTAGTAAGGCAGTTCCAAATACGCCTTTTGAACTGTGGGCTGGCAGGAAACCTAGTTTAAGGCATCTGCATGTCTGGATTGGTAGGAAACCTAGTTTAGTGGGAATGACATTTTGTGAAAAGTGAAAATCAAGGAAGTTAGAATACAAGTCCCTTTGACTTGTGTTCCCATTACTCAAATTGTTGCATCGTATAACAATCATGAAGAGCAACAAATACATGCTCCTGACATTCAACATGAACCTACAATAGAAGAACTATAGGAAATATCATTAAAAAGATCCCAAAGAGAAAGGAGATCTGCTATTCTGAATGATTATATGGTCTATTTGCAAAAGTTGGAAGATGAATTAGGAATTAATGATGATCCAGTTTCATTTTCACAAGCCATTAATAATGCTAATGTTAATAAATGGTTAGATGCAATGAAAGATGAGTTTAAATCCATGGAACATGATGGTGTTTAGGACCTTATAGAATTGCATGAAGAGTGTAAGAGACTTGGGTGTAAGTAGGTTTTTAAGACGAAGCGTGACTCTCATGAAAACCTTGAATGTTACAAGGCTAGATTTGTTGCTAAGGGTTTTACTCAAAAAGATGGCATTGACTATAAAAAAACGTTCTCACCAGTTTCCAAGAAAGATTTCCTCATAATTATCATGACACTAATGGTTCATTATAATTTAGAGCTACATCAAATGGATGTGAAAATTGTCTTTCTAAAAGGGAATTTAGAGGAAAATGTATATATGGATCAACCAATGGGTTTTTCGGTTGAAGGGAAAGAACACATGGTGTGTAAATTTAAAAAGTCAATATACATGCTCAAGCAAGCGTCCTACCAATGATATCTTAAGTTTAATGATGTTGTTGTTTTCCTTAATTTTAAAGAAAACACTATTGATTGATGTATATATCTGAAGGTCAGTGGGAGTAAGTTTATCGTTTTGATTCTATATGTTGCTGACATCTTGCTCGCAACTAATAATCTTAGTCTATTAAGTGAGACTAAGAAGTTTCTCTCTAACAACTTTGAAATGAATGATATGGGAGAGGTAAACTATGTAATCGGAACAGAAATATTTCAGAATAGATCATAAGGACTATTAAGTTTGTCTCAGAAAGCACATATTAATAAAGTTTTAGAGAGATTCAGAATGAATAAATGTTTAGCGTCTCCATTTCCAATTCAGAAAGGAAACAAATTTAGTCTCATGTAATATCCAAAGAATGATATGGAACAGAAACGGATAAAAGGAATTCCTTATGCATCTGTTGTTGGGAGTTTGATATATGCTCAAACGTGTACAAGGACGAACATTAGCTTTGCAGTTGGTATGTTTGGTAGATACTAAAGTAACCCAGGATTGGATCATTGGAAAATTGCAAAGAAAGTCTTAAAATATTTGCAAGGGATAAAAGATCACATGCTTATTTATAGGAAGTCCGATCATCTTGAAGTAATTGAATATTCAGATTCATATTTTGTTGGTTATGTAGATACTAGAAAATTCACTTTTGGCTATGTATATCTTTTAATAGGAGGAGCAATATTATGGAAGAGTGCAAAGTAGTCAATAATTGTTGCATCCACCATGTAAGCTGAATTTGTGGCCTGCTTTGAGGCCATGGTTCAGGCTAAATGGTTGCGAAACTTTATTTCAGGACATGAAATAGTCGATAGTGTTGTCAGGCCGCTGAAAATTTATTATGATAATTCCACATCAATTTTCTTTTCTAAAATCGACAAGTATTCCAAAGATGCTAAACATATGGAATTAAAATATTTTGTTATTAAAGAAGATGTTCAGAAACGTAAAGTATCAATTGAGTATATTAGCACTAATCTTATGATTGTTGACCCTTTGACTAAGGGATTACCGCCCAAAATATTTATGGGGCATATTGACAATATGGGCATTATTGTTGAGTAGGCATTAATGCATATCATGATGACTTTTATGTTTTAATGTAATTGACATTTTGAGTTCATTGTTGAATTTGTTTCTGATTTACCTAGTTTTTTGAATGTGTAACCTAAATTGAATGGAATAATGATGACAATTTTTGTCTTGAATAGACATTATTTTTTGGATTAATTATGTGTTTCCCATTTATTGATCATTTTATGAAGAAGACTAACTTTGTAGTACATGGAAGGGAATATGTTGTTTAAATCACATACAACTACTATGACTTATGTTAGTTATAATTCTTGATTATGATGAATGATGTATGCAATGCGTATTAAATTTAAATTACTTATGAAGATGGCAATGTCACATGAGCCAAGTTGGAGAATGTTAGATTATTGAAGTCTCATGTAATAAATGTTTATAACGCTTAATACCAACATGATGAGTGTGGTAGTTAAAAGGTGATTTTCTAAAAAATCACTTATAAACACCGCCTCTTTTAGTGTTATTCTTGCCTATTAAATTGCTTTTGTCAATAACCGTCAACTAAGAGACAAAGTTGAGAAAGCGAGGAAAAGAATAGAAACATAGAAGAGAATTTGAAGAGTTTGATTTTCGTACCGATATCAAACGACTTTATGGATCAAGGTACGACTACTTTATATGTGAGAATTATATATGTTTAAGATTATGCATAATCGTATAATGAAATGAAAATTTACAATAAATGGATGCAATATTAGAAAATTGTTGTTTGGGAGAAATGAAAGAGTTTATAATGTAATATAGTGAAATGTTGTCTGGATGAAGAATTTATAATATAATCTAGTGTAAAGTTGTTTATTATTTTACATTCCATCCTAAACCTCCCAATCAGAGATTTTTCATTTTTATTGTTTATGATGTAATATGTAATCATCCTCTTCCTCCTATTTCATTACATTCTATTATAAACTCTCATTCCAAACGATGGAGTAATATTATATTATATTCCATTTCATTAATAACTCCAACCAAAACATAGCCTAAGGTAAATTCCATACCAATCAACGATCATAAACTGAATTTTTAGAAGACATTAAGTACAAATTGGTTAAGTTTCTACATAAGAAAAAGGCAAATTATGATGAAAGTATGAGGCCAGTGTGATTAATAAAAGATTCAAGATCATATGCAAGCTAGGGATAATGATAATGAAGCTCATTTCCATGATTCATTAAGGAATTTTAATTTCAAAATAATGTAGTTTAGTTAATCAATTTAAACTTAATTAGTCAATTTAATTAAATTCGATGTATATAATTATTAAAGTATCTATCTTATGTAACAAATCAAGTCAACAATATTAATAAAGATACTTTCGTCGAGTTAAAATTAAAAAAATAGAAACTTTGTTATTTAATTGTCTTTAAATTATATTATAATTATAAATTGAGTAAAGTTTAAATTTTTTAAATTAATCCTTTTTTATATGTTATACCTAATCAATCTTTAGGGATCTTGCAATAACAAAACAAAGTGAAGTTGAATTACGTTGCTCAAAACCTAACAGTCCTTAATCTATTCATTAGTTAATGCGATGTCTTACGCCCAGAACTGAAACTAAACCCTTTTTAATCATTCTTAAATGTATTTATTACATTGTATCTACCGTAACTTATAAGCAGAACAAGGGTGGAAGAAACTTCCGAGGTATAAAACATATTTCTTTTGTCTTTTTATTACTATTCTCCTCCTCGGTTTCAACTTCAGTGATGCAGCCTGATGTTGACCGCTAATCCATTAGTTTCTATCCTGATGTGCAATGATATGAACAGTATATTAAGGTTGGATTAGCTCAAGAAGTTTCAGAATGAAAATGGATGCCCTCCTGATCATTTTCACTTTCGTCTCAACCCCACTTCTGTGTTCCTTTATGCTCTTTCTGTATCTCATGCTCAAAATCTACACAGGAAAATCCATTGGAGACCCAAAGTTTGCCCCAGTTAAAGGCACGGTATTTAGCCAGCTTTTTAACTTCAGTAGACTCCATGACTACCACACAGAACTCGCCAGGAAAGACATGACTTTTCGACTCCTGGCACCTGATATGAGCGAACTGTACACAGCCGATCCCAGGAACATCGAGCACATCCTGAAGACAAAGTTCGACAAGTATTCGAAAGGAAAGTATAATCAAGAAGTGGTGACTGACCTTTTAGGAGAAGGGATATTCGCGGTTGACGGAGACAAGTGGCGGCAGCAGAGAAAGCTTGCTAGCTTTGAGTTCTCAACCAGAGTTCTTAGAGACTTCAGCTGTGCTGTATTCAGACAAAACGCTGCTAAGCTTGTCAGAGTTATCTCGGAGTCTTCCATCGCTGATCGTGCTTTTGATATGCAGGTGGGTAATTTCTGTTTTGTTTGACCATTTATGGTTGCTGCAATCTATTCTTTGGGTGGCTAATTCTTACTTTTGAATAGGAATTAATCATGAGAAGTGCCTTAGACTCCATATTCAAAGTTGGGTTTGGAGTGGAATTGAATTGCTTGGAGGCATCAAGTGTTGAGAGTACCAACTTCATGAGGGCTTTTGATGAAGCTAATGCATTGGTCTACTGGCGCTATGTTGATCCATTTTGGAGACAGAAAAGATTCTTCAACATTGGTTGCGAGTCATCCTTGACAAAGAATATAAAAGTCATAGAGGATTTCGTGAACACCCTCATTATCGCCAAGAGAAAACTACTCGCTGAACAGCGATTCTGTGTAAGTTCTTGATATGCAACATAACCATCATTGGTGTTTGCTGAGAAATCTAATTCTGTAAAAACTTAAACATTTCATCTGATGCAGGAACATGATAATCTTGTAAAATCTTGGTTATGTGTCTAGCTAAACCTTTGCTTTTTAATGTTAAAAGAATGACAAGGAAGATATATTATCGAGGTTCTTGGTGGAAAGTGAGAAGGATCCTGAGAGAATGAATGATAAATACTTGAGAGACATCATTCTGAATTTCATGTTTGCTGGTAAAGATTCCAGTGCAAGTACTCTCTCTTGGTTCTTCTACATGCTCTGCAAGAACCCTTTGATCCAGGAAAACGTAGTACAAGAAATAAGAGAGGTCACAGGTACCCAAGACACTGATGATGAAGTCAAGATCGAAGATTTCATCACCAGACTAAGCGATACAACATTAGAGAAAATGCACTATCTTCATGCGACCTTGACAGAGACTTTGAGACTCTATCCTGCAGTCCCTATGGTAAAACTAAAATTTCAACAACTTCATGAGTTGAATTCATCAGTATTTTCACATATTTAATGGTTTATTACGGTGATGATCAAGGATGGGAGATGCTCAGAAACAGAAGACACACTTCCCGATGGGTACAGAGTTAAAAAAGGTGATGGAGTCTATTACATGTCTTATGCTATGGGGAGGATGCCACACCTTTGGGGTGATGATGCTGAGGTTTTTCGACCAGAAAGATGGCTTCAAAATGGAATTTTCCAACCTGAATCGCCTTTCAAGTTCATAGCTTTTCATGTTCGTACTCAACTATTTCACTTAATAGACACATTACATGCATACGTTCGTGTGAATAGAAACTAATAAATGAAGTTTTAAACATTGAAAATTAGAATTTGCAGCAAACTTTTATTTTATAATTTTCCTTTTTCCTGATAATTTATATACAAATAATATTCATAACTCAAAAGAATTTAAAGCACTGAATTATATGAATATTTTATAATTAAATTGTTATTAACTCTAGTTAAATTTGTAAAATTAAACATATGAATGTTTAATGGATTTTGTGCACTTCTTGATCGCGAGGTTTGAGGCATTAGTTTGTTGCATTTTTAACTGCAGGCTGGGCCGAGAATGTGTCTGGGAAAGGACTTCTCATATCGGCAGATGAAGATAGTAACAATGGCTCTTCTTCGGTTCTTTCGCTTCAAGTTGGCTGACGAGACCAGAGAAGTGACCTACAGAATTATGTTCACTCTTCACGTACGTGGAGGTCTTCACCTTCAGGCAATTTCCAGGACTAGAACATGCAGTGGTTGACAGAGTTTTAAGATTCCCAAAACCTCCGGAGATCGTGTAAGAATAATACGGTTTTCTATGTATCTTGTTTACTTGGAGTCTAATCAACAATAAACTTGTTTTGTGCTTTTTTCCTAATTAATCGTATTTGCTTGTTGAAAGAATATTGAAGTTAATTGACTACGGTCGGGAACTTGAGATCAAACTTAAATTTAGGTAAGTGATGATAAAATAGTTTTTTTTTTCAAAGGAAAAAGACAACCTGAAAAGTCTAACTATCGCACTATTTTACGGTACAAAACTCTTTGCTTGTTCCGTTGGATGAGCTCCACTACAGACAGCGGTGGCTCTTGAAGGTAGAGAATTTCTGGCCTGGCTCAGTCCGCGAGGGCAGCTAAGTTGTCTACACACTAGTTTCCTTTTTGATGCAATGCTGCACTTGCACCTCCTATTCTCGTTGGATGAATCCACGGGTACCTATTAGCAAAAAAAGTATATTCAGGAAAATCTGTACTGGAAGAGAAAAGGATATTAATGACTTCTAGGGAATTCACTTCTATAATGACTCGACGGTACCCTAGTGACTAAGCCAAAGTTAGGCTCGAGTGGATTCTCCAAAGTTCTGCAGCCAGTGACGATCCTCGTCCAATGTGCTGTATAAATCTACCACACCACTAACCATTCCTGTCGCGAATTAAATCACCTGCGGTAGCGATGGATGACCCTTGTTTAACCGCTTTATCCATATTTATTTTAACCCAGCTTTCTAGCGGTTTGTTCCACTCAACTAGATTTCTCACTGAGAGACCTTATGTCGGAAACACATAGTTTTCCACTGTTCTTGCTCTCACTATCCACTCCACATACTCCATAACTGCTATCTTACCTTCCTCTAGCCACGCAAAGTCAGCTTCAAAAAGACTTCAATACTAAAGCATCCAGCAGACGACTTCAAAGATGGTAGCCCAGTCCCCTTGAATAACTCCGGTGTGTTTCGTAAGGTTTGATCCCACCCATACTTTCACATCTTATTGAAAGAAAGCCATATCAACCACCCTCAAGGGGAGAGATGATAAAATAGTTGAAGTTTGGTTCGAATCAAACAAATTATAACTCTTAACATATACTTCCCATCAAAAAGATGATAAATCTAACAATCCATTTGCTTTTTAAAGTAAAAAAAAAAGTAGTACAAGGTAAACTCATTCTTAGAAAGTGTGTTAAATACTTACCTCATCATTTTACTTGCATCTTAACAATCTAGCATGAGCATGACTTGTGTTATTCCTACTTTTGCTGGCTAAATACAAATTGGTTAAGTTTCTACATAAAGGAAAAGGGCAGATTCTGATGAAATTCACAGGGCAATGTGATTGACAGAAGATAAATCATATGCAATCTAGAGTAACAGAAAAATGATAAGAAATGTTACTTCTCTATCTGAACCTCATCTGACTTCTCAATTCATGATGTATCCTATACTTTTGTATCTTTTCCTCGAATTGAACCTTTAAAGCCACTATATATTTACTTTGGGAAATAAAATGATTCCTCTTTTTCATCATTTTACAGGTTAAATTAAAAAAAGAAAGAAAGAAAAAAGTAAATCTGAGTTTGAACTTTGGGATAAAAAAGGATTCCTCTTTTTCATTATTTTACGGGTTAAATTAAAAAAAGAAGGAAAGAAAAAAGTAAATTTGAGTTTGAACTTCTCAAACGCGATAGACTCTCCTGAATTTTCCTTTTCCGAGTTGTTTTCCGATCTTGAAATCCTTCAATGACCATTGTTTCTTTGAATTCTCCTCTGATTGCATTTTGAAACCTTGAATTCTACAATTATTTGTTAGGATTTCGGAAATTGGTTGCAATGAAACATGAAAATGAAAATTTTTTGTTCAATTTGTTCGTTTCCCGCCTGATGATTCAAATGCAATAGAGAAGTAAAAGATTATGCTTAAACAAATTTTATGAGAATTCCCTGTTGAAAATGAAGACAATATATATCGATAAAAATAAGGTTACACACTCTTGAGCTGCGACTTTTTTTTCTTTATATTTTCACTTATAAAAAATTGAATGTCACATAGTCGAAGCAAATATATAGATACGAAATATCATTTTATTCGAGAGCAAATAAAAGACAAAACTGTAAAGCTCATTTATTGCAGAATTGAAGATCAACTTGCGCATATTTTTACAAAACCTTTAAGAGTGTTAGAAGAAAAACCCTTATAGAACTCTTATTGATTCTTCTAGACACAAGGCTCTTATATTGCACTTTGTTAGCTGTCAAATTCATTTATTATAATTAGTTGTTTTGTAGTTGTTTATTACCTGTCTAAGTTGGTGAATGAACCGATGTTGATGACTACAAAAAGACCCTTGTATGGGTAATGTTTGTAAGTGAAAAAGTAAAGAAAAAAATAGAAGAAAGCACATACCGAAAACTTCTGAGGTTGAAGTCGTTCTACGTGTGATTTAGTTGTTAAAATCGGTGTTAAAAAATGTAAAAATCAAACAACAATATATAGAGTTTATAATGAGATGGAATGAAAAGAGATGAAAGATGTTGGTTTCATATTATATCTCATTCTATTCTAAACAGTAAAAATAAAAAATTTTCGATTTGAGAGGTTTATAATAAAATGTAAAATAATAAACAACTTTGCACTATATTATATTATAAACCATTCATTTAAACAATATTTTATTATATTATATTATGAACTCTTTCATCCGTTTTAAATAATAAATTTTTAATATTACATTCGTTTATAATGTTTATATTTCATTCAATTGTAAACCATTCAATTCCATTTTATTCTATTAAAAGCTAAAGAGTTCTGCCAGGGTTTCTCTTCTAACATTCCCAGTGGGAATGTACTTCCTTACATATCCTTCGCATCTCCGAGAAAATTGATTATCAAACTTCAAAAATAAGATTTCGTGTAGTATTAATAATCTCGTAATGATGTAGAATTGTGCGCACATGCATGCACTTGTATGAATAGATGTGTGTGTGTGATGAACTATTCCCGAAGCATTAAAACAAAGTCATAACAACACAAACAATGAGTGAAAAGCAAAAGTTTGAAACCAACCACAACCACACTACAAGCAAGCTGCAAACAAGTTGAAAAGGGGGGACAAAAGGTCATAGTCTTTGTCACCTCGTCGTCCAGTCTGCTTGTTCTTGTCATCACCAGTCGCTGATCTGTCGTAACCTGTTGTCATCTTCATCGCTGATCTCTCACAAGTTGCAATCTGTCACCAAGTTGTCACGTCGCTTTGTTGTAGTCTGACCAATCGCCATTGTCGTCGTTTATCTCTTCCAACCACCCATCTCATCCCTGACTCCCATCACAAGTCACAACTTGTCGCTAGTCTGGAGTCTTTCGACCCTCATCGAAACCCATAGTAGTCCCCGAGTCCTAATCGTCTCATCAAACCACATGCACCCTGGGAGCCATCACACATCGTTCTTCAAGGTCCACCCCTGGTCCCCCACAATCGCACCACATCATCCTCCATCGTTGCATCGCACCCTGCCTTGTATTGTGTTGAGTTGTAAAATACCAAAAGTTAAGCTTGTGCTGTGTTGTGAACCTTGTATTGTGCCTGTGCATGTCAATAAAGTCAAGGTTGCAAGCTGTGATGTGAACTTGATGTTCAGATATTCTGTCCAATTTTATACTGTCTAATCTTATTGTAGGAAAATAGGTAAAAGATGAAGAAAGATATTTCTTTCATATTTTGTATTGAACATTCGGGTAGAATATATACAGATACTTCTCTATTGCAATTGGTTGATTATTCCTCTATTGCCATTGGCTAATAGTCCTGACACTAACTAATTGCTGGCTATACAAAGACACTCATATGCACAATATGTACAGAGACAGATAAGAGCAAGGACAGAAGGTAAAAGACAAAGGTAGGTAAAGGACAAAGGATAAATGAGCCTATAATGAGAAGCCCACAATTAAAATTTATTTGGACTCTCTAACACGGCCTGGTCAAGCCAAAGTTGTGGTTGAAAACCGACAACTCCGAGCTTGCAAAGGAGAGTCGAGAATGTTCGTGAGGTCAAAACCTTTGTAAACAGATCTGTGTGTTGTTAAGTTGTGTTCACGTGTCTGAGCTCCAGGAACCCTAAGTTGACGCAGTCACGAACCAGATGAAGGTTGATCTCGAGGAGCTTCGTCCTCTCGTGGAAGAAGTTTCTGGAGATGTAGATCGCAGCCTAGTTGTCACAGTACAGAGGTATGAGTTTTGGTATCCGGAGCTGAAAAGTGTGTAAGATTTGGGTTATTCACTTTAGTTCGCAAGTAGTAGAGGCTAGGCTTCTGTACTCCGATTCAGAGGAAGAGCGACTCACGGTTGATTGTTTCTTTATTTTCTAGGAGATCGGCGACTTTCTGAGGAAGATACAAAACTCGGTTAAGGAGCGTCGGGAGAAGATACAACTTCGCCAATCCGAGTCGGAGAAGGCTACAAGATTAGGGCTTTCTTCTGTTGTGTAAAAGATCCCTAGGTTTTGAGTTCCCTTTAGATATTTCAGTACTCTTTTGGCGGCTTCCCAGTGCGGTAGTCGAGGGTTACTCATGAACTGATTGAGTTGTTGAGTAACGTATGTGATGTCAGGTCTTGTAAACCCTAAGTATTGTAATCACCCCACTAGTCTTCTGTACTTTTCTGGTTTGTCAAGTTGTTCACCTATTTCAGTGGTTAACTTTGTCCCAGGAACTATGGGTGTTGCACAGGGTCAACAATCCAATAGCCCAGTCTCTTGGAGGAGGTCTCGGATGTATTTTCCTTGGGTAAGTATCATTCCACCTTCTGCTCTTGCTATTTCAATTCCTAGGAAAAATTTCGCATATCGAAGATCCTTGACAGTGAATTCTAAGTTCAATGTTTTCTTAACTGAGATAATTTGGTCTTCATTTGCCCCTGTTATCAGAATGTCATCCACATATATAATTATTGCTATAAAGTCATTTCTTGTGCCTCTAGTGTATAAACAATGATTTGCTTCTAATTTAATGAATTGCATTGAGGATAGTTTTGAGGACAATTCTTTGTTCCACTGTCTCCCTGCCTGTTTTAAACCATAGATTGATTTAATGAGTCTGCATACCTGTCCTTCCTTAGCTCCAGTGTAGCTTTGCGGTGGTAGCATGTACAGCTCCTCCTCTAGGTGACCATGAAGAAATGCATCATTAATATCACATTGATGTATTGGCCAATGTTTGGAGGCAGCTATAGCTAGGAATATTCTTATTGTTACCATCTTTGCTACTGGAGAAAAGACCTCCGAATAGTCAACCCCCTCTCTTTGACAAAATCCTTTGGCTATAAGTCTAGACTTCAATTTTGCCACTGTTCCATGCGAATTGCTCTTCACTTTGTATACCCATTTTGAGGCTATGGCCTTCTTCCCTTTAAGTAATTCAGTGAGTCTCCAAGTCCCATTCTTCTCTAATGCAAACAATTGCTCATTCATAGAGTGTACCCACCTTTCATCTTTGCTAGCAGTCTCATAAGATAATGGCTCAAAGGTTCTGGAAATATTACCTATAAAAGTGTTGTAATTGCTGTTGTGTTTAATGTTGAGTAGCTTTAACCCTTCTTCATTTGTTCCTACAGGGCAACAGACTTGCAATGCAACATTACAATCAGCAAGGGAGTGAGTGGATTGTTGTGCTATGGATTGGAGGACATAGTCTTGCAGGTATTTGGGAGGTATGTGGGTTCTGCTGCTTCTTCTTTGTGTGGGTGCACTTGGTATGATGTTTTGGTTTTGTGGATTGTCGAGTAGGGAATGGTCAGATGGCTGGGAAGTAGGTTCAGTTTGTGGTGTGGCAATTATAGTTGGTGTTTGTGTGGGATAATCTGCTTCTTCATTGGTTAGGATGCTTGAGAATAAGGAGTCAGGTGCTTGTGTAGTGTTTAGGTTTTGGTCTGCATAAGGGAAGTTGTTTTCATAAAACACCACATCTCTTGATACAAACACTGCTTTAGTGTCTAAGTCCATGACTCTATAGGCCTTATAATCTGGCATGTATCTAAGAAAATTGCATCTTTTTGACCTATGATCCAATTTAGTTTTGTTTGGTGCTTGGTCTAAGGCAAAGCATAGGCAGCCAAATGTTTTCAGATGCTCATAACTGGGCCTTCTTTTGTGTAGTTTTTCAAAAGGACTCAACCACCTTAGGACCTTGGTTGGGATTCGGTTGATAAGGTATGTAGCTGTAAGCAATGCTTCTCCCCAATACCCTTTAGGTAACTTAGCCTTGAAGAGTAGGGCTCTAGTAATTTGCAGAAGATGTTTATGCTTAATTTCCACTACCCTATTCTGTTGTGGTGTGTATGGGCTGCTCTTTTGATGTTGGATTCCCATTTCTTTAAATATGTTGATGCATTCCTGGTTAATGAATTCCCTCCCATTATCAGTCTATATCTTCAATATTTTGGTGTTGAATTGTCTCTCAATATTTTTAAGGAACTGTAGTATGATTTATTGGATTTGGTGTTTGTGCTTGAGTATGAAAGTCCATGTAACTCTAGAGAAATCATCCACAATTGTAAGGAAATGATGTGAACCATTCATTGTAGGAACACTGTAGGGTCCCCATAAATCCATATAGATGATTTCGAAAGGTTTGTTTGTGTGTATCTCATGCATGGAGAAGGGTTTTCTATGCTGTTTGGCTAAGGGACATACTTGACATTCATGTTTATGAGGAACAGAAACTTTGATTTCAATGATGTGCTGTAACTTTTCCTTGGATACATGCCCTAGTCTAGAATGCCATAAATCAAAAGCTACTGTGACATTGAGAGCAATATTTTCAGAATTGTAAAACTCTAAAGAAGGACCTTTTAGGGTATTGGGTGGTAGGAAGGTTTCGGTAGTCAACTCATACAATCCATTCACTACCTTGATGATTGCTATGACATCATTAGTCCAAAGGTCCAGCAAAAATAACTTGTTAGATAGGAAAATGGCAGCAATTTCATTCTGTACAGTGAGCTTATTAACAGATAGCAAGTTTTTGAAGAAATTAGGCATATGTAAGATTTCTCTTAGGGTAATTTTGTCCCCTATTTGTGCATGGCCAATGTGAGCAACTTCTTGTTTTGTTCTATCAGGAAGAATCACTTGATCATAAACATTTGTATTAGCTACATACCTAGTGCAAAGATTCAGATCATTCGTCATGTGTGTAGAGGCACCCGAATCAATAAGCCAAAAGTTAGGATAGTTAGAAGCCATATCTACAGAGTGTGTAGCATTACCTGCATAATTCTGAAGCCCTGAACATTTTACCTCCCCAGCAGCTTTGCCCTTGATTGCTTTACTTATCTCCTATTGAATGAAATTTGCTAAATCTGAAGAGATCCCTCCATTCAAGGGCTTTTCCTCATTCTGTTCTTGTGTGTTTTCTGCAGGGGTGTCCATTATCTGTGCCAAGTTTGCCCTTCCTTTTTCCTTCTATGCATTGAGCTCCTTATACCAGTCAGGGACTCCATGGATTTTGAAACATATCTCCAAGGTATGCCCATTCTTCTTACATTTCTCACAGTATTTGTCTTCTTTCTTGAGATAGTGTCCTTTGTTAGCATTGGTGATGTTAGTTTTTCCTCCTTTCTTCCAGATACTTGATTGTTTGGCTAGCATTGCCATGTTGGAGGTACTGTCCATAGTGGAGTTGACCATCCTTTGTCTTTCAACGGTCAGTAGCATAGAAAAGCCTTATTTGCAATAGGCAGTGGCTCCATTAACATGATTTGATTCACCACATGCTCAAACTCGTCATTGAGGCCCATTAAAAATTGCACAAGTCGGTGAGTGTTTTCTTTGACAGTAATGAGTTTGGATGCATCACAAGTGCACATAGGAGTAGGATTTAAACTAAACAAATCATCCCATAACTTTTTCAACTTAGTATAGTAAGCAGAAACACTGAGAGTACCTTGCTTTAGGGAACTTATTTCCCTTTCTATTTGGTATAGTAGTGACCCATTAGCTTCACCAAATCTTTCCTGTAGTTCCACCCAAAGCTCTCTAGCTGTAGGGAACGATAGGAATGCATCACTTAATTCTTTGACCATGGCATTGAGAATCCATGACTTCACCATACTATCTGCTCTTCTCCAGATAAAATCACATCTTCTGTGGGCATGATGCAAGTCCCGTCAATGAAGGAAAGTTTATCCTTGGCACATAAAGCTATGGTCATGGATTTACTATAGGTAATGAAGTTGTTGTCATTGAAAGGTGTTGTGACTAACACAGTACCTGGGTTTTCAATATTTGTGACAAAGTGATGGAGAACCATGGGCATGTGAAAGACAAGAGAAGCATCCATGGTGTGATTCGCCTCAAGGAAGTCTAGGACGTGACTTGCATGGACATGAACTTGCGAAAGGAGGCTTAGGAGCTGAAATTGGATCAGATTTGAAGTCTAAATGTTCAAGGCAAGGGGATGAACGAAA
>JANIJH010000009.1:49779310-49791877 GCA_024520975.1 Erythroxylum areolatum
AGAGATCATTCATTACCGCTTGAAATGTGGAAGGAGCATTTGTGAGGCCAAATGGCATCACAGTAAATTCATAATGGCCGGAGTGTGTTCGGAATGCCGTTTTGTGAATATCTTCAGGTTGGACTCGAATTTGATGATAACCCGAGCGAAGATCAATCTTTGAGAAATAGGCAGCACCGTGAAGTTCGTCGAGCAACTCATCCACATTAGGTATAGGATACTTATCAGAAATAGTGATGTGATTGAGTTCCCGATAGTCTATACACATTCTCCATGAACCATCCTTTTTCTTGACTAGCAGTACAGGGCTTGCAAACGGACTAGAGCTAGGCCGGATGAATCCTTTAGATAACAAGTCAGCAACTTGCCTTTCAATTTCATCCTTCTGAAAATAAGGATATCTATATGGCCGTATGTTTGGAGGTTGAGCATTAGGATGAAGATTGATGGCATGAGTGTGACTACGAAGAGGTGGTAGAGAGGTAGGTTCAGCGAATATATCTGAAAAATCTTGAAGTAGGCCATCAATATCAGTGGGTTTTTGACACAAACTTCCTGAAAACTCCTTTTGCTTAGTCATTACCTTCAGCTCTATACTAGAAGTAGAATGTCGAGGTACCCCTTGCAATTTGCATCTTCGGCCATCAACCCAGAAAATCATGAACATTTGCTGCCAATTTGCTTGCACGGTGTTTAAGGAAGCCAACCATTCAATTCCTAAAACCATGTCGACACCCGCAAGAATGAATGGAATGAAATCACCCACGATCTGCAAATCTTGAATCTGAATTTGAAGCTGTCTACACACCTTATTGCAACGAATCAATGACCCATCTCCAATTTGGACCCCAAAAGAAGCGATAGATTGAGTGGGCAACTTCAATTCTGAAACAAGTGTTTGAGCCACAAAATTATGGGTAGAACCACTGTCAACAAGAATCATTACTGTCCTTTGGTTTAATATCCCTTGTAACTTCATAGTTGAACCCGAGTTACTGCCCAAGATAGCATGGAAGGAGATTTCGGCCTGCATCTCTGCATCCTCTTCATTCTCAGATTCAAAATCAGCTACTGGTTCTTCTTCAGTGATTTCCATGATTTTTAAAGTACCAGCCTTGCAACGGTGACCCGGTTGAAATTTCTCGTTGCATCGAAAACAGAGTCCTTTATCCCTTCGTTTTTGTCTCTCAATATCCCACGAACTTGCAGTCAAATTTTGTGCTGAAGAAGATGTGCTTGCGTTCGTTGCTAGCTGGGTTTTTGCTCCAGAAAAACGTGAATCACGTGTAACCTAGGTGGAGTTGGGGTCGGGTCGGGTCAAGTTGATTGAATTGCTCGATTTAGGCCCACGCCCGATCTGAATTTTGGCTTCATATTCAATCGCCAAGCTCATTGCTTTGTAAATCGTTCTTGGCTTATGGATGCGGACATCTGCCTTGAGTTCCTCCTTCAAGCCGTTGAGAAAAGAGACAGTGCTCTGGCCAATTCTTCACTCGTGCAGATCGCTTAGCAAATTCCTGACGATATTCTTGCACCGTTCCCGACTGTTTGATGCCACAGAGATACTCGTCTGGGTTTTGAAACTCTGCTGGACCATAATGCTCTTGAAACGTCTTTGTGAGTTCCTCCCAATAAAGCAAAGTTCGTTCGGTGTTGATCCATGCGAAGAGATCGAGAGCGTCCCCTTCAAGGTACATGGCAGCAATGTCGACCTTCATCTCATCAGGGGTGTGATAATAACGAAAGTATTTTTCAGCCTTCAAAATCCATCCTTTCGGGTCCCCACCCTCAAATTTGGGAAACTCAATCTTAGTTGACGGACGCTTGGACGGATTTTTCAGCCACCATGGTGTGTCAAAATCGTCCTCATCATCGGAGCTCCGCACATGTGCTTTGCCCCTATCTTGCTTACCGAGACTGCCTTCAACATGAGGAATCTTACTAGAGGATGTCTTTAGAGCAAGCATCTCTGAGTTGAGATTGCTCAACTGGGCAGCCATGTCAGAAAGTTGCGACAAAAGAGCTTCAGTCAGGTTAGGAGTGGGATTTTGCAGATTTTGTGGTTGCTGTAGGTTCTGGGTGTTTTGTGGATTTTGGGTGTTTTGTGGGTTTGGTTGACCAGAAGAAGATGAGCGTGTGTTCACCATATTCGAACCTGCTCTGATACCAAATTGGTAGGGACTGGGTATTTCGAAAGATAGAAACAAAATAAAAATCTATTAAGCTCTTCTATAAGCAAGAATCTGACTTAAGAAGGAATAATAGCCAATAGGAGAATCTCCACAAATAGGGTTCGTATTCGTCTTATTAATATTTCTGCCTGTATATTATTTATAGACAATTAACATAACTAATTGCCCAGAATGACTGACCCTCTAATTATCTAACTACTGAATAGAGTTCTAAGTTAACTAGTAAACATAGATGACCCTATCTAGAATACGTAACTGACTCCTATCTAGAATATGTAGAACAGTCCTAAAACAATTAAAACTACTTAGTATGTGGCTTCCTTCTGGAATACGTAATAAGGGGTTTATCAAAAAAGAATGCTGATTCATTAATCAACTAGATCATTACAGCTAGGGGTTATCTCACATTCTGCACAAACAATATCAATGAATCAGTTAGGGGTGATATCAGCCGCAATATAAATTAAATATGGTAGGTTAAAATGAATTTCTGGGGAAAAAAGTTACAGCAGACAACCTTATACAACCACAAACAAAAGAAGGGAACTTGTGAAGAAATATGTTGGAAAAAGCTGGAATAGATAGTGTTCGTGTATAAAGTGCCATACAATGTACCCAACTATTAAAAAGGAATTGATTCATAAAAGAGTAACAGTATAGTTTCTTCAGAGTACAAAAGCAAAACACGCACTGGCACTTACCTTAACATCTGCAGTAAACGCTGCAGCTGCAATGAAACGTCCATTCGGGGATATGGCAGCCATGGTATTTTTTAATTGATTTGTGTCAGCATTCCCAACATTCTTCCCAGTTCTTCCGTGCCAAAGTTTGATATCAGTACCTGAAGTCATATTATAAAAGTAAACACCAAACCAACATTGCTCTTTGAAATCAAGTACTAGAGATGATTAAAAACAAAGAGAGTAAATCATATCCCTTCAATCCCTTTTGTCATCATATCCCTTCAATCCCTTTTATCAAGAATCAGATTTTGAATAAGATTTGCAATTTAGGAGTCAACGATGAAATACTAAACAAAATAATTGTGACAAGGAATTACGACAATTCTTTCAGTTCTAGAAAGTAGACCATGACCGCCACTGACATCCACACTGACAGTAAGAATAACCTTCATACTCAGTTTGTTAGCGATAAGCAGGCAAAACATAAAGTTACGTAAAATAGTCCAAATCACTTAAAAACATATTCCAAGATGTGTTACTATAGAAATTAGACCAAATCAGACATCTAGATTCCAGAAACAGTTCATATATATGAATTAACACAGGTAAGGGCTCTAAATCACATTCATCAGAAACGGTTCCATCAGCAATTAACAGGGCGTACCTTCTGAACAAGAGGCAACAATCGTACTGCCATCAGCATTACCATAAGTCGCAGCAGTTCCAACTAATGTGATAACAGCCCTAGAATCGTGAATCTTGTGATGTTCCCATTTTATTTCTGGAAGAGGTAGTTTCGTTTGCTGCTTAGAATCATTAGCAGGTTTTACATTCTCTTCTCCATACATATACAAAGAGGAACCAGACATGGAATGAGAAGCAACTATTACAGAAGTGGAATCATCAGCAAACGTGACTGCCACAGGATGACCACCAGCCGGCAAGTTAATTCTCAAAAATCTGCAGGAAAAAAAAAAGCGAAAACAACACCAGAAGTTAGAGAACAACATAGCATTATACAAAGAACTATATCAGCTGAAAGAGCATAAGGTTCATACTTGAAGCTCTTACTTGAAGCATCATCCAACTTAA
Organism: Erythroxylum areolatum; assembly: GCA_024520975.1. Classification (NCBI taxonomy): domain Eukaryota; kingdom Viridiplantae; phylum Streptophyta; class Magnoliopsida; order Malpighiales; family Erythroxylaceae; genus Erythroxylum; species Erythroxylum areolatum. The sequence continues at coordinate 49,783,278 of JANIJH010000009.1, forward strand.
ATACCCTAACGACTCCATCACCACAAGCTGTTCAAAAAACAAAAGAGAAAAACATAAGATTAACTCTGGTAGGGGAAAATGATCTTATTATAATTGAACTCAGATCTAAATAGAAAGCATTCAGGGTAAAGAACGAGAATGCACACCAGTTGCCAAACTCCGTCCATCGTATGAAAAACATAGGCCTGTTACAGAGTCTCCGTGACCTTTTAGAGTGTTCAAGTCCAAAGGATGATGTCGCTTGTTTTGATCCTTCAATTCACAAAAAAGCAATCACATACGATAAATCCATGCCTCAGAACCATAATTGACTCACAACTCTCCAATTTCCACTCACACAATTTGACTACATAAACTCAGATTTCCTCATATCTTCATCTAAACAAAGAGAGTTCATAAACATCCAAATTAAAACAAACAAAAAAGAACTACTATGATCTCACAACAGACAAACAGTGAATTACAGATCGCGAGTACCTTATCGGAAGCATGAGAGTGAGGTTTGGAGTGAGACTTCTTTGGTTGAGTAGGTTTTGTAGGCTTCTTAGTATCCGAATGGACCTCCGGCTTGGTGATGGATCCGACTTCTGATTTTCTCTTGAGAAAATAGCTTCTGAAGAAAACAAGAGCGATTAGAGCTCCAAGAAGCACCGAAACAGTCGCGATCGGTAAAATCAGATCCATATCTCGATCGATGAAGGTTGAAAGCCTAGGGATTTTCGAAGACTCTAGAGTGAGAAATGGATATGACTACAAATGGCAGGTCTGTTCTAGGCGTGAGCTTCTACTTTTGGCCTCTTTATGTTAAATGTTTAAAAAAGCGCTAAACCTATATTCTCAGTTTTGAGTTTTGAATTTTGATTGCTAATTATTTGAATACATATATTTTTCACTGTTCTATTTTCTGTTAGATTTTTATTTGTTGCGTAAATAAAATGAAAGTAAAAAATGTAATTTAAATTTACGATAAAATACAAAATAAATTTTAATATTTCGAAATGTTCAAATTACAATTAAATATTTTCAAAATATTTAAAACAAACTTAAATATATAAAAAAACTTAACATAATTAATTTTCAATTACTATTAGTTTATTTTTTTATTTTTAAAAAAAATTAATCTTACTGTGACATTATCATTATCATATTTAGTTGAGTGGAATAACTGTTCTATTACTCAGCCACAAAGATTTATCATCCTGCTAGTGAATCTACAATGAATCATAGGCTCAAGACATTGTGACACTTGGAACATATATTATTAGGTCGATGATGATGAGATGTTTTCTGTTCCCTAAAAATAGAATGAGAGGTTTCATTTCATCTCCATTTTGCAAACATGAATGTTGCAATTTTACTTTACCTTTTTTTCCTTCAATAGGTCTTCCTTCCTTTTTTTTGGAATAAAAATAACTTAAAAACACATTTAAGATTTTCTCTTTTTTATTTTGTTTCACTGTGTATTTACATATATCTAATATTATATTTTGTTTCTGATGGGGCTTTTTTTTTATATTGATTTATTTAAAATCATTTATCTATATTGATCGTATTGTTAGATAATCAATTTATTATGTACTGGTAGATCTGGACACCATCAAGTATATTTTTTAATTATATATTTTTTAATTTATTTATGTATTTATTGTATTTATATTTCCATAAGTATTTAGTATGCCAGTTTTACTTATGTAATCTTTAACCTACATCATTTCTTTATTGTCACATCTGCATGTGGGTCTACTAGAAACAACCTCTCTATTATGTAGAGGTAAGACTGCGTATTATTAGCCTCCAGATCCCGTTTCAATGCGGGACTTCGGGATATGATGATAATGTATTCTTAATGAATAGTTGTTTTTCTATTTGGTTAAAAAATTAACATACAGAATAACTAATTTCATATTTAATTATTCCTATACTTTCAGGAATAATTAAAGATACATTTCCTTATTTTTACCTATTCCATGAAATGTGGAATAAGATTATTATTATTATTATTATTATTATTATTATTAATTTTCTTCTTGTTCTTATCATCATCATCATTATTATTATTATTATTAATTATTAATTTTTTTTTATTATTATTATTTAATTTTTACTTTAAAAATTTGGATTTCAAATCATTATAGGCTTGATTTGACCTTTGAGTCCATTTATTAAAAATACTTGAATTTAGACATATTGGTCAGCCCATTGTCATGCCTAACAACTAATAAATTACAATTGGATTATACTGTAATAGTGCACAGGAGATTTGAATTCATGAAAATATGTGAAAGATATACATCTAACATGACAAAATCTCAACATTTTATTATTAAAATTCAACTTCTTGTTGAGTAAATTTTATAATAGTTATCTTTTTCAGTTTATATTAATAAATTGCTCAATATATATAGTAATTTATAAAATACGTATATGGTTAAATAATAAACTTGAGCTAGCTAAGTTCCAAATTGCGGTATCAAGTTCTAAGTAAATTGCTGCTTATATTAACACTCAAATCTTCAATTTCCTAATTCGAGAACGTAATTCAGTTTTAAATGTGGTACGTACGGAGGTGGCTGGACCGCGACTTCGCAAGGCTGGGAGGCTAGGTACGTGGAAAAAGGTTTTGAAAATATTAAAATTAATATTTTAAAAATAGAACTATTTAAATTAATTAAAAAATTTAAGATTTAAAATGTTTAAGATATCAAATTATAAAATCAATTAAAAATTGAATAAAATTAAAAATTTTAAAATATAATAAAAAACTATTTTTACTTATTGAAAAATTTAAACTTTAATTAAAAAGTTGACTTTTAAATAAAATTTAATTAATTTATACAATTGATTATTTACAAGACTAACTAACTAATTAATTAATTAATCGATTTTTAACAATTAAAGTTATTAAAGTAAACCAAATTATAAAATTAATTTAAAATTTTTAATATTGAATAAGTTAAAAATTTTAATTATTAAACAAAAGATTTAATACTGAATGTCAAAAGTAGAGAACTTCTACCTATGAATAAATGGCGAATTTATATGCATGCATACTTTTTTGCAATTTCTGCTATAAATGACGTGTTTTGCGAGGGTAAGATAACTCCAGATGGATATTCCGCATAATTTTAAAGCTCAAAAAACGGTGATATGATATTGACGGTGAATAAGTAGAAGCGGGCCTTAAAAACATGAGGATGGTTGAATGGACTCTAGATTTTCTGTTTAATTTTATAATATTTTATTGTGTTTAATAAATCTCAGCTATTTATTTATGTAAATTTTGCGTGAGTTTTGTATAAATAAATGTGGATCTTATATAAATGAATGATTGAGATTCTATAAAACACAATAAAACATCATAAAATTAGACAAAAAATCTTGTCTCGGTTACTTCACTTGATATCCCTCTGTCACACTTATATTTTCTTTTTTCTTTCACCATTTTAAGTTCTGCTAATTGTCGAGGCACTCATCAGAGAAAGTGTACAATAGCACCGCAATCATAAGTCGTACAATTTGCTCTACGCCAATCAGTGAATTTCCATTTCAGCCCCACTAGGAAATGCGGGGTTATACATTATCTTCTCCAATCACTGTATTGTTTGAACAGAAGCGAAGAACATCACGTGAATTGACAGTTGCTATTTGTGGCTGGTCTCCAGTACAAGTATGTATATACCTTGAAAAAGGCCAAAAAGGGATGGTCAATTTTTCGTGTATGTTATCTGCTAAAAGTGCTTGTGCGCAACAGAAGTCTCAAGAGGCGCACCTGCAAGTGGTGATTAAAAGCAAAAATTCCACATATCTCTACCGATCCGAATATATCATCTCAACGCGCATCCATTGAGGTATCTGACAGCAGTTTCAGTTTCTGCCATGTTCAAAAGATCAATGAACGACCAGAACCACGAATCAAGAGTTTATACCGTAGATTATTTATGCTCATTGATGTTTCTACGTTTCGAAGTGGTAAAGAGAAGAGGACAAGATGGAACCGTAATAGACATAAAATATGGTAGAACTGATAGGATTATGAGATCATAAAAGCTTGGATTCGAACTAGATGAGTATTCAATGTTTACAATGCTATTTCTTGGAAAGTACTTATCCGGTAAAGAAATTTTCATCATAAGCGTAAGGCATACCGTTATGTATTGTGGAGGATCGTCCAAACTAGAACAGCCTAGCACAACTTCCCTCCTCAGTTTTGATGTGAGCTTGTGGCAAACTCGCAGCTGACAACGGAGTCAAGAAAGAGCCGCAGTGAATATCTAACTTCCAGTTGAAATGAGATATGTATTCCAAAATGAGCAAGTTCCTAAAACAGTTTACCTCGGATCGAGTTGCGCCCCCAATGACAAATACGAAAATGCGTCGTCCCATTTTCCTAAGATCTAATGTTGCTTCTTTCAGAACTGAATCACTGCAAAAAGCAGTTGGAAAATTATAAAAGACATTCAAGCAAGAAGGAACTTGAATTCAAACTGAGCTCGGTTTATCAGTCTACCACTAAAAAAAAATGACAATATGCTGCTGGAAAAGTAAATGATTAAATGTGACCTCTGAGGATTGAAGTAGATGAATGATAGTCGTCGACATATGGCTAATCATGCACAACTACGGATACCAAACAAGTCCAGGTTGTGCGTACCTTGAATAGCCATCATCGGAATGACGAGGTCGAGCCCAATTTGCAGTCCTCCTAGACCTCATTGAATGTGGAGTTTTCTTTTCCGGTGCAGCAGGAGCTTGATTTGTCCGTCCTGACCCTCTCTTAGTGGGCTCTGGGACAGGTGGAGTGGGCTCGTTCATACATATGTACTCATTCTTTGGCAATACACCTTTACTAAGATTTTCAATAAGCTCCTGACGGAGAAATAAAGTAGCCTAAAATTAATCTTTTGATAATTCTCACTAAAATAAGTGATTCTTCCATTTTGTCAATAAATAAAATCTTCCACGTACCATAATGAATTTTGAAGGCCAGAGTAAATTTGCCAAGAGAGTACGTCAAGAACAAGGTTACAAAATAAGATAAATTCAGTAGTAAGGTATCAATATGAATTTCCTTATATGTATATGTAATCTAGGATGCGACAAGCATTTCCCCTCTTCAGTTCTCTCAATCTGCATCTTAAATTTTATTGCTTTTATTTTTTACTAGATATACAAGAAGCTTTGCACATTCTATGTAGAGAGAAATATTTTATGATTTCTTTTAAGTAATTTGGTGATGATTCCTTATCATTATGAAACTAAAGATAGAACCTTATGAGCAGTCCTAAAGTAAGATTAATACCTCTAACACAGGATAGAAGCGAAATAGTTGCCATGTTTCTTCCTCATCAGTTCGATCCTTTCTTGCTGCCTGATTTTTCTGATAATCAAAACAGACATAGATCAAACTGTTAGACAAGATTCAAAAGCTACATTTTGTTCATGCAAACACGTTGTAGATAGGAAACAAACGCTGCAAATTAATGCTCATACCTTCTTATTGTTGTCAAACGTGAGAGAGAAACTACTGACTGGCTTCTTGGTTTCGGATAACCCCGAAAGCAGTTTCATATTATTCACAACTTTCATATCCTGATCTGTCAACTTGGCCAACTGATTAAAAGGAGAATAAAACCATCAGAAAAGTCTTAAAACTAAAATTGATCGTTTGGCAAAGGACATAAAATTCACATTGGTTCTTGGACAAAAATGAGACTGAAGGACAAAATGTTCTATAAATAGAAGCAAATGCCATCCACGTCTCGCATTAAGTTTGGTCACAGCGAGAAGCATAAGGTAAAAAGGACCAATTATTATAGGAAGCACATACATAAATCAACAAAACACTTTTTTTCCTTGATTGCATTATCATTTTTAACAATTGTTTTCCGTTGAATTTCCCTACTTTTCAGGAATCCTATTAAGAAAATATATTTAGTAATTATTAGTCATCGTTTTGTGTATGATTTTTTCATACACACGAATCATTTCGTCATACATATCAGTTCTCATATTTGAATAGAGTATTTACCTGCATTAGCTTTACACCTTTGTCGCCTTCAAATTTCTCAGGATATACAAAGGCATATATCATCAATAACCGAAGTTTATTTTCTGGAGTTGAATCCTGCATGGAGACAAGGTTCTTTTGATAAAATACTGAGCATAGAACATCAATCATGTGTGTTTTGTCCACTTGAATTCCATGATTTATCACCTGATGTGTTCTTAGAAAATTGATGACATCCTTTGCTCCAGCATCCCCAAAAACAAGATCTTGCTCTAGTTGTCCAAGATCTCTAAGTTTCATCTCTCTGATAAGACTATTTATTTTTCCAGCAATCTGTGTAGAAAAATAAGCAAATAACGCAGGCAAAACTCGTGATGTATAATTGTGCACCAATAGAATAGACCATCTCTATCAAACTTGAACCTCTGAACCACTAGTTCTTCACAAATTAGGATCACAGTTTTATCTTTTAGAGCTATAGCAGCTTCAATCCATTATAACTCCTGTTCACATTAAATGTTTGATACTTCTTATTTAATGCTTTCTGCTCTATTTCAGATTCAACCAGCGCAATTGTTGAACTTCCATAAGTCAAAAGAAATTTGACATTCTCCCCCCTGATTGTGGAGAGGTTCTCGTGGTTAAATAAGCAGATTAAATTCCCATGTCATTTCTTATTGAACACACTAATTACAATTCACATGCATGAATCCATGTAAATGTAAAGCTGTTGACCTTGAAAAATAAAACATGACAAGATAAAGAAGAATCGCACCTCAACATGGAGAGAGAGCTTCTCAACTGTTTCGTTGTATTTTGGCAATGCTTGAACAATTTTCTGTAGCTCTCTAGTTGATATTTCATTGCCATCTCTGCATTAATTCAAAATTCAGCACCGGGTAAGGAAGTGAACCGGTTTCTTGAGACCCTGCTCCTTTATTCTATTAACAATTCAAAAGTCGAATCTGCAACGTAAGTGATGCATATCTTTACATGTAATTGTGATGGTACCAAAACCACAGACATAGATGGATTCACAAGCTGAGTTCTGACAGAAAACTTCTATGTAGCCTTGGTACTGTCATTCCAGACAATGTTCAAACATTGTGAACCATGAAAGTGATGTCATCTATCGTAATTAGTAGAATCTTGTGTAGAAATGCCCCCTTATTCACTTTGTAACCTTGGATTTCTAGTTAGCAAATGAGGCCAAGTTCAGGCGTAGAACTGTCAATAATTCGCCTTCATAAGGGAAATTGCATCTTAGACCTAACTCAGGCTTTGGTATTGAAACAAAATCCTAAAAATATGGCGATTGAAAAAGTGAAAAACAAATGGTATGAACCAGACAAACCTGAAAATTTTAAATACACTAAATCCTTGAGATAGCTTAATTATAAGCAGCTATGAGATGTCATTACGCAACTCAACATCAAATGGATAAAAAAGTTACAGATGTCCAAACCTTCCAGCCTGTTGCATCTGTGCAGCTTTGTTCTTTGATGTGAAGTTGGTAAATTTGTCGTGCAAGCGTTCACTAGCCTGATATTTTCAGTTGGTTGAAACTTGAAACCTACTTCACAATGTTCAGATAAAGCGATAGAAAAAAAAGAAATTCTCAACATACATCAGCTATATGTGCATGGCGAAGCTCAAGCCAAACTGGATCGTTGTCTTCCAAAAGGACCTCTTTCATTTCAGGTGGACCACCTGATTTACTAGGAACCTAAACACATATTTTAGGACAGATGCATCACATAAAGATGGATTAAAATCCCTTGGAACCCTCTCAATGAAAAGTAAAACTAAAAAAGATACCTCAAGCACATATTTGTTTCCTTCCATATCTAGCAAATCGTGGCACATAGCATCGTAAGTCCATTCATGTATAACTGGAGCAATCTGGACGTGAAGAATCATGATATGCAACAGAATTAAAACCATTTACCATAAACAAGAATACTTGTTAAAGGAACGTTATTTTGCAACCTGATCCATAGATCTATCTAGGATGAGCAAGTCGCATGTTTCTTTCTGTGGGAAATTTGGAATAGATTTGTATTTTGAAATGCAATCCCATACAGCACCAGCAAGCTTTTCAGGAACTAAATCACGAACTGTTGCTGTTGACGCATCTTGCACCTTGGGAGCACGATACCGCACAACGGGCAACTCCTGAAAACGAAACATTTCCTATAAATGAAAAATAGAGTACAAAAGAACTTTGATTGACTCCCCTAACATCATGTAGAATGTGTCAAATATTAGTGGTCTGAAATAATGCACACCGGGATCAAGGTTTATGATGATAAACAAAGGCCATGCCAACCAGTCTGTAGAGAGTACTAGAGTAGTTGATCAATGACTAGTTCTTTAGATAAGGCAACCAGAAAGTAAGCAATAAAATGTTGCTCACATCTAAGCAACTTAAGAAAATTCAATGATCATGAAAGCTCTGACATAACACCCAGTGAACAGAGAAACAACTTCGGATACAATTTCCATAACTGAGCTCAAGCAGCGAAGATAAACATGTATGTTCTCCAAAATAAATTTAAAATCACTGATTTCCAAGATAATGATTGATAAATTC
>JANIJH010000009.1:49881482-49892240 GCA_024520975.1 Erythroxylum areolatum
TTATCAAAAATTATATCAATCAATTGGAAAACTTGTCAGCATCATATGTAAATTATGCTGCAAAATACGATTCTAGGACTTGATAGGAAAATCCTACACCAAAGATCTTTCTTACTTAATTCATGATGAGAAATAAGGATGGAGATGTCTACACAACAGCAACATGTAAGCCATTTGAGGAGCTACACCTCATTTATGTTCAAGAATTGACAAACATTTCATTTTCTGATGAATGCAGGTTTACAACTTCAAACCACCACAATATGGTTCTTGACTAAAGTACATTTCACACATAATTGAATGGCATGTATTTAACTTTACATAACTAAACTATATCCATTCAATGATCATTTGCAAGACATCACACCAAGTTAGCTTACAAGCAATTCCAGACATTTCTCATATAATTAATGACTGAGTAGTTGCAATTGGATTAGAGACATTTGTCATATACACATTACATCCGATCCAAACACAAACAATAGAGTACATCAACAACCCAATTCTCATCCTAATCGCAATACCCAATTACTATCAATCGATACCCATTACTATTAAATACAAACTCATCAGAACTCCTTAGCCAGCAATTCACTTTTACTTCCATAGTTATTTTACTCACGGCAATGATTCATTAAATTCTAATCCTTATGCATACATAAGTGCATTTATCTGTGTTGCTACGAAAAGAACAAAACCAGAAAGTTTAGGAATTAAACAAAATGGAGATCCGAAGACAATCTTCGGATCCCATCACCCATACCAACCATGCACAACAACGAGGGGTCAGAAGATTGGGTCTTACCGAAAAGAGAACGAAGATGGACGGAAGCGGGGTTGGCGAAGATCGAGGTTCGTCGGAGAGGGGATATTTGTAATCTGGCAACACAGACGCAACCATAGAAGCGCAAGTTATGGAGAATGGAGAGAGAAGGAGAAAATCACACACCCGTCCGAAGGGGGAAGAGATTTCGAGTCAACCAGTGGTATAAACTTACCGCGACTTTCAGTGGAGACGAAGCCCAACAGTGGACAAGGCGACGGCGATGGAGCTTCGTTTGCTAGGTTTCAGACATAAACGAGGCTAAACCTGTATTTTTTTCATCTTGTCCGTTGGACAGCGTCCTCTGTACCTGAGTTTAGGAACGGACGGAAATTTGGGTCTTTGTCCTATGCAGACAGGACACATTTTGTTGAAGACATCAACCAAACACCATGGAAGACAGGACTTTAGCGTCCTTGTCCAATGTCCTCACCCCTCAGGACACTAACCAAACGCAGCCTTTGATCCTTCACTTTCTTTACATAACATGATACGTTTTTTTGTTTGAAAATTAATAACGTGATATGTTTACGAGCACAGAAATTTGTGTGGCGTTTCTCTTCTTCAGTGTCACGTCAAGAATCATACAACGGAATTTCAGCCGCGTAAGCTCTGACTCGAAAGGACAATTAATGTCAAATGCGATCGCTTTATTGAATTATAAATAATATTTTTTAATATTAATAAGTAATTTATAATATATAAAATAATTTAATTATATAAATAATGATAATTATGAGAGTCATTAAAAAACTATATAATTGATTGCAAACTAAAATTATTGTGCACGATTTTCAATTATAATTTAGAAGTAAAAATAAATAATTGTAAGAGTTATTAAAATTTTATATAATTCATTTTAAATTAAAATTATTCTATAGGTTTTATATTTTTAAATTAAAAATTATTTAATAGAAATTTGATAAATTCTATTAATTCGTTAAATTATTTAATTAGAATATATAATTAAATATTTTAAAATGTTTAAGCAGCGCAAAGTAGGTAGTTGTATTGTTCTAAAAAAAAGTCAACATAATCTATTCATAAGACTCCTTATTTTGCAAGAGTTGAAAGAGAGTTATCTTCTTGTTTTTATTTATTGATTTTTTTTCTGATTTACAAGAAAAAAAAGAAAATAAAAAGAGAGTTATCAATTTTATCAGTTGTCCCAAGATTTTTTCTCTGTATTGTTTTAAAAGTGAACTGAAAGTATTACTTACATCATCATATTTGAATATGTTTAAGGAGTGTAGAGAGAGAGGTGGCTAAAAGGCAACAATCAAGGCTAATTTTGGACAAAGGCAGAAAGGACACCCGATCAAGACCCACTCTAATAAAAAATAAAATATGATTCTTTTTGACCTTTGTAAAAAATAAAATGAGAAAAAAATAAGCCTTATTTTTAATCCTCATAAATAACAAAATAAAGCAAAATAGGGTAAGTTCACTTTTGACACTTATTAAGAGTAAACTGAGAGAAAATCTCTTACCTTTTTTTTAAAAAAACATATTTTTTATTTGATTTTTTAATTGTTCTCTTAATCTTAATATTAAGAATTAATGCAACTCATTGTATTAGGGGCTTAAGATGGCCTCTTTAATAATAAAAGAATGCTTATAAAATTTACATATTTATATATTTTCGATTTATTGACTATCTTTTTTAATTTTATCCGGTGGCTATAAAATGTTAGTAACGGTACAGCCTTGGCAACAACACTGATAGGTTTGTAGCTAAGTGAAGTGAGTGCCTTTGAAGATAATCAGGCTATAAGTGTCACAAAAATGGCGACTTTTATAATATTTTTTATTCCCTTTCTTTTGGTTACGAAAATATATTTCATAGTCAAAACTTTTCTGCTACAAATTTTAGAAAAGGTCGCCTACAATAGAAACAGATTTGTCAATAGGATGATTTTTAAATTTTGTAGCAATTTTTTTTTAAATTTGTCAATAGGATGATTTTTAAATTTTGTAGCAATTTTTTTTAAAAAAATTTTGTACCAAAAATTTTCGAAGTCAAATATTTTTTTACATGAAATCTATTTATTTAGTTGAAATATTTTTTGTAACTAAAAACATTTTGCCACTAAAATAAGATCAAAGTTGAAAAACGTCACCAAATATTTTTAGCTGCAAAATATTTTTCATAGCTAAAAACATTTTGTAACGAAATTGAGTTTACGGTTAAAAAATGTCATCAAATATTGTTGGTTACGAATATAAAACGTAGTCTGTACTAAACGTCGCTAATAGTTTTTAAAACCCGTAAACCATCCACAGGTAGCGAAATGATTTCAATAAGTTACCATTTTCAAATCCTAATCAAAAGGCTACTTTGTTGTAGTGGCTATTTATTGATAGCTTTAATTATTTATATTTCTAATATTGGTTTAGATATTTTTATACTTTATAGGCAATGATAAGAGATTAACTTTATATTTATTTTTTCGAATATTGAATATTGTGAGAATGTGCAAGTTAAAGCTTTATGTTAAATTTTATATAATTGGGCCTAAATAAACTGAGTACATACAAGCTTAAATGAGGTTTCATCCTAAAACCAATTGGTGTTAGGAGGAGTAACTCATTAAGCTTATATGCATGCTCAAGGCCATATATTCTTTCGATGTGGGACAAAGTCCCACTTATATTTCAACACGCCCCTCACTAATTTACGGCCCAATACGTGCCACAGTTTATCGTGACGAGGTGATGACGAGTAACTCAAGAACAACCCGCTCTGATACCATGTTAAATTTTATATAATTGGGCCTAAATAAATTGAGTACGTACAAGCTTAAATGAGGTTCCATCCTAAAACCAACTGGTGTTAGGAGGAGTAACTCGTTAAGCTTATATGCATGTTCAAGATCATATATTCTTTCGATATGGGACAAAGTCCTACTTATATTTCAACACTTTAGTGCAATGGTGAAGCATACGAGATTGGCTCGGCATTAGTTGATGGTCTATTTGGGTCAAGTAAAATTAGCTTATGCTTGAGTTATGATAGATTAATTCAAGCTTAAATTAAGACATAGTTTTAAAATATGGTGGAATGAGTGCATAATGAGTGAGTTATTCAATTTTGATTTATTTAATATGTTTTTTTAATTGAATTTACTATAAGTTGTCTTATTTTAGATATTGATTAGTAACAAAACAAATGGTTTATCTTTGAGTTTCATGGTCAGTGGCTTCTGCATGGAGTTTCATGAGATTTGGAGTTACATATAAGTCAAGTTTTAGCTACAAAGTAGCCTTTTAGCTACGTTTTATTTCAAATCGTAGTGAAAGTTACAAATTGGTTTCAATTTTTCAAAATTGTAGCCTATCACTACAATAAAGCAAGGAAAGACTATGCTTTTCTTGCTACGATTTAAAATCATAGCTAAAAATCAATATTTGGTGACGATTTCTACGATTTTAAAATCGTAGCTAAAGATCGATATTTTGTAACAATTCTTAAAACCCTCTCCAAAAGGATAAGTCCAAAAAGTCGCTAAAAGGATTACTTTTCACGACGATTTTGAAAATCATCACCAAATATCAACATTTAGCAATGATTTAGAAAAATAATCACTAAAAGTTAATCTTTTGGCTACAATTGTAAAAATCGTCGCTAAAAGTCAAGCAAAGAAACCAATTTGGCGACAAATTTGAAGAAACGTCACCAAATATTTGGCCTTTGGCGACAATTTCTAGAATTGTCACCAAAGCAAATTAAAACGATCAATTAGGGGCAATAAATGTTAGCGACGATTTATTGAAAGCGTAGTGAATTCCAATGTTTATGAACGAAAATGGCGATTTATCATTTATGAAACCTAATATCTGTCTCCTAGCGTCCTCCTCTCTCACACCTTTGAAGCCTCCTCCATCGTCCTCCTCTTTCACCTTTCTAGTCTCCTCCTCCATAGTCCTCTCTCGTGTTTCCAGGCTCCTCCACCATCTTGCTCTCTTGCGTTTCCAACATCCTCCACCGTCCTCTCTCATGTTTCGAGCTTCCTCCAGCGTCCTCGTTACATTTCCAGTCGTCACGTTCCAGTCATCGCCTTTCAATTGTCATGTTCCAGCCTCGTCTTCATGTTCCAACCTCTTGCCAATACATCATCTTCGCTGCATTTTCAAGTACCTATTTACCATATTGTTTAGGTAATTTAACGAAAATGATTCATTTTCACTCAGTCTTTTCATTTCTTCTCTCTGTTAATTTGGTAGGTTCTTTTTCAATTCCTTCCCTAGGTAGTGACAACCAGTTAGTTGTTTGGATAGAAAGAAGGATGGTGACTATTGCTTCAAAATTTGCTTTTTATTAATACCCACTTTTAGTTTTTCACTAATTGTTCAGGTATTACCATTTTAGTGCCTAGATGATCTTACTCTTTTATTTTTTTTTTTCCTAGGACGTATGGAACAAGAAATTGAGGTTCTCACTTTCGGGAATTGAGTTGAACAAGAAAGAAGATATATTTACAAATGCAATTTGGGTTATCTTTTCATTATGCAAGAAAATATACTCAGTTAAGGAATTGTACAAAAATGAAGATCTACTTACGTAGTGGGTGGATGTGTGAGAGATTTAATTTTTAAAAAGGGTCAAAAGATATTCATATTACCAGCACTATTAAACTTCAATAGGGTTTTTGGTAGATTTTGTGTGTTCTTCACATGTTTTTTGTTTACAGTTATACTTCCTATATACTAATACTCGTGATTATTGGAAGAATAAGATCATGTTTTTCACATAATGTACCACAAATCAAAGAGCAATTTTTTTGTTCTATGATCATTGGACGGAAGTTTCCTATAGGCAGGGTGTTTATCAAAGATTCAACAGTTGAGGTCTAGTAATGTGTTGTGGTTTAAATGATTCATTTTTTTGTCATTTCAACCTTTTTTGGGTTGGTGCAAACATTATCATAGTGATATCTGGCTTGTACTTAAGTGGAACTGATTTCATGCCTGCATAGGTGTCCAACTTTAAAACGACAAAACTTGTTAATGGAAATGAAAAAGTTTGTTTCAAGATCCTTTTCATAGTTCACGTAGCTATTTGTAAAGGATCGTTGTTAAAGAGTTGACTAAAGTTCTTGAGCTCTCTTATTTATGTGTCAAAATTTTAAAGCTGTTAAACCTGAATTTTTAGTTTAGATGTTGTAATCTAATATGTAATTAAGGGTAAACCTTGTGCTCTAATAACAAATGCACATATCAAAATTTTTTGTGAATGTTCATCATATGTAAGCCTGTTGAATACAGAGATTGATAATTTTGAAACAACATTTGGGTCCATCAAGCATTAGTTATGAACAAATTAGATATAATAATATCGCATAATTGGCCTTCCTTTTATATCACATAAATTAGATAATTATGGTTTGACATTATGTTTAGAGGTGTCTAAGGTAGAAGGAAGGATTGGACAAACCACGAATGTGGTTATTGGAGGTACAATCACAAATGATTCTACCAACAAGTGGCTCACTTTAGATCAAAAGGTAACTGTTGTTCACTTCATTGATTCTTGTTTCCTGTAAATTTGTCATCTCATTTACCTTTGTATGACTTGAATTTGAGTGCAAGTATGTTGCTTATGTTAAGTATGAACTTCAGTAGTTTACAAAGATATTCCACATAAACATCTTTGGGCGAATTTCTTTCTGATTCCCTCATGATTAGTGAAGCATTATATTGTATCATCAAGGATTCATATATCAAATGAGTATGTTAAGCTTGATGATTCCAAGTATCATTCAGTTTGTAATTTGTTTAATTTAACTCCTATAATCTTGTATTTGGCTACTAGAGTAATTAATACATGCAACTTACACTGCTAGAGTAATCTTGTATGTTATAACATGCCTGTAACTGATTGGTTGCAGAATTTAGTACTAGTAAACTTAATAGAAAATGGGTAATATATTTTAGGAGATAGTCAAGTAAATGTTCCTATGAATGATGAAAGTGATTTTCTTTATTGCTCTAGGATTTTCTTGTTAGTTATGCTTATTTTGAAAAGAAATATCATAATAACAGCTTAATAGCATTGGATTTTAGAACCCTGCTATCATAGCCAACTTTCGTGGTGAAAATTTAGGAACAAGAACAATGGTATCTAACTTGTTGTAAATGCTATGTTAAAATTTCAATAGCCCAACAAATGTAGATTCATTTGCAACTTAAAATTCATATTAGTGATTGTAGTCTTGGAGCTCTAAAGATGAAATGCTTTTAAGCTGTCATGTTTGTCTTTTTTCATCAAGCTTTATTCTTATTGTTTAAAATATTCTTAACCTTACTCAAGCTATGGATGCACCCAATGCATAAATGTTACAACACTTGCTTTTTGTTTGACTCTCAAGTTAGATTGTTGAGTGCTTGCATACTTTGCAAAGTACTTAATAGTTTTCAACGAATAGTTTGTTGGATTACTTTCTCTTTTCATTGCCCTCTATTCTTTCCTAATTGAAAACAAATTAGCTTAATTAAACATAATTTCAGGCACTCTACCGATTTTAAAGTTGCTTTCATAATTCTCGTGGCTAATGTTTCGTATATGATGGCTGATGTATGAAGTCGGTCTCATCGATATGGATAAACCTAGAGTCATTCTAGTTATGTTGTAATTTTTTTGTAATCTTATTATTTATAATTTGTAAACTAGTCTCTATATTTATTATTTTGTTTGTATGGATTGCTAAAATTGTAATTAAAATCTTGCATATGAAGAATATTCTTTTTGTTGGTATAATTTAATAATATATGTTTCATATATAATGCTTCAAATTATCAATTATTTTTGTATCATATTTTTGTATAATAAATTAACACAAAAAATCTAAATATTATATACAATAATATGGATTAAAAAGTCACAAATAATGATAATTAATATGATATAACATTTAGTTAAAATGTATACTGAAAATTTGACTATATTTTATAAAACGCAGCTAAAAACATTTGACTAAAATTTAAAAAACGTAGCTAAAAACAATTAGTTACGTTATTGAAAAAGTAGCAAATAATTTTTAGCTACGAAACTTAAACGTAGCCAAAATGTATTGACGACGTTTTCTTAAAAGGTCGCTAATAATTTTTCGCTACTAAAATAAATCGTAAGCAAAAATTATTAGCGACGATTAGTGAAAAATGTCACCTATAGATTTTAGCTACGGAAATTTGACGATGAATATAAATCATCACTAATGACTATTAGTGACAACTTTGAGACGTTTAGTAATGAATTTTTCTGTAGCCAAATGTTATTTTTATTATAGTGTATTGATATAATTTTATTAGCGCTAGATGATTCACTAGTTTTTAAAAACTTTTAGCGGCGTTTAGCATAGGTTAATTTTTTATATTTGTAAAGATAATAATTAACGTTCATTCAACTGGGCTTTTCAGGTTGTATGATTGATTGTTGATTTTTATGATTTATTTTGTTATGTATAAATCAATTCATTAATTGTGTTAAGTTTGTTAAAATATACTATAGATGCATGTACGCCCATGCACACATTAAATATGATCATGTTAGTGCCTTGTATTTGATTGATATGTACTGTGAATGTCAGATTCATTTTCTGATATCATATTGAATAGTTACGATAAAGAAGAAATATTATTTAAATTATTATATGAACTTAGAATTATTTATATATTATTTCGGGAATTATTTATATTTATGAGATTGATTTAAATATTTTTATACTTTAATTAGGTGAAAATGAGAAATTATTTGTATTTAATTTTAAATATATTGAATATTTGTGGAATGTTCGTATACCACTCTCTATTTTTTATTGGTGTTATACGAAATACAAGTGTACTCTAAATTGAGATGTAAATTGTCCTATGCAAGCCTCTTCTTTCAGAGATTGAATGGACTCACGTAAATAAATAGCTGAAATTTATTAAATACACGAATAAATGGACAGAAGATTTGGCAGCTTCTCCCGAGCTCTTAAAGTAGGGAAACAGTGTAGTAGTAAAGATGGTTGAACACTTGGGATTTTATATCTGATATTGGCGAAAAAGTTGCGATACATAACAAAGGCCTGTGCATATCTAAACAACGTGATCTAATAAGCCATGGTGACTTAAAGCAGGAAGATCACAACTGGTAGATTTCATAATAACAAAGCATTGTTATCGGCAAGGACCAGGTCACCCTTTTTGACTGGGACAGTACAGAGGTAGGTGTTGGTAACGCCCAGAACACATAGAAACTTGGCAACTAGGAAGGTTCCGTCCGATAAATTTAAATTTTCTGTCTAATTTTATGATACTTTTTTTTTCAGTTATTTATTTATGTGAGTTTCACATAAGTCTTACATAAATAAACGCAAAACTTACATAAATAAATAGCTAAGATTTATAAGACATAATAAAATACTGTAATATTAGACAGAGCATCTTGTCCCGTCTAGCTTCCTTCACTGAGTTACTCCGCTGCTTCTAGCTTCAACTCTGATCTCCACGGCAAACTATAACATGGGATTGATTCTTACCTTATCTAAAACCAATGCCTATTTTGGATAAATGGACCATCCAAATAAAATATTAAAGTAAAAGGAAAGGAGGGAAAGTTTGTATCTAAATTATTAAAAAACAAATTTTATTATTTACAAGCAAAAGCCAAGGATAGTACTGTTGGGTTGGACATAAACAAAGTTAATAAACCTAGCAAAAGCTAACCTGAACTGGGAAAGAAACAACGTTATCTCCTATAACAATAGTATGGCTACCAGAGGGTAAAATACTGTAAGCATTGTAGTCTATGAGCCTTAAACTTTTGCAAACATTGAGCTCAAAATCAACCTTCACACTTTGTCCTTGGGGTACATAAACTCTCTTGAACCCAACAACCTGCTTGATATGAGTATCTGCAATTCCTTCTGGGGGCTTGGAGTAAACGATAATAGCTTCATTTCCATCAACACAACCCACATTTTTCACTTCTACTTGGAATCTAAATGTTTGCTTGCAGCTCAAATACTCGTCAATCTTGAGCGCAGGACATTCAGGTTTCCAAGAACCGCTTGTATATTTCAACTTGTAGCAGTGTTGGAATTTGTTCATCTTTACTTTGAGTGACCTTTCTGCTGATAATAAAGTGTACTGGAATTTGGTGTAGCTAAGCCCATGACCGAAAGGATAAACTACTGGACCTTCAAAAAATTTATAGGTGCGACCTGGATACTTCAACTCCTGAATAGGCCTCAGTTGCATGGACGTCATGGGTAGCTGGTCAACATAGCTATTCTCGTACCATGTTAGAGGAAGCCTTCCACCTAGAAGAAGTAGAAAGATTGATTATTAAGCAAACCAAGCACATGAATTTATAAAACTATATATATATATATATATATATGTGAAGTACCTGGGTTATATGCTCCAAATATGATATCTGCAATTGCACCACCACCGTCTTGTCCAGGGTATCCAGCCCACAGCATAGCCTTGACCTTTTTGTTATTCTTAGCAAATGAAATATCTATGGCGCCTCCACTCATTATAACCAGAATGACGGGTCCTTTAGCAGCATCGGCCACTTGATTGACAAGTTGAGTTTGATAACCGGGGAGGAGGAGATCATTTCGATCTACCCATTCACGTTCAACAGATAAATCAATTCCTGCTACTACCACAGTAGCATCAGCTTTCTTTGCAGCTTCCACAGCATTAAATATGTAGCTTTCGTTTTTGCAGGCAATATCACCACATCCCATTTCATATTGAACCTCCTTTGCATATTGTTTGATACCATCAACAGGAGTAACATATCTACATGGAATTCCTGCGTAGTTACCAATCATGGCCTTGGTAGCATTTGCATGAGGTCCGACCACTGCTACGCTTAATTTTCCATTTGACATCAGAGGTAGAGCCTTATCTTCATTTTTCATTAGGACTATTCCTTG
>JANIJH010000009.1:49908850-49944728 GCA_024520975.1 Erythroxylum areolatum
GCTCCATCACTTCTATTTGCCTCAAAAACAAGAGAAAAGAACAAACCCAGATAGAAGTATTATCGAAACTTTACCTGCGTCGGGTCTAATGGTGGTATTAACCGAGTAACCATGTTCGAGAAGCCTCATGATCAGCCATGACGCCACGAACCCTGTACCTCCCGTAACGCACACCGTCCCCTTTTCACCTTCCATCTCTTTGTCTTATCTCTTCCTCTCTGTCTCTTCTAAGCAAGATGGAGCGTAGTAACTTATTGATCCTTGACTTTCCTTTAAAATCACACCATTCCTTGATTATTGCAATGCTTACGTGTTATGCCGATGCCGACGCAGAAGCTTTTGATTATGGGATCAGATCTTTCTTCCAGCAACTCTTGTCTTTTTCTAGCGCGTAGTAACTTATCATTGATCCTTGACTTTCCTTTAAAATCACACCATGGTTAGATTAAGATTCTGGATCTTGTTTTTAAGATTATTACTATTTATTTATGTAAGATTTATATAAATAAATATAAAATCTATATAAATAGGTATCTGAAATTTAATAAATAAGATATAACAGAGTAATTTTGGATAAAAAATCCTAACTACTTAATTAATGTAACGAAGTCAGGAGTATCTAATCAGATCTTTCTTTCAATAACTCTTTTCTTTTCTAGCCCTATTTTACTTCTAATATGATACCCTTTTTTAAGTTTTGCACGTGCGGTAAAGTAATTTTTACTATAAAATAAGGTCATATTAGACAGAGAAAACAAAATAATAACAACAGAAATTTTAAACCCTTTGACTTTGAGCCGAAAGGAAAATTATTGGGAACGATTTTTTATTTTGCTTTTTATAATTGTTATAAATAATATTTAATTTATTTATTTTTATATATTTATAAAATATTACTATATAAGTTAAAATTATTATTCTCGATTTCAAGTGATAGGGATAAATATCAAGAATAACTTAATTTGTGAAGAATAATTGGTCACGTCACTCGACAAAGGACGCTTTCATTATTCCTGGTAGGCTGTCCAAATCCAAAACAACGATGGAAGAATAATATACTTATATTACACGGTGCGTTTTGTCGTGTACTACTTCGTCCTTTTGTCCTGCTCGATAGCTTTAAACGGCCTCGTATATTCTACTCACGGCATAAGTCTCGCTTACTGGGGCCATACCGTCAGCATCAACCAACAAGTGACTCTTGTGCACCGATTTTAATACTTTTTTAAGCGTGTGACCGCTCGACGCGCCAAACGCCAATTCACAGAACGCATCCATAGCCAAATTCTTCCGGCGACGGTGACAATTAGTTTCTGCTCTTTCTGTGTTTTTGGTGGACTCTGGAGCTTCATGTTCAAGTATAGTTCTTTCCCTTTTTTGTGATGATTTTTTAAATGTTTTTTGTGTAACTTGGGATCTTGTGAATTTGCCTGTTTTGTTGTTTGTTTGTTTGTTATGCTTAATTTCGTCAATTTCCCATTTTCGAATACAATTAGGTTTGTTTGTCTTGCTCATTGTTTAGAGAGATCTGAGGACATTTGAGAAATTTCCGTGATCTTATTATCTTCCAATTACATGGAAGCGAGTCTGCTAGCCATTGGGTCAGGTGCTTTGTTCAGGTTGACCTCTTGTTGTTTTTTCCTGAACACAAATTGGTTTGAGGCTAAAATGGTGGTTGGTTGTTTTTGAATTATGGAATTTGCTTACTTCTACTATACTATATATGGGCTTAGCTTAGCCAATGTAACTACTAGATTTGCCAACTGGACACTGTAGCTTTTTTTCTTGGTCGGACATTGCTGGTATAGATAGATTTGCTAGTGAACATTTGTGACTGCAATTTGAGAAAGGATGGAGGGGGGCAGTGGATTTTCAGTCGATGAAGCATCTAGAAATGTCATGTTGATTAGTTAAGAGGTTCAATTTTATGTTCTTTTGTATTGGATAAAGCTTGAGGAACTTTGTTTGCTTGTGCAGGTCTGAGACAACTTCAGATGTATACTTTAGCCTCTAATGGCTGTCTGACTCCCATTGTTGTTGATTGTTCCAATTGCATCATTCATACCAAGTACTGCCTTCATTAGAAAGCTCACCAAGACTGATTTCTAATCTTTGTTTATCAGTCCTAATTGTTGACTTTCAAGTTTTACACAAGGAAAGGAAATGCAGGAAATAAGTTGTATCTGTCTTTGTCACTTGGTTCGCGTAGCACGATCAATTATCATGATTTTTGTTAAAGATGTGACTTTTGGGATCAGGCATGGTGAAAGCACAATCGAATAAAAAATCCGAGGATTGGTGATGTTAGGTTTGGGACTAGGACTAGGAGGAGTACAACTAGGAATACTAGCAGGCTGTGTGGTATTGTTTGTGCTAATGGGAATGGCAGGCTGGCGTTTGAGCCGCAACAAAATGCTGTTCTTTGGTTGTGCCCTTTTCATTACACTTGCAATAGGTGTCCATATAACACCGAATATTCCTTCTATTTCTGATTTTGTTGCTTCTGTTCAATCTATTGTTGTTTTTGATAATCGGGAAGATTCTTGCATTAATTTGGTGAATGAAGTTGTCTGGGATGTCAGACCCGCCAATTCCAACAACCATAGCTCTTTGGTTGTGGAGCCACATAGCAAAAGTAACAGCAATACTTATTTGAATGATAAGAGCAATTACTCTGTCACTTATGACAAAATCTGGAATTGGTCAAATACTGGGAAGGTAAAGGCTTGTGAATTTCAGAAATTGAGCAAGTCAGATGTTTCAGATTTGCTTAATGGATCATGGATTGTCGTGGCTGGAGATTCACAAGCAAGGATCATGGTGCAGTCCCTGCTTAATTTAATTTTGGATTCACATAGATTGGAGTCAATCAAGGGTGATTTGTTCAAAAGATACAGTGATTATAAGATTGTTATTGGTGAAATTGGTATGAAGTTGGATTTTATTTGGGCTCCTGTTGTGGTCAACTTAACTGATTTAGTGACTAGTTTTAAACAAAATAAGAGTTACCCTGATGTTTTGGTGATGGGTGCTGGGCTATGGCATATGCTTCATGTCACTAATGCATCAGATTATGCTGTTGCATTAAAATTGTTGAGGGATTCAATAGGATCATTGTTACCATCTTCTACAGAGTTTAGCACAAATGAGCCTGTGGTGAGTTCTGTATCTACTAGATTCCCGCATTTGTTTTGGCTTGGGATGCCAATGTTGATAAATGGGATGTTGAACACAAAGGAGAAAAGGGAGAAGATGACCGATGAAGTGTGGCATGCCTATGATCAAACCTTACATAGCAGCAACCTCTTACGCAGATATGGCGGCCCGTTTTTATTTCTGGATATTGAATCACTGAGTTGGAATTGTGGTCCACGGTGTACACTAGATGGTATGCATTATGATCTTGCTGTTTATGAAGCTGCTATTCATATTGCTTTAAATGCATTGCTTATTGAATCTCGTCAGAAACTTGGAGCTGCATAGCTACGAACTTCTACTACATATTAATAGCTCAGCCACAATGGGAGACACGGGACAGCAATTGAGTATCCTACAGAATGTGATTTACATAAAAGAGAAAATTTTTTGAGAAGATTTTCATACTGCATATGGATTTTTATCCACGATTTCAGTCACGCCTTTAGATACTTGATCAAATTCTGTACTTTTATTTGCATATTAATATTCTTTGGATTTTTTTCGTGTTTATTTTTTTCAAAGGTACGATTACCGTTTTCAACAATACTTTCATGTTAAGGTTAGTGTATATGAACAGTCCATAGATGTACTTCTTTGATATGTATAGTTACTAGCCAAATACTGTAAAGGGATTCTTTTTGTGCTATCCAAGTTTCAGAATGTTATGCTTAACGATATGTAAGCTTTCTGCTAAGATTTGTATACTTTTAGAGAATTCGACAGATTGTATGTTTAATTTATGATTGTTTTAAGGTCTAGTAACTTTTTTCTTCAGTTCTATTGCGTTTTCTTTTGTTACTGAATGTTCACAATTAGTCATCTAATAACTTGTACAGATACAACAATCTAGATTATGATACAAGGAACTTACAACAGCTGCAATGGAGAGGGTTTTCCGATCTGTTGTGTTAACTAATGCTCCATAAAAGAGGGAAAATAAAGAACGAAAGGGAGGGGTATAAATATTGCGGTCTTGTTTTTTGGAAAGATTCAAGACATAAGATCAATACTCTATTACTTGCATCATGTTAACATGCTTTGAAGAAGGAAACTAACACAAATTCTTCATCATACTTTGTAAATTATGTATTTTAAATAAGCCATTTAACGAGTTAAGGAGTCATATTAAATGATGAAGTTAAATCAACTGAGATTAGTATAATCAACAGATTCCCATTTCCAATCAATTATAAGTATTTGATAATATTGTTTTTTTTTTATCTATTACAAGGATTTGAGTGACTGGAACGTGGAGCTTGATTGAGGTGGGACCGTGGGAGGCACTCTTTAAGAGGATTTATCTTTTAGATATTATGTTTAGCTTCATTTTTCATCATGAGCAATATTATTAGATCATTGTGTTTAGAAGATCTCTAGAGGAGTGAAGTTGTGATTAAGATTAATGAAATGAAGAAAGGTCAAAGTAGGCAAACTGCCTGAATATAGCAATGACAATTTTCTATCCCCTATGCCTCGGCCACGGTTTTGATTGTGACCTCTAAGAGGGAGAGATTTTCTCCACACCTTAACAAACCACCCTTGACTTCTCTTCCTCTGTCTTTCTACAATCAAAACAGAATTTCCTGAAAAATTTTCCTGCAGATCTTACATTGAATGCTTAGTTTCTGCTACAGAATTAGGGATTAACGGTGAAAATTTTAATGCTTTTCGTCCTCATTGCTTAAACTCTTCAAACTTGAAGCTTCCAATTATTTCCAGGGATTCCATTAGCTCAGCTTCCAAGGAAACACTTCTTGATTTAGTCGCTTGTCAAGGTAACAGGTGATTGTCATACATACATTAATGCCATGTTTGATCGAGCAAGGTGAAACCCATGAGAGAATGTGATCATAAGTTTCTGATGTTTGGGTTCATGATCATGATTCGTTCTTTGGGTGGCAAAACCATAAATTTTGCTACCATTTAAATATTCAAGAAGGCTTGTTAGAATTCAGATCGGAAGTGATATGGCTGCTCAATTATCGTTCAGAGCATTTTCCAGAGGTGCTCATCAGGAATCAACTTCAACAGACAAATTGGCAGATGGTCCTGGAACATATAAAGCACCACAAAGCACGGTTACATTGGTGTATCAGGCGCACATTGGTAGATGCTGGCGTAATGTGACTGTTCTGTGGAGCAGAAACCTTATGAGCCACTATGTTAACGTCATGGTTAACAGCCTACAAGGTGAAATCTATTACAGTTGCAAGGTTGACCTTAATCCTTGGCTGTTTTGGACCAAAAAAGGAAGCAAGTCCTTTGAGCTTGAAGGGTGTCAGGTAGTCGTCCACTGGGATTTTCGTTCTGCTAAATTCTCCGGTAGGCCTGAACCTTCCAGTGACTATTATGTTGCCATAGTTTCTGATGGAGAGGTTGTGTTATTAGTGGGAGATAACAAGAAAA
Organism: Erythroxylum areolatum; assembly: GCA_024520975.1. NCBI lineage: Eukaryota > Viridiplantae > Streptophyta > Magnoliopsida > Malpighiales > Erythroxylaceae > Erythroxylum > Erythroxylum areolatum. The sequence goes on from JANIJH010000009.1 coordinate 49,914,455, forward strand.
AAGCGTACAGAAGAACAAAAGCAAGACCAGCCCTCGCGGACAGTGTCTTGTACCACAAAAAGGAAATAGTTTTCGCCAAGAAATCCTTCTCTACCAGATGCAAGTTCGATGAGAGTAACCCAGAACACGATATTGTGGTAGAAAGCTCGACGACAGGGGATAAAGACCCCGAAATGTGGATTAGCGTAGATGGGATAGTGATGATTCAAGTCAAGAACTTGCAGTGGAAATTCAGAGGGAACCAAACCATGATTATTAACAAGCAACCTGTGGAAGTGTTTTGGGATGTTCATGACTGGTTGTTCAGTAACTCAGGTCAAGGACAAGGGTTGTTCATATTCAAACCAGGGACACCAGCAGAATCAGAAGATGAAAGAGATGGAAGTCCTCAAGCTGATAATGGCGACATAAGTGATGGAGGTAGCACATACTTTTCAACCAAGAGTCAGACTTCATCAACACATGATTTCTGTCTTTTCCTTTACGCGGTGAAAATTGAGTGAAGCTCGTGAAAATTTATGTACAGAAAGAGGTTCTGTTTATGGCTAGAGTTTGTTCACCACAGATAATGTATAATTTTTAAATATTTTTTTAATCTAGTCTCAAATTTTTAATTTATATAAATAAAATAAAAATTATTAAAATTTATATAAATAAAATTAAGAATGAAATTAAAATTACAAATAATAATAACAAATACACAAATAAAACAGATAAATAAAAATAAAATAAACAAGTAATTATTATACTATAAAACCTTATATATTTTAATGAAAAAAAAGCATTTATAAAGAAGCATGCACTATTTAATTTAATTTAATTTAATTTTTTAAAAAAAGTAGTTGATTAATCAGAAAATGCAAATTATCTCTCTCTAACTCGTAATTTTATATTTTAATTTTATTTTCATAAAATTAATAATTGTTTCTTTATTTTGAAAAATAATCACAGAATTTATTAGTTAATTATTATTATTATAAGTTCTAACATCACGTTCTCTGGCCGTCGCTTAACTTTTTATTGACCTCGTCTCCTACAATGGGTAAATTCTCACTCCGTTTCAAATTGCGTTTCTCATAAACCCTAGATTCACAATAATCTTTGGATTTTTTGCTATGTCTGGATTGGGATGTTTCTGGTACGTGAGTATCGCATTAATTCCCAATCTGATTCATGAAGCTCACAGCCTGAGAGAGTAGAAGATAGTTTGCGGTTTCATTTTCCAAATTGTGGATCGTTATCGATATTCGTTTTGTTATTTGTTTACGTGTGCATAGATCTACAGCTGCTATGGCGTGGAATGTTTTCAAGTTCTGCACAGCCCTGCGGGGTTTGGGTTCGATCATGATCCTTTTGGTGCTTGGGGTTGTGGGTCTGACTTACTACGCTGTCGTTTTGACCAATTATGGACCTGCTTTGTACGAAAGTGACCTGGATTCTCTCATTGCTCTTGCTGTCTTGATTCCATTCCATTGTTTGGTAAGATTCTATGCAAAACTTCCTTTTTTTTTCTTATTTAATTATTGTGCTTTCTCGGATACTTGGTTTGCTTCATCTTAATTGTTTTTGAACAAGGAAAAGTTATGTCTTGGAATGTCATTTGACTAGGGAAAGTTGTTTATTTCCTTTAGACTGTAATTGGGTTTATTTGTTAAATTTGGAAATCTATCTCGTTTTAGAAGGTAAACCAAATTGTTCTTTCCTTTTTTTTTTCATATCAAAGAATGTGTTTTATAGTTAAGAAATTAAAATTTCAAGATTGGCTATTAGAAAAGGGTTAATGTGCACCTATGTGCTAGCTTAAACTAGTATTAGAAAAAGAGCTGCTTCGTTATGAAAGAACTTTAACTTCTGGTGGAATTATTTAAAGTGAGATGTTTGCTTGAATTTGCAGTTGGTGATGCTCTTATGGAGTTACTTTTCTGTTGTTTTGACTGACCCGGGTAGTGTGCCTCCTAATTGGAGGCCTGCCATTGATGAGGAAAGGGCTGAAGCGGAGCCATTACGTGCGTCGGAGTTCACTGGTGTGCAGCCGGACCAATCTACTCAAAGAGTAAGATATTGTCGAAAATGCAACCAGATGAAACCACCTCGATGTCATCATTGCTCTGTTTGTAAGTATTGCTAACCCAAATTGTTCCTTTTTTTGGTTAGATAGAATGCTCATCCTATAAGATAACTGGTATTTGTCTTCGTTCAGGTGGGAGGTGTGTGCTAAAGATGGATCATCATTGTGTGTGGGTTGTAAATTGTGTTGGGGCACTAAACTATAAGTATTTCCTTCTGTTTTTGGTAAGTCTGCCTTAGCATTTGTTCCAATAAGTTTGTTTTAAATCTTCTGTGTACAAGTGCACTAGTTTGTTCCCTTGGCTATATTTGGACCATTATATGATGTTTTTTGCTATCACTGGTGAATAATGATACTTTTCCTTTGAAAAAGGTATGTCGTAGTGAATTGCAGGCTGCTTTCTTTTCTTCATCTTCTGTCTTGTTGATCAAATCTTTCCCACAAAGATAAAGGGATAGTTGTAGGTTTCATCAGATTTATGATGGATGGGTAAAGGGAGGTTGGTTTTGTGGTTGCGTTCTGTTTTCTACGTTTTATGGCAGAGGAATTTTACAAGAAGCTTAGAAGTATGTTGGTACATTTCATAGATTTTATTGCAAGGTTTTCTTAGCGGCTTTTAGTGACCTCGCCAGCATTATTATGTTTTCTATGTATTGAAAATTCCTTTATTATCTAAATTGATGGTTCACCTTCTTTGCAATTAATTTTGATGCAACTGCAAAAATATCTTGGTGATCATCAACATCATTAATTTGTTCCTGCATTTTGTGCTATAATTTGAATTTCTGTTTAGTCAATTGATGGGGTGAGAATTATGCTTTTTGACATCATATTAATTGTAATTCAAACTTTAATGCAGTTCTACACATTTCTTGAGACCAGTCTTGTGACTCTGTCACTTTTGTCACATTTTATCGCATTTTTCAGTGATGGAGAAATTCCTGGAACACCAGGCACCCTTGCAACAACCTTTCTTGCATTCGGTACCATTTCCTTAGCCTAGTGTTGTAGCTTATCAAAGTGGGTGATGCCTGTATGTTTATCTAATTTTCTCTTTTTCAGTTTTGAATCTGGCGTTTGCTTTGAGTGTTCTGGGATTTCTTATAATGCACATATCACTGGTGGCAGCAAATACCACAACCATCGAGGTACTTGGTTTTGACCTTTTAAATCTGGGTTCATTGACATCAGGAGGCCTTTTTTTTGTATGTGATAAAAGAAACATTTTGGGTACAAGTCATATCATCCAATGGCCTATTTAAACTCTATACTGTAGAGGAGCTTAATTATGGGCACAAACTCTTGTGTTGGCATCTCACTACAATTTATTGGACTAAATCTTATTACCTCTTATTTTGCACTAAATTGATTGTGCGATTTGCTTCCACAGTTGTATAGAATGTTCTACTTATCTGTAATTGTTTTGCAATAGTGAATCTTAGTGCGTTTCGTTCTAATAAATCTGCTGTGGATAGCTGTCATAGTTGTCTAGGATGACTCATTGGTCTGTACTTGTTCTGTAATCAGGCATATGAGAAGAAGACTACCCCTAAGTGGCGGTATGACCTTGGTCGGAAGAGGAACTTTGAACAGGTTTGTTTAGACAGCATGATTGACTTTGCTCAAATTAGGACACAAAAAATAGACGATTGTATCTCCTAAAATTGTAATCCTTTTGATGGTTTGAGTTCTTGGCCTTGGTAACTGTTCCTTAAAGAATGTCTATCATCCTGCACGACCAAAAAAATTAAATATTTTTTCAGAATGTAATCGTCTTACTTTATGCCTTGCTACTGGCTGCTCCTCATTGTGGTAGTTTGTAAGCACTAGTTAAGTGTACTTTTTACTGGCATTGTTCTTCAACTGGTGCATGCATTTTCAGGTTTTAGGTGCAGATAAGAGATATTGGTTCATCCCAGCTTATTCAGAGGAGGACATACGACGAATGCCAGCACTTCAAGGTCTCGAGTATCCATCAAAGCCCGAATTTGACTCCCAAGAGTTCTAGGAACCAGTAGTCGCACTCGGAATGTGGAGCTCATTTCCTCTTGTAACATTAATCATGGAGCTCCATTATACCTCAGGACTGAACAAGTTCCACGAATTGCTGCTCCAAAACCTGACATTCCACGGTATCTTGTTGAAATAACAAAGGGGGAATTTGGTAGTAGACGAAGATCGGAGACAGTCATTGCATTTAGTTACACAAGATCAATCTCCGGGTTGGAGATAGCAAAAATGGTCCCTAAAGCTCTGCTGCTAATGTTCTTGTTTCAGCGACTGGGGCTCTGAATGAAGTTGCAGAACGAGCAATGTAACTCTTTTTACGTGTAACACGCTGATATAATAGTAGCTTTTGTTGTACCATAACCGAATGTACACAAAAGTCAGTCTTAGCTGAATTGATGCACATACACGATAGAATCTCAATTTGCTTGATTCAGTGTAATTTAACGAAATTTTAACTAACGTTTCAATGAAGTCATGGTTTGTTTTTCATGTTGGCCTAGGCTTGGCAATGGTTCAGGCTCAAATGATGGGTTTGAGTTTGACTTTAAACTCATATTAATCGTTTAAAATTACGACAAGCTGATAATGAAATAAGTCACTTAAAAAACATAATTCATTAAATAAGTTGTTTTTCATTAAAATAAGTTATTTAAAAGTCTTATTATACATATTTTATAAATTTTATAATTGATTTAATGTAAAAAATTATATAGATTATGAGTTATTTGATGATTTATTTGGTGTATATTAAAAAATATTCATTAATTGTTTAAATTTTATATCTTTTTAAAATCGTTTATAAAATTATAAAAACATGTCTTTTCAATTTTAAAGCACAAAAATAATCAAATTTAACTAAGAGTATGAAATGATTTATTAATATTTTTAATATCTGATAAATAATTTTTAAACTTTTCGATGTTTATAAATTAAACTTTACTGTTTATATTTATAAACAAAATGATAACATAGTTCTCATTTGGTCCCAATTACATAACGGAGTAATGGACTAAACTTTTACCCTTGTTTCATTTCGCTAAAAGAGTAAATAGTAACACCTTATTTGGCAAATATTCTATTTAGCGGGTTTGATCAGCCAATAATATCAAATATTTAGTAAAAATATTTAGTAAAATTAATTATTTAATATTCATTATTTATGTGTAAAAATAGATGACATTAATTAAAATCTCATAAAAAATTATATTTTAAATATTTAATTTTACAAAAATTTTATTTATAGCTCTAATAAAAATATAAAACATATAATAATAATAATAATAATAATAATAATAACTAAAAAATTATTAACTTAATTTAACAGAAAACCATATATTCTGATTAATTATATTATATTATATTATATTATATTTAAATTAATTATTCTATTTTATATGTTAATTAATTATATTTAATTATTATTATTGAGTAGTAGGCACAGGGATGACAACCACTGCCACACGCCTGGGACAATCCTTCTTTTTTTAAAATACTTTTTAACAATTAAATATAATTAATTATAATTTAATATTTTAAAGTTCTGATTAAAGATATGATATATTTTGTATATATAGAATTTGGTTGACTCTAATTCTATATTAAAACTATTTTAATTCTCTATTTTAATGATAGTATTTAATACACACTTGGTCAAAACTTTAAATTATTAAATTACTTTATTATATTGAATATAGATATTTTTATTTTTATTTTTAATTAGTTCTTAATATATTTTAAAATATTTTTTTGTTTTATTTTATCATGCGTAACATCAACAATAAAACTATCATTAAAATAAAATAGCAAAATATTTTCTTTTAACAAAACAATTATTTTGTTGATTACTTTTTTTTTTTGTCAAAGAAACAGGGCAAACGCCCAAAAATGAAAAACTACAAGGCAGTAACGCGGGGCAAAGACACCCCAACAGAGTCGGCAAACAAAAGCGACAATATACCTGCAACAGGTTCACCAAACCAATGAACACCAACCGGAAGACGATAGCTATAATGAGCTAACCAATCTGCACAACGGTTGGCTTCCCGAAAAACATGACAAATCCGAACCACCCAATTTCTAGTCAGCAACTCCCGGATAGCCGAGTGCAAAAGAAGAACGTCCCGTTGCGTGGCACTCGTGAGACTGGAGACCACCAGCGTAGAATCTATAGTCAAATCCACTCAATTATAACCACGAAATCAGGCCAACAAAGGTTCAGATCTAAAGTATTGTTAGTATAAACTAATATTAATTAAAAAAACTAATATTCTTATTTATTTCACGACACAAAAGTTATATACAATTAAATAAGGATTGCAAATATTAAAGCCTATGACCAACAAATATTGTTTTAACAAATACTATATATTTTTTAAATAATTTGTTTAATTATTTTTAATAAAAATAAAGTAGTATTAAAAAAGAAGGTACACAATTGTCAATATTTTATTTTATCACCAAAAACGCATTTATAAATGAATTTTTAAAAATTTAATTAATTGAGTTAAATATACCAACCCAATAACCAATAACCGAACAAAATATGCAAAACGCTAAAAAATGGCTGAAACGCCGTCGTCCACGAAACGAGGCCTAAGTTGACCGCTGGCGTTAAAACTAGGACGGTGAAATCTTGGAAAGTTCCACACGCGCATAGCAAACAGACGTTGGACCAGGATCACCAGGATGTTCTAGTGTGTACCAAAGGACACGTACATATAGGACACGTGTCCAATTCTCGGAGGACAGAGCCATCAAATCCATCACCTGTTAATTTTGAAACTCGCCAACTTCTATCCCGTTGTTCTAGTTCCTTCGCGGTTGTTCTTTCCCTCTCTTGTTCGAAGAGTTGCGATCGACTCCGTTCGTTTTCGTGTAAGTCTCCGTGACTTTCTTGTTCATCTTCGTCGATTTCAATTGAACTCATAGCGACTCGATAAATCCTATTGCATGAAATTGGAATGGTAATAGGTAGCTGATCAAGTAAAGTCGATTGGATAGTGCTCGTTTCTGAGTATCTCAAACACAGTATAACCATCACACGATCTATTAACCTTGCAGTGTTAGTTTTATGAGGAACTGATTAGTGAAGTTTGCTTGCCGGACTTGATACTTGAAGATGTATATAGGCAATACTCAAGTACTAAATTATGCGTTAGTATTTTAATTATTGTTTGTTTGTGTTTCAATTGTACATGTGCGTGCATACTTATGCCTTTTTGCTAGAAATCACGGACTATAGTGTGATTTATGAATATTAGCTAGGGATGAGGCGCAGGATTTTTAGGAATTCCTCTCTTGTTTGGCTGAGGATTATATATGTTTTATTTAGAGAATATTTTAAGATCAGTTTTTTGAAGTCTTCTGTTATCTGTGTATATGTTTGAAGGGATAGAAAAAACACAATGCAAAACGAAAAAAGCGGTAGAAATGGTTTATTTGTTCTTGGCGATTCTTTTGGTGCCTTCCGAGGTTTCAATATGATGCCCAGCCTATTTGGAGGGAGAGATCCATTTGATGACCCTTTCTTCACTCGCCCATTTGGTAGTCTGTTCGAATCTAGTAAGTTTCAACATGATAGTCATGCAACTGGTGATGCATCGGACGTGTATCGAGAAAAAGGGGTAGTCGTAGAAGAAGTAACTTCAGATGGCGAGGATGAAGATGGTGAAGCACAAACTATTAATAAGAAGAACAACCACCGGGAACGGTTTTGTTCTAACGAAGAACCATCGGTTGAGCATCCTGATGATTTTGATGGTGAGTGAATCTCTTCTGGATTTCTGTAACTGCAATTTGGCAATAATTATTGAATCAATGATGATTTGGTCTTGTTTCATGTAGTAGAAAGGTCAAGTAAGAACGTCAATCATGGGTGTGATTACGACCGGAGTGCAAGGACAGATTCACAGACTCGCAGTTTCAGTTTCCAAACCTCCAAAATAACATACGGTGGAGTAGATGGAGCATATTACACATCTACAAGAGATAGAAGGATGGGTAATGATGGAGTAAGTAGCCTTTTATGGGTTAAGTTGATTGGTTTGTAGTTCTGCCGAATCTGACTTTGCAAGTCTCAGGTGTTGATTGAGGAGAGCAAAGAAGCTGATAAAACAACAGGCCAAGCAACTCATAGCATCTGCAGAGGCATACGTGACAAGGTAATGGTTATTACCTTGCATTTTTTTTTACTGAATATATGAGGAGGTAGTAGTTATTACCTTGCTCTGTATCAGAATCTTGATCGCATATCATTATGGAAAGCATTCTTTTAAATATGGGGCTTGACCAACTCAATTTGCAATGCGTGGTTTTACAATCTTTGATCTCTTAATGGAAACACTGCAGCAGTGATGATATTCCCTGATGCAGTTTTGGTTCTGATTCCTATTTTAATGTCTGCTTGAATCTATTGTAAGGTTAGAGGATTCCTTGTAAGTTTTTAATACCAAGTAATCAGATGATGAAGAGAAGAGTTAAGAACACGATTGTTCAAATTGAATATTTGACAGTGGTGTCTTTCTGGTTGGATTTTGTGTGCCTCCTTCAGGGCCATTCAGTTACAAGGAAGCTCAATACAGATGGAAAAGTTGATACCATGCAAACTTTGCACAACCTAAACAAAGGTTTGTTGCTCTTATGGTGATCATATTGTTTGAATTTGTGTTGAATGTAATAACTTGCTTACAAATCTTTTCCAGATGAACTTGCTGGTTTTGAAGAAGCATGGAAAGTTAATACCAATGGAAAGCTGAGTGACTGGAGCGATCCATTTGGCTTTCCTGGCACTTCAGGTAAACATATTGCTTTTTGAGAAACCTCCTGTGAATTCATAGCTTTTCCTTGTTCTTTGTCCGTTTATTTTGAGATTGTACCCACTATGGAGCAAGTAGAGAAGAGTTATCCTGTTACCCATGTTTTCCTTTAAGCTGCAAGTAGATATCCAGAGACAAAAATCTTCACTAGTTGATCTAAATGTTAAGCCTTGTTTGTATCATGTCATGCTGATGCATGATGATGGTCTTTATATTCTTTCCAGTGTTAAATTTCGATATTTGTTTGAGTTAGTTCAGATTATTTTACTTTGGCATTCTTAATCATTTCTTTGTGAAATGATATTCATATGCCCACATTCTATGCTGATGTAGGTTCTAGCCGCACTAGGCAGAAAGGGATGGGAAATTGGGAAGGTTGGGCACTTCCGTCTACTCAACAGGGCAAAAATGCTGGAGGAGACAGAGCAACTACAGATGCTCCGAGGAATTCAGCAGCTGGAAGAACAAGAAAGGTGGTTAGGATCAACATTGAATAGGTGCAGAATTCCTTCCACATTAAGCTCATTCATATGGTATTGATACAAATAACATGGGATTTGTTGGGTGCCATTTGATGGATTTGGTCTTAGAAAATGGTGAACGTAGCGAACTTCTACGGCATTATTGCGAGCATGAGGGTGTGAATTGGTCATTTCTGTCACTGTCTTAGGATCTGTAGTCCTTTAAAGAGAGTCAGATACTGTAGCATTGTTACCTCATACCCTGCACTCATCTCCAATCTAAAATCTTGGTAAATTACTAAATTTTGCTGACCAAGTTGTTTGGAAGTAACTTTTGCGCTTAATTTCTAAGGTTGCACCCAATCGATTCCACACAAACTTGTGCAAACTTTCGAGCAATCAAACTCGACTAGTACTTTAGAATTTCTGTATAACAAACAAGCGAATTAGGAACGGGAAGGTTTCCATTTTTGCATTACCTCATTTCTTGTTTCTGTAATTTACAACAGAACCTTTAAACCGAATCCATCTGCTCTTGCCTTTGACAATTTCGATTCATTGCTTTGTTATTGCGGTAATTAGCCTTTTACACTGCCACGAATGAGGGAAAAAACAACACCCTTTTTACTCTCGCCTGTGACATTTCCGTAAAACATTTGTTGCTACATAATCTGTATAAAAGCTTCCGATAAACGTTATAACTCAATTCGGAGGCAATTAAACGGCGCCGTTTTCTAACTTAACGGCCGTCGTTGGGCAAAAATATCCTCTAACGGTGGGTCGTTAGTTATCAAGTTCGTTAGCTTTACCTGTAACATAGTCCCGTTCGCTGACACGTGGCTTGTTAGCATAATCCGTTACACTCAAAATATACACTCAGCTTTCGAACGATTGAAGACCTTAAATTTGTATTAATGTTGCTCCGTGCGAACCTAAACCACCAACCATGGAGCTCTCCGATTCAGACGTTGATTCTTCTTCAGAGTTGCAAAACCTCGAAGGACATCGACCAGGTACATGCGAGACTTATAACAACTGGGTTCGTCAAGAACTCTTCTCTGACCGCCAAAATTGTGCTCTCCCTCTCTGCTTCGCCCCACATTCCGCTTATTGAATTCTCTCGCTACATCTTCTTTACGCGTCACGCTTGCGGTAACACAGAGGATGATACTTTCCTCTGGAATGCTGTTGTTAAAACTTATTCCCACGGGCAGGAACCGATAGAAGCTTTGTGGGTTTTTTGTTTGATGCTCGAGAATGGGGTGTTTATGGATGAGTTTTCTGTGTCTTTGTTGTTGAAAGCGTGTTCTCGGGTGCGTTTAGTTAAGGAGGGAATGCAGATTCATGGGTTTTTGAGCAAACTGGAATTTGGTTCAAATTTGTTCTTAGAGAATTGTTTGATAGCTCTGTATACTCGTTGTCGTTGTCTAGAGTTTGCTCGCCAAGTGTTTGACTGGATGAAGATAAGGGACTCGGTTTCGTATAATACTATGATAGATGGCTATGTTAAGGGAGGGAAAATGGACTTGGCTCGTGACTTATTTGATTTAATGCCGATGGAGGAGAGAAGTTTGATATCTTGGAATTCCTTGATAAGTGGGTATGCACAGTTGGAAGATGGAGTTCGATTTGCTAAGCGACTATTTGATGAAATGCCTGTGAGGGACTTGATTTCTTGGAATTCGATGATTAATGGGTATGTGAAATGTGGGAGGATGGATGATGCTCAAGCCTTATTTGACAAGATGCCGAAGAGTGATATGGTCACAAGAGCTAATATGATTGATGGGTATGCAAAAGTAGGGAGGGTTAGTACTGCTAGGAGTTTGTTTGACGAAATGCTTGAAAAAGATGTTATCGTTTGTAATGCGATGATGGGTGGTTATGTACACAATGGTTACTTCATGGAAGCTTTAGATATCTTTTATAGTATGCAAACTGAAGGTGCTTTGTCGCCTGATCGTGCCACGTTGTTAATTGCTCTTTCGGCGATTGCTCAACTAGGACATATCGAAAAGGGGATAGCTTTGCATCTTTATCTGCAAGAAAATGGGATTCATCTGGATGAAAAACTCGGTGTTGCGCTCATTGACATGTATTCTAAAGTGGGCAGTATTGAGAATGCCATGTTGGTGTTTGAAGAAACAAGAGAGAAAAGTGTTGATCATTGGAATGCTATGATTTGTGGGTTGGCAATTCATGGAATGGGAGAATTGGCTTTTGCTTTGCTGATGGAGATGGAGAGGGATTGCATTAAACCTGACGATATCACGTTTATAGGTTTGTTAAATGCTTGTGGCCATGCTGGCTTGGTAAAGGAAGGTATTGTGTGTTTTGAGATTATGAGAAGAATTCACAAGTTGGAGCCAAAGCTGCAACACTATGGGTGCATGGTTGACATTCTTGGCCGTGCAGGGCATGTAGAAGAAGCAAGAAAATTCGTAGAGGAAATGCCTATCGAACCTAATGACGTGATCTGGAGAACTTTGCTCAATGCTTGTAGAGCTAACGAAAGCTTGACCATTGTAAAGCCTGTAGCTGAACATCTTATGAGCCTGGATTCTTCTAGTTCAGGTTCTTATGTACTTCTTTCAAATACATATGCTGATCTTGGTATGTGGGATGATGTTCAAAGAATTAGGACAATGATGAAGAAGAAGAACTTAAAGAAAATTCCTGGTTGCAGTTGGATTGAACTTGAGGGAATTGTTAATCAGTTCTTTGTGCAAGATGGATCTCATCCACAAGTAACAGAGATTTACTCTTTGTTGGATACTCAATGGATGCCCAAATCAGATGTCAGTTATTCTAGATGTTGTTGATGATTTAGAAGCTTCTGAATCAGACCCTGAGATGATGTAAATTGCTTGTGTAAGCTTTGAAAGGAAACTTCAAGTTTTCCAAATTCTCAATGTGAAATGTTAATAAGATAATGGTTAATATTGTATAAATTATTCTTATAAATAATTTAAGCAATATTCATTCTGATCACTGCAAAGACTGCCAACATAACAATAACACTCAATAAAAATCTCACTAAGATGCGAAATCTGGAGAAGTTCAATAGTACGTAGCATAATTAGTAGAGAGATTGTTTTCAAATAACCCACATGAGAAGAAAAAAAGTAACATCAAAAAATAATAAAAAGTAATAACTCACATATTAGTTTAAGTATCTTCTTATTTTAATTTATGAGATTAATTACTTTCTTTATAAGAAAGAAACATAATGTGTGCTAGTTTTATCTTTTCAACAATATCCGTCTTCATAAAACTACAACTAGAAACATTTAGGAATAATATATAAGTATAAATTGAATATCATAATTATGATCTCATTATAATTTCAATTATATAATCTCATTATAATTTCAATTATATAGTAATCATTTCAAGAATTTTACTTTTAGTATTAAAACATAAAATATTAATTAAATTAATACATAAAGATAAATAAAGTCTTTTATTAATTAAAATAATGACATACATTAATTTACATTCAAGTGATTGGCTGCAAAGTATAAACTAATAATCAGACCGTCTATTAGGCTTCCACAGCTCTGCAAGATTCGGCTTCTTCTTGTTCCATGTTTAGTTGTCACTCCTATTCATTTCCTGACTAGCCTTCCTCCTTCTTAGTCTTTAATGTTTTGGTGGGGTTGGAGGGTTATGATAAGCTTTTCACGTCAGATTAGATGAAGCACAAATCATAAATCCAGGATCTAAGGAACATTCAATATTACGCAAGAATGACAAAAACAACTCAGAAAGTATTTCCGCCACACCTACAGAATTTAGGAAAAATTGGGGGTGATAATAAATGAATTTGATCTTCACAAGCACTTGCTTGAATGAAAACCAAGTCTTTAGAGAACATAAAGAAGGATTTCTCTAAAATAATATAAAAGAACACTTAATTTGTTTTTTAAATATTGAATAAATGAAGTTTGCCTACAAACATGAAATAAAGAGTATTTGGCCCATTCTAATATGAACAAATTTCCTAACAAATAAGCTTAAAACAAGCTTATTAGGTTCAAACAAACTCAAAAACGTAACTACACTTATTTAAGGCTAAAATCCACTTAAATAAAGTCCTAAATAGCATAACTAAAAGTTCTAAATAAATAAAATAAAAAACTCAAGTAATTGGCCAAAGATGCTCAAAACAACCTAATTGTAACAATTGAGTTGTTGCAAGTCGTGCATCAAGTCCAGCTTTCTTCAACAATTCCAACACATTGGTCCAAGCCTTGGATCATCATTATAAACTTTAGTGATGTGTTCTCAAGTGTTTTAGCTTCTTTTTTTGCACACAGATCCACCGTCAGATTGTTAAGAGCCTCTTTAGCACGCTTAACCCGCAACTTTGTCATTGGACCTCCAAGATTTTCCTATGGATCTTTTTCCCTAATATCACTTTGTTGAGCTTGTTTAACTGTTTCTCATTGCTGGCCAAGCTCTCCAACATGTCCACATCCCAATCCTTCTGTCTCGCCTGAAGCCACTTGTGATGCCTGTTTCCCATCAGGTTAAGACCACGATTCTGTTAAATGTTTGATTGGAAATGAAAGTTCTTCACTTTCTTGGCGTTTGTCTTTTTGTTAATGGTCACTCGGTTAGTGAGGTCTCAGGCATGAGGTATTGCGGTGGCTAGTTTGATTCTATTCAGTTATGGAACTGAACCATAACTCAATTTTTAAAGATCCGCAGAAGAAACTGAATTAGAAGTTCGGTCATTTTGTTCTTGGACCCGCTGCTGGTCAGGACTTGCCTAATCACCTGCAATGTCAAGGTTTTTTCTGTAACTTATTCGTTGTTCTAAGTTTTTTTGTCATGAGACCTTCAGGAACTACAACTGCTGAGCTCTGGTATGGACTATGTCAGCCATTTTTATGCTTAGTAGTTGCCTTCTGTTTGGGATGCTTTCCTTCAAATGTAGTGAATGTCACTTCTAATGTTATCCGTTAGGGATTGGAAGCTCTTAACAACACCCATTTACTAAATTTTGCCTCTTTAAGTTGGAGATAACCTTGCCATTGTCACTGTATTTGCCATTTATGATGCTTCATAGGATATTTGGGAATCATGTAATGTGGTTACTGTTGGAAATACTTCATATACTAAGGCAGAGAGATCAATGGCATAGGAAAATCAGAGCGTTCTTAGCAATTCTTGAAGATTAACTCCAGGTGACAATGCCTCAAAGCAATGTTTCCATTCTAAAGCTGTGATTTGAGCAAACATAAGAATCTGATGGAGGTATTAGCAGAGGATTGTCTTGGTTTTCACTTTTTTATATTTTATATGGAATTCAAAAGAAACAACTCTGGTTTCTGGCTAATCTCCTCATTCTTATAACCTTTTCTTCTGCTTATAAAATCTCCGCAAAGATTTACCATTTGATATTGGGCGACAGGGCAGAGATTTTGCTCCAAGAAGTACTAAAAGTTCACAAGTCCAAGTATATGAAAGCTTCTCGAATGCCTGGAGACCTCTTAGCTCTTACCTTGACATCTACCATGTGCTACGTATAATTGGACAACATCAAAGGGAAGATGGTCAATTTCATGGCATGCCCTTAGATGTCAAGGTATATGTAGTTAGTCAAGTTGTATTTATTTGAAGAACATTGATCATTTGGTGGAATTCTTACTATAGTTAAAAGATGAACTTACATGATATCTGACTTACTCTATAGTATTTGTTTAGTTGGTCCCAAGAAGATGTTAAACATAAACACAAAATTTCGTGAAGAACGAATTTGAAGTTCGAAGTAGATTTTGTAATTCCACTGTTTGACCTCTTTTATCTTGCAGGTTGAAGAAACACCTTATGCTCAAGTCTTGGAACTACTTCAGTTCGTTTTCTGACATTTCTGATATGTTATACCTCATTTTGATGAGTGGAAAGAACAACTACGAGTTTCGAGTATGTTATTTGGTTAGTTCAGCCTGCTTGGTCACAGTTTAGCTACAGATAATTGCTATTCAATTTGATAGAAAGGAAGCCATAATTGGTCTTTTGGCTGCAACATCTTACGAATCCTAAGTATTATATTAGTTCAACTTTAATTGGTTTGAGACTGTAGTTGTCTTGTTCAATTATCAAGCTTCTTGTACCAACAGATAATGCCCTTTCTTACGTTTGGTATAGGCTTGAAACTTAATATGACTTTTATCATTACACAATAATCTTATCCTTTTGTTTTAGGTAACTTAGACGATGTAGGCTTGGTTCTTAGTCAATTATTGATAAATTACATTAAATTAATTCAACTAGTACTTAATTTTAATTATTTAGTTATCATA
Source organism: Erythroxylum areolatum (assembly GCA_024520975.1). Taxonomy (NCBI): domain Eukaryota; kingdom Viridiplantae; phylum Streptophyta; class Magnoliopsida; order Malpighiales; family Erythroxylaceae; genus Erythroxylum; species Erythroxylum areolatum. The sequence goes on from JANIJH010000009.1 coordinate 49,930,119, forward strand.
CACTTTATTATTCATATTATGTTAATGTTTCATAAAATTGTAGTGCAAAGTAATTGCAGAGTCAAGACTAAATGCTGATACGTTTGAAATCCATCTGAATCACCTCCAGCAACTGATGGATCTAGCCTAACCTTCAGCGACTAAAGAACAGCTTTTGCATACGATTAAAGATAATAAAATTATTTCTCCACAAGCCACAGCACAATTTATCTAGCAAACATCTTGGACCTGTCAGAGACATGACATCTGTCTGAGAGTTAAAACATCACCCTCTAGAACTGGTGAAGAAGTAAGCTGTGAACAACAGGAGGAAACTTTGGAGTTCAAATACAATATAAAACTAAAAGAACTCGTTCACTTATTCATGTGGAGATTCTACAACATATGAACAAGTTGCTCAAACAAGGCAAGAGTATCGTATGAAAGCCATTTATACAAAAGAAAACAAGTTTCCACACATAAAGGGAGTCAAAACATATCCAAGTCAGTAACTGGCAGAAATTTGAAATAGTGTGTGCTATTTTATTCAAGTTGGGTAGAAATGATACATGTCCAATAATCAGCATATTCTCTATTAGTCATGAATGCTACAATTCTGCAATCTGCAACTAAGGCAATTACAAAGTCCAAAAATGGAAGAAAGGAAGAAAAGAAAGATGCTATCTTTGATACATCTTGGATGGTCCCCGCAAAGATATCCACCAAGGAACGAACCCCGATATCTTCTTCAAGTTTGGACATGATAGCTCACCTCTTATAGCATCAATTGATCAATATATGGAAACACAAAAATCGTGCACGGGCTGAACATAAGTGTTAAGAAAAACAATCATAAGAATCATAATGAACAAGTAATTCTTCAAGGGTACCCGATCTTGCAACCAAAGATTGCTAATCATCATCATCATCATCATCGTGCATCTGCCTTCTTTCCTCCAGCAGAGTAGTAACTGAGGTACCACCTCACAAATTTCTTCAAACCTGCATGCAGATCTGTGGAAGGCTTATACCCAAGTTCCCTCTGTGCCAAGCTAATATTGGCATGTGTGAATTGAACATCTCCATTCCTTGGCAGCTTCATGATATTCCTCTTAGCTTTCACCTTCAAAAGCCTTTCCAATGAACTCACCAGATCTGTAACTGGCACCGGAGACGTATTCCCTAAATTGAACACCCTCAACTGTGCTGGACCCTTCTTTTTCCCTCCACTCCCAGTACTCTTCTCTGCAGTATCCAATGAAGCCAAGCACCCCTTAACAATATCATCTATATAGGTGAAATCCCTAGCAACAGTACCATGATTTGCTGCCTCAAAAATTGGTATACTCTTCCCTTTCAACATATCCCTAGTGAAAAAGAAATATGCCATGTCTGGCCTCCCCCAAGGGCCATACACCGTGAAAAATCGCAACCCAGTAAGCGAAAGGCCGTAAATATGATTGTAAGTATGAGCAATCTCCTCTCCAGCCTTTTTAGTAGCAGCATATAAGCTAGCAGGTTGATCAGTTCTATCTTTCTCCGAAAAGGGTACTTTTGTATTGAGTCCATACACTGAACTAGAAGATGCCCACACAATTGCAGGTTGTGGGTTTGCTTCTTTACAGACTTCAAGCAAATTAACAAATCCAGCAATGTTACTATGCACATAAGAGCCAGGATTTTGCATGGCATACCTAACCCCAGCTTGAGCAGCTAAATGCATCACATGAGAGAAGCGCACAACTTCAAACAGTTTCTTCAGCAAATCGACGTCGTTTATGTCTCCTTCCACGATAAACACCCCAGCCCGTTCAAGAAGAGCTTGTCGATCTCGTTTCAGAGATGGGTCGTAGTAGTCATTAAAGTTATCAAGCCCGACGACACCATCGCCGCGCCGTTTCAGAGCAGCAGAGACGTGGGTCCCAACGAAACCGGCGGCGCCGGTGACCAGTACCGACATGCCATTGCGAGACCGGATTCGAGAGGACGCTCTGACCCGTTTCTCCCAATCGGGTCCTCCCCAAGAAGACGTGCGGAGCGAACGGCGTGATAGATCGGACGGTAGTGGATTGACGGTCGATGACGGCGAGGAAGACGGGGATCGATAAAACAAGATGAAAATCAAGCCAATGAAGACAAAGGACCAGAATGTGAGTTTGGTGAATGAGTGCCACCTCAACCTACTATAAGATTTCTCCATCTTGAATTTACCAGGGGTTGATGGGGCGTGGTCAAGATGCGACATTTGTTTCATCTGGAACATAAAACTGACTTCTTTCCTAGTTCTTGATCTGGGTTTCTAGGGTTTTCGGGATTGATCAGAGATATCGGTGGTGAAGACCAAGAAAAGGGTCTTGATTTGGTGCCCTTTGGCTTTTCCTTCTGAGCTTTGCTCTCTGGGGGATATAAGGAATCTTTCAGGTTTCTTGGCGGAATGGGTTAAGGGTAGTTTCTCAATTTGGTAAAAGTAAAGTGAAAAGAAAAGAGAGAAAAAGCTTAACTTTTGATTGATTGTGTGCTTGAACAAATGGTGATTAGAGGATTCAGGAATGGAGGGTAGAGAGAGAAAGCCCAACAGGAAGAGAGGGAGAGATATAGAGAGAGAGGGAGAGAACTTTTGAATTTTAGGTTATCAGAGTCAAAATCAAAATAACTAGGGGTTAACTTAGTTGACTCTGTTTAAAAATAGGGATTTTGGTTGATGATTATATATAGGGTTTTGAATTGGGAAATTTTAGATACAAAATAGAGAAATTGCAAAATGGTGGGTGCTATGCTAGTCAATGCCCTGACTACAACTTTGTGACTTCAATTTGATTGGCTTTGAAGCCTACAAGTTTGCACCTCTAAACTTATATACTCCCTATATTAAGAAGAGCTTTAGGTTGGTCTTTATATAGCAAGTGAGTTTAAATAAGCTTTATTTAAGGAGGAGGAAAGCTAAAAGATGGTTGTTGGATCCGATGGGGATTGTAGAGTCATTAGTAATTACTATACGAGGAGTATTCTAATTTCACTTGTGTTTGATTATTGTATGGACCACGAAACTTAAATGCAACTTGTTCCTTATCACTTCCTAATTAATTGCATCATGATCTTGATTCAACGGCGACTTAATTTCAAATTTAATTTCTGTTTGGATTATACATATATGCAACTTTTATTTTTTTGTTACCACAAGGTATCTTAAGCAGGTCTCAATTATAAAAAGACACTTTTAAGTCATCCACACATAGGTGATCCGACCTGAAAAATTTGCTATATATGTAACTGTTAATTTTAGAGTTTCAAGTGAGGACTCTTTCTCAGATTATCAACTTGTGGGGTGTGTATTGAATTATAGTAGAAATAGAATTTTATTGAGTTTAGATATATGTTAAAATAGAAATTCATTAATAATGGACATTTGTTAAAATTAGAAGTTTGTTGGCATGTAAAAATCAATATTTTGAATTAAAGATTTAATAAAGTTATAGAATTTGAAAAATAATTGAAAAAGATTGTACTTATCTATTGATTTTTAATAACAAAAATTATTGAAATAAATCAAACCAATAAAAACTGAAAAGTTAGCCCATTCAAGATTTTTATTATTAAACCAACCGAATTTGTTCAATTTTTAAAAATGAGTAAAAATAAAGTTTTGTTATATTTAAACTTTTATTTACTTATAAAAATGAATTTTAATTCTATTTAAATTTGTGCAAACATTTTTCTGTATTTAAATTTTTATTTATTTGTGAAAACAAAATTTGACTGTACTGAAAATTATAAAATTTAGATGTAATTAAATTTGTGTAAGGATAAATTTTAATTATACTTAAATTGTTTTATACTGTATTTAAACTTTTGTTTATTAGTGAAACTAAAAGTTTACCATGCTTAAATTTATATTTTATAGTGTACTTAAACTTATATAAGTACTATTGTTATTAGACTTATTCTTGCTAAAGATCTCTTCTTTATCACGCTAAGAAATTAGATTAAACTTGCGTAAATGTTATTGAAAGCCAATAGATCAATTAGGTCAAACAAACAAAAAAATTGAATTTTTGTTTTTTATATATTATTTTCGTTTGTGCAAGTAATTAATTACAATTTAATTAATTATGATTTTTATTGTTTTTATTTTTCTTATATTTCTCTCATCACATGGATCATTTGGAAACAACCTCTCAACTAGTTATTTCTTATTTTTATGTTTATCTCTTTAATTAGGTCATTTAGAAATAACCTTTTTAATAGTTACGGGTAAGTAAATAAAAGTTTAAGCACCGTTAAACGCTTAAATAAATTTAATTATAACTGAACTTTATTTGCATAAGTAAATAAAAATTTAAATATAACAAAACTTTATTTTTACTAATTTTTAAAAATCGAACCAATTCGATCGGTTTAATAATAAAAATTCCGAATCAGCTAACTTTTTTGTTTTTATTGGATTGATTTAGTTCAATAATTTTTGTTATTAAAACTCAATATATAAGAATAATCTTTTTTAATTATTTTTCAAATTCTATAACTTTATTAAATATTTAATTCAAAATCTTGATTTGTACACGGGAATAAACTTCTAATTAAGTTGAAAGATTTAAAAATTATGAATTAATATTTTTTCTTGTCCTTTTCTCACTTTTTATTTATTTATATATTTATTGTAATTTTATTTACTTAATAATTTAGTATGTCAATTTTACTTATTAAATTGAAAGATTTAAAAATTATGAATTAATATTTTTTTCTTGTCCTTTTCTCACTTTGTATTTATTCATATATTTATTGTAATTTTATTTACTTAATAATTTAGTGTGTCAATTTTATTTATTTACTCTTTAATCTGTATCACTTTTTTATTATCACATTTATATACGGATCTGTCAAAAATGATCTCTCTATTATGTAAAAAAAAGTTGTACATTATCATATATTTCTAAACTCTACTTTATTGCGAAACTTCAACTCAACGTTTCGGTGATAATAATATCTATATTCTTAATTTCCTTGTAAGAGGTGGAGAGAGGAGTCGAGAGTCAAACTAATAGTGACTCATACTTGGTACCGAAGGCAAAACTACCTTATCTATTGATTTTTAATAACAAAATAATTGAAAAAGATTGTATTTATCTATTAATTTTTAATAACAAAAGTTATTAAACTAAATCAGTTCAATAAAAATTGAAAAGTTAGTTGATTCTGAATTTTTATTATTAAACCGATCGAATTGGTTCAATTTTTAAAAATTAGTAAAAATAAAGTTTTGTTATATTTAAACTTTAACGGTATTTAAACTTTTATTTCCTTATAAAAATGAATTTTAATTCTATTTAAATTTTTGTAAGCATTTTTCTGTATTTAAATTTTTATTTATTTGTGAAAACAAAATTTGACTGTACTGAAAATTATAAAGTTTAGATGTAATTAAATTTGTGTAAGGATAAATTTTAATTATACTTAAATTGTTTTATACTGTATTTAAAATTTTATTTATTAGTGAAACTAAAAGTTTATCATACTTAAATTTATATTTTGTAGTGTACTTAAACTTATGTAAGTACTATTGTTATTAGACTTATTCTTGCTAAAGATCTCTTCTTTATCACGCTAAGAAGTTAGATTAAACTTGTGTAAACGTTATTGAAAGCCAATAGATCAATTAGGTCAAACCAAAAAAATTTTGAATTCTTGTTTTTTTATATATTATTTTCGTCTGTGCAAATAATTAATTATAATTTAATTAATTATGATTTTTGTTGTTGTTATTTCATATATTCCCCTCTTCAAATATATCATTTGAAAACAGCCTCTCAACTAGTTATTTATTATTTTTATATTTATCTTTTTATGTAGGTGATTTGGAAACAACCTTTTTAATAATTACGGGTAAGTAAATAAAAGTTTAAACACCGTTAAACACTTAAATAAATTTAATTATAATTGAACTTTATTTTCATAAGTAAATAAAAGTTTAAACGTAACAAAACTTTGTTTTTACTAATTTTTAAAAATTGAACCAATTCGATCGGTTTAATAATAAAAATTTCGAATCGGCTAACTTTTCAGTTTTTATTGGATTGATTTAGTTCAATAATTTTTGTTATTAAAACTCAATACATAAGGATAATCTTTTTTAATTATTTTTCAAATTCTATAACTTTATTAAATATTTAATTCAAAATATTGATTTTTACATGCGAACAAACTTCTAATTAAGTTGAAAGATTTAAAATTTATGATTAATATTTTTTCTTGTTCTTTTCTCACTTTTTATTTATTTATGTATTTATTGTAATTTTATTTACTTAATAATTTGGCGTGTCAATTTTACTTATTTACTCTTTAATCTGCATCACTTTTTTTATTATCACATTTACATACGGGTTTGTCAGAAATAGTCTCTCTACTATTTAAAGATAAGGTTGTATATTATCAAATCTTTCCAGACTCTACTTTATTACGAAATTTCGAACTGAATGTTACGGTGATGATCACATCTATATTCTTAATTTCCTTGCAAGAGGTGGAGAGAGGAGTCGAGAGTCAAAATAATAGTGACTCATACTTGGTACCGAAGGCAAAACTACCTTTCCAATGAGTGCTTAGGCATACCTTAGATTGCAATCTATGTGGTGTTAGTACGTTGAGAGTAGTGTACAAATCACAAGCTGAAAAGGTTCCTTTTTTTACGTCATTTCAAAGCTTAAACCAAATGCGAGTGTACGAGTAAATCTGAAGACAATTTGCTAAGCTTGTCCAACAAATTCTATACAATATAGTCTCCATCATAACTTCAATCTATAAATGGATAGCCCTTCACTAGATAGACACCCTTAATACCAATATTTAAGTGTTGGCTTATTGATAAGTGATATAGTAACATGCTCGAATTGTTCCGTCCTAGACTCAGACTCAAATGTTTGCAAGTAATGGTCTGAGTGCGTAACGAGTTAAAAATATAATTTTAATATGTTCTTTTGTATTTTTATCATTAAAAATGTAAAATCAAATATTTAAATATTACTTATGTTTAATTATAAAATTGAAATTAATAAAATTTAATATTTATAAAAATTATAGTTTAAAAATGGCAATCTCGTTATTGATAAAAATATTTGTTATCGTAATTAATATTAACTAAATTATATAAAATATTAATAAATAATTTATGATATATAAGAATAATTTTAATAACTATATAATGGAATAATTTATGTTGTAACTATTTTCATAATAATTGATGAACACCTAATAACTTAACATTTATCTCCATTTAATTTTTAAAGATTTTTAATTTTTCAAATATTTATTAATTTGTTTATACAAATTAAATCTATATTTATCAATAGTCATACAAATTACATACCTACTTTTTGGCATCCATTTTTCTAGTTTCTTATTATATGAAAATCTAATTTTTTATTATTACGTTTTTTAAAACAAAGGAACTCGCAGTTGTTATCCTTCAAATACGTACTGGGTAAACTTTCGGATTGATGCAGTAGCCTGCAAATCACGTCAATCAGATACTTCGCATTAGACAAGTCTTATACGATAGATTCGATCGAGAAAATATAGACAGGAGAATTCGAACACATGATCTTTTAATCACATGCCCTCCACTTTACTAACTCGATAATCCTAAGAGCTATTAATACTCATTAATGATAAAAAAATTGAATCAATTCGACTAATTTAACTATAAAATTTTTAAGAAGGCTAAATAATTTATTTAATTTACTTTAATAAATTTTATCATAAAAAATTATAAATTTATTAATTAATCAGTGTTTTTATAAATTAATTAATTTTCGTAAATCAAAGCAAACAAGATGCTTATTATTTAATGATTATTTAATTAAATTTTATTTTTAATTGATAAAGATAAATTTTTTATCTTATTTAAAAAAATTTATTATATTTAAACTTGTTGAAATTTTAAAAATTTATTATTACTTTTAAAATATCGGTACTCATTACCCTATGTGTGATGTATTCCTCTAGATAGATGATATGGGTTATCCTTTCAAGGGAAATGATACAAATTTCCACGTTCACCGTCACTAACACTAACACCCATCATCCCACGTGACGATGTGTTTAAAAAAAAAGATAAAAGTCGCTTTGGTTTTATGCATATTCTATGCTCTGTGATTTAATGTTGGCAGTACGATAGAGATGCTTCTTGCCAGTTTCCTTAGCCAGCTAAGACAGACACCCACGTGAGTGAGTCTCGTCTGGTGCAATTTCTTCATCCTTGTGAAAAAAGACAAGTTGCCTCGTTTGGAGTAGGAGTAAATAGCTTCTCTGGATAGGCTTATATTAAACCTTTATCAGTAGGGTTTTTTTTTGTTTTTTTTAAATAATTTTTAAAAAAATAAGCTAACTATTTAAATGTCAATTAAAACCATAATTTTTTTTGAAAGAGTTTATTGATTCACAACATAAAAATAAAAATATTCTTAACTTTAATTATATTTTATTTTTTAATAAAAATTATTTATAAATATAAATATTATTTAAAGTATATTAAACAATATACAAAGCACAATATATTAATTATTATATAATTTTAAGCTATATGAAATATAAATGAAAATATATCTAACTAATTTTTTTATATGAATTATAACATAAGTAAAATTAATATAAAAATAAATATTAAAATATAAAAAAAAAAGTCAAATAATATTATATTACTCCCAAAATAAACGTAAAGATAGGTTTGTAAATATTGTAGGAATTATGTGTAAAACATAAAAATTAAAAAGAATAAAAAATAGACTCATTAATTGATCTGAAAATTTTACCTAAAAATATTTTTTAGAAACTCTCTAAAAAGTTATATCTATTAAAGAAGTATTTTTTTATTTTATAGTTAAACACTTTTTTTTTTAAATAAACTTTGTAGTAGAAAAAAGTACTTATTAATGTTCCAAAAACCTATTCAAAGAGGTAATAACAATGAATTGAGTGGGATCGACTTACATACAAGTCGAAATTCAAATACTACTCAAAATCTAGTCTGATTCAAAGGTTCGAACCCGTTTGGAGTGTCTCTTTAAAACATCTTTTAATATAACTAATCAAAATTATATTTTAGTTGGTGAACACCCAATTGAAGTCTTGCTCAAACGGGGACTTAAAAAGATTGGATAATACATATCCTTATCTTTACGTAATAAAGATGCTGTCTTTAAAATTATATTTTAGCATATACAATTAACTAGGACTTTGAATCAAATTGAGTTGCACTGAAAACACCATTCCTAATCGAGGATAGTTTAATCGATGAAATAACTGCTTTTAAGAGTTTCTTGAATTGTCAGTAAAAGAAGTTACGATTCACATCAACCGTGAAAAAATTGATCAAAAACAAACACCGTCACTTAAATTAAACTCATTGTTTAATTCTAAATCTAAAACTCTTCAGAATATTTTATTGCATGCTCTCGAATTGCGAGTTCCACCTAACAAGATCAAGTTTTGCAGAAGTACAAAGTATCTAATTATGAATCTTGTCAATGCCATAATGGAGGTACATGATTAAGCCTGGCATATACAAATGGGGTAAGGATCTGAAAGATTGGCCTGAAGAACAATCTGATGATTATCAAGCTTTAAAAGGAAAAGTACAAGTATTCAAGAGAAAGAACTTTATTCAACGGAATGCAATAGAGAAAACAGATATGAACTTACATGATAACAAATGATTTATGGGTTTAGAAGACAACGGAAACTTAATTTGATACGTTACAAATAGCAAGTCCAGAAACATTTTCTGCCTGTATATAGTTTTGGTACATTAACAAGAAGTTGCTATTTAAGTTATAGAAACAATGGCGTAGGTAAAAGAAACTAGGGATGCTTCGAACTACCATGATTTGCAGGCAGCATAGTACCTTTCCATGGTGTCTCCTCTCCTGAATTTTTTGGCGGGACGAGGCTCTCAATATTTGGAGAACCTCTTGAGGACATCAAAGTAGTCAGGGAAAGTTTTTCTAGTGCAACCAGGGTCCCTGATAGTCACTGGAACTCCTCCACAGGCAGCAAGAGAGAATGTCATTGCCATTCTGTGATCATCGTAAGTGTCGATCTCTGCAACGTTTAGTTTCTCGGGTGGAGTGATCACACAATAATCTGAACCTTCTTCAACTATTGCCCCCAACTGACACATGGTCTCAATGTTAGAATCTAGACATAAATGTGAACGAGCATTTTGTATTTAGAGATCAGTACGAGTATAAATGCCACCAGGAACTGACCTTTCTGAGCTCTGTGCAAATAGCAACCATCCGTTCCGTCTCTTTCACTCTCCAGCTTGCCACTAAGAGTTAGAAAAAGAAGGGATTAGACCAACAAGCTATGCACAAGGAAAGGAACCGTGATTTCTATGTATGTGCGCAAATGATCTTGTAAGCTAAGATTCGAGAAATTTAAACTTAAACACAAGCATAGAAGGCTGTGCCATAGCCACAATTTTTCAAGGGACTGCAGTTTTTTTATCAACTGATCCACAGCATGTCAGTTAGTATTTAAATATAATTATATGCATGCCTTGTAAATGTAGTTCTCAAATGTAGAATCCAGGTTCCTCAACAGTCCTTTTGAAGTTTACTATAAGAATCAACTGGTCATATCAGAAGGATCTAACGTACCATCTCTTATGGCAGTAGGGCCATCGGCAAAAAGTGCAACCACAGCCAGAGTCATTGCAACATCTGGCATTTTGTTCATGTTGACGTCAATAGCACGCAAATGCTTTCTGCCAAAAGAATCTCGTGGTGGTCCAGTGACAGTAACACTATTCTCCGTCCAGGTGACTTTAGCTCCCATTTTCTCAAGAACCTCAGCAAACTTTACATCTCCCTTGATTTTACCAAAATGAATTGAAAATCAGTGGGTTATAATAAATTGTGAAGGAATAAGTATGTCAAAAACTCTTTATTCAATACAAAATTCAAGAGAGAAATTCGAAGGAATTAGGAAGTCAATCACTAAGACAACATGATTATTCTGAGAATCATATGACAATTCTTTTGATTGGAGCAAGCAGTGCAAGCAATAATTAGATGTACATTGTCCTGAAGTTGGAGCAAATATTTAATAATTACAATAACATTATTAAAAATACCTGTAAGCTGCTAGTTCCACATCCTTCAACAGTGATAGCAAATATTTAACGATTACAATGACATTATTAAAAATACCTGTAAGCTGCGAGTTCCACACCCTTCAACAGTGATAGTCCCGCCACTTATTGCTGCACCAGCAAGAAAGTAGCTGGCACTTGAAGCATCACCTTCCACGTAAGCCTTTCCAGGAGATCTAATTAATTTTCATAATGTTAATTCCATTTCAAAGACAACTTATAAGTCAATGGATAATTGCATATACATGAGAACCCTACTTGTATTTTTGACCTCCTCTAATAAGAAACCGATCCCAGCTATCAGTGTGGTCTATAGTGACTCCAAAGCGTTCCATTAACTTTATAGTCATATCAACGTAAGGGACAGAAATCAACTTATCGACAATCTCAATTTCCACATCACCAAGAGCCAAAGGAGCTGCCATGAGCAAAGCAGTCAAGTACTGACTACTTATAGATCCAGAAAGTTTAACCTGAAATAGTTGAACCAGAGATCATCAATTAAGATGTTCAAGTCCAGCACTTGTGAAAGGGGAGTTAGCATGAATTCAATTTGGGTAAAAAAGTAGAAGACAAATTAATGCTCAAGCCCATTTTGCTATAAGAGGAGTAAATACTGAAGTTTCAATTCAGAGAGGACAACTCGCTGTGCACTAGTGCAGAGAAAGCGCCTCTCATTCGCGAGCATACCTCCACATGGAAGTGACAAGCCCGATTGCCAGCCACCAAACAAGTTACTACCAGAGTGGATCCTACTCCCTTTGTGTGCGAGCAAACGGAAATTAAGTTGGATGTGATATGGTTTCTTAACCCAAAATTAAGCATAACTTGCATCATTTCATGGTGCGTAAGGTTATGACATCACTAGAAAAGAAAAAACAAGATGCAGGGAATAAATTCGATAGGAAACAAGATGTAATGAAAAGATGATTGAGATCGCACCTTTCCCCCAGGAAGCCCTCCCTTTGCATTTACGTGAACAGGAGGGCAATTTGTTGGAGAACAAGCAATGTCTGCACCAAGCTGCTTGAGACCGATAACCAAATCTCCGATTGGTCTCTCTCTCATTCGTGGTACCCCATCAAGTATATAACTGGAATTATTCAGATGTCAAACCAAAAAAAGATGTAATACCAAGTTAGAAAGCTCTAAAAGAAGGAGTGAGATTTATAAAGAATGCAAGAAGAGGTTGATTCCACTAAAGTTACTAAATGGTTATCACCCTGCATAGATAAATTGCAATGCCGTGAAATTTGGCCGTATATCAATCGTTGACTTAAATCTCTCTATCAACCTACTCTAAAAAAATTAATCTCATTCTAAAGAACTAAAATTTGCTGCACACCAGCTGGTAGCCAAATTGGACTCTACATAATGCCCAAGCCCACAACCGTGCAAACAATACCATATAAATGTCTACTTTGATAAGTGATGCAATCAAAAGTTGGCAGCAGTCTATGCAACTTGTAGACCAATCAGCCTCAACTCAAGTTTGAACAGTGATAGATCAAGCTGTTCTAAATAGGAGCAATGAAACTTTTGTACTTTAATTTACTTAAACAGTAGAATAGAGGAAGGAAGGAGGTGAGCAGCATTAGAAAAACCTAGAATTTCCTCCGGCAGCAGTAACTGCAGCTGTCAGTGGACGCATTGCTGTTCCGGCATTTCCGAGGAAAAGTTCAACACTTTTAGTTGATTCTCCAACCGGAAAACGACCACCACAGCCTTCCACGATTGCTTGCTTGAGTTCACCATTGTGTTCAACTTGTAGTCCAAGTGTTTTCAATGCACCGAGCATGTAATGGATGTCATCACTACTCAACAAGTTATCCACAACAGTTTTACCCTAGAAAATACATGAAAACAGCAGTTATTCACCACCTTGAATATGCAATTTCAAACTTATGCAGACATCGTCTTATCTAAACAGATTATAATCATCATCCCACTTACACCCTTTTAACTGATCAAACAACATATTCTGAAGCAGACGCAGATTCAGCAATCAGCAAAACTTTAAAGTCTAATTTCCCCAACCACAAAACAAAATTTTTTTTCCCCAACTACTGTATCTTCTCGTAATACACCTTCTAAACAGATGATAAATAGATGATTCACTAATCACCCAGGTATCAAATTTAACCAAAGGGCAAGTAATGTAACAGAAGCAAGTTAGAAGTCAAACACTTGAATACCTCGGAGAGTGCGGCGAGGAGAAGAATCCGATTAGAAAGGGACTTGGAACCCGGCAACTTAACGGTACCGGAGATTTCTTTGATGGGTCGCAGAACAATTTCCGGCGCAGCTGACGGTTTCTCTGCGGTGGCAACTGAAGCCGCCACCCTTAAACGACCAACCTGAACCACACCATTCGTAACACAATCACCAACTCTCTGGGAACGCCTTAAACCCTCAAAAGACCCGTTTAGCTGTGATCTAAACGAAATTGAAGAAGGAGAATCGTGCTTGTGGGGTTTAGAGAGATTCGGGAAGGCACACAAGCCGTGCGAAACAGTGCAGAGTTTACTAACTTGCGCCATTTCTCTCTTCACACTCTTGTGAAAATGAACCAAAGAGGACAAAAAGACGTTTGCTTTGTTTCGAGAAGTTAAGGGGTTAGATGTGAGAAGAAGAAGAGTTGGGTTGGTGGTTTGGGTTGGTGACTTGAGTTTGGACCTTTGTTGACCGTTTTGTACATAAGGGGTTTTAGGTGGAAGCTATAGACTATGGTTTCTTCGAGGGTAGTTTAGAGATTTCAGACACTAAGGGGTTGGGGTTGGTAAGGTATGTGTGCGTAGGACTGTACACCCTAACGCCACAGCGGGACCGACGACACCAACCCCAATGACGGGGAGACTGAGGATGACAATTGCACTTCCCAAATCAGGCATTTAGCAATCAAACGATTATATTAACTGTTCGGCATTATATCAATTAATTTGATCAATAAATAATATTAACGGTGTATTTAAAAATATTAGATTAAATTATTTGTTTATGTGTAAAATAAATTATAAAGGTATAATTTTAAAAAATTATAAAAATATAAGTATTATGTTTTATTATTTCTTTAAATATTTTCATAAAATATATATTTTAAATCTATAAATTCACAAAAATAATTTATAATTCTAAATACAAAATATTATAATTGGTTCTGCCGGATTTTGGCTGAACGGTACGTTGCCGTTGAGATCCATTGGTTGACTGCTCTCTGTGATGAATCTGACGTGTTGATACCTGCAAAACAAGGAAGGTACGTCGGGGGTTATGTCCCGATTAGCCACTCCGACGCTCAAGTCAGTCTTTTGGTGCAGGGGGGATAGTTGTAAAAGCCAGAGAACTAGGTTTTCGATTACGTACCTCTGTTCTGGAAGAATTATACCTTATATATAGCTTTTTAGCTAAGTTTAGGTCTTTACGTAGACTTCTACCTCTGCATGGAAGGTTTTCTCATGCTAACGGGCTGTGGAGAGCGGGGATCG
>JANIJH010000009.1:49964858-49977796 GCA_024520975.1 Erythroxylum areolatum
TCATCATACTTAAATAACTACTAAAGGTAGTTACCTACAAATATATATGTAGGAAACGTTTGGAAAAACATAAGTATTTGTGTGTTTAGTTTTGACGCTGGTTTTTCCTATTCTCTCTCAAAACGTTTTATAGAAAAAAAAAACTAAGAGGAAGATTTTTGCAGGAGAAACAAGAAAACATTGGACAGTTCTTTAACTGGTGGAATATAACGATTAATTAAGTATGTATTTTTCATTTTCTATGCATATGCAATCGATCCTATATGTAACATAATTTTTGTGGTTATGCTTTTGATCTGTTAATTTCTAACACTTAATAGAGACAATCACGTCAGCTTAGAATTGAAAAAAAAAATGAAAATTTGAATATTTTATCGTCACTTTTTAAATTTTGGGATAGAGTTAAAAATAATTGAAAATTTGAGCACTTCATTGTCATTTTTTAAAATTTAGGCTAGAATTGTAAAATTAAACCAAGTTTGAATTTTTTTAATTAACCAAATGTAGGGATGCTAATGAGTCTTAGCTCCACAATCAGGCCTTAATCTAGCTTGACCTGACCCAAAACTTGACATACATAAAGAAAACGATGTCGTTTTCTATTTTTAATTTATAAAATTAAAAAAGGAGTCCGACCAGATAAGGTTGATTTGGGCTTTGGACTATTCAAGCTTGATTGGGCTCTTAAATTGGGCTCAACTGGGGGCAAGCCCAGCATGACCGAATCATTACCAACCTTAAATGACTAACCCTCTTTGTTAACTTGCCCACAAAAATGATTAATTCACTCTAAAATCATACTATTTTAGCTTTTAATAAGGTTGGTAATATTGGTCCGACTTGAATCTATTAATTGTTAAGCTTGAACCCAATTTTAAAATCCTAATGTCACTAATGATATCATTTTATATAAAATTTTAAAATTAAGGATCAATTTGTTAATCGAGATGTCATATACTCCTAACAGATATGTGACAATGTACTCTCGTCGTATGCTGGTCACACCGGTTATTGAACAAGTATGAGCGCTGCAAAGTTTTTTTTAAGACCCATCATGTGTGAGTGGGAGATGATGACTTATATAAACGCCCATGATGGGTATACTTGTCATCATACTTAAATAACTACTAAAGATAGTTACCTACAAATATATACGTAGGAAACGTTTGGAAAAACATAAGTATTTGCGTGTTTAGTTTTGATGCTGGTTTTTCCTGTTCTCTCTCAAAACGTTTTATAGAAAAAAAAACTAAAAGGAAGATTTCTACAGGAGAAACAAGAAAACATTGGACAGTTTTTTAACTGGTGGAATATAACGATTAATTAAGTATGTATTTTTCGTTTTCTATGCATATACAATCGATCCTATATGTAACATAATTTTTGTAGTTATGTTTTTGATCTGTTAATTTCTAACACTTAATAGAGACATTCACGTCAGCTTAGAATTGAAAAAATATGGAAATTTGAATATTTTATCGTCACTTTTTAAATTTTGGGATAGAGTTAAAAATAATTGAAAATTTGAGCACTTTATTGTCGCTTTTTAAAATTCAGGCTAGAATTGTAAAATTAAACCAAGTTTGAATTTTTTTAAAATTAACCAAATGTAGGGATGCTAATGAGTCTTGGCTCCACAATCAGGCCCTAATCTAGCTTGACCTGACCCAAAACTTGACATACATAAAGAAAACGATGTCGTTTTCTATTTTTAATTTATAAAATTAAAAAAGGAGCCTAACCGGATAAGGTTGATTTGGGCTTTAGACTATGTAGGCTTGATTGGGCTCGGGTTCGAACTAAGTCTTAAACTGGGCTCAACTTAGGGCAGGCCCAGCACTACCGAATCATTACCAACCTTAAATGCCTAACCCCCTTTGTTAACTTGCCCACAAAAATGATTAATTCACTCTAAAATCATACTATTTTAACTTTTAATAAGGTTGGTAATATTGGTCCGACTTGAATCTATTAACTGTTAAGCTTGAACCCAATTTTAAAATCCTAATGTCACTAATGATATCATTTTATTTAAAATTTTAAAATTAAAATAAAATTATTTTTTAGTATCAATTCAAACTTCATAATCAAAATCAGTCCAGTGTGAAATAAGTCACTATAATCATTAGTTTTTAAAATTTTAAAATTAAAATTAAAATAACATTGTTTTAATTAATATTCAATGAAAATTCAAAATTTTCAAATCAAGCTTCATACCTGAGTGGAATATGAGCTAATATTATTAATCCTATTTTAATGTACTATTAATTTTTAATTATAACTTAATATTGGTTGGATGTCATCTTTAGAGAATAAACATTTTTACATTTTATATAATCGAAAATTTTGAGTAAACTTTAGATGTATGCAATAATTTTTAGTATTTTAAAATAAATAACTTAATAAATTTACAAATTAAGACAAGTTAAATTACAAAAATTATATTATTATAAATTAGTCTTAAAGAATACTCTTCTTCACAATACATAGTTTTTATGAAAAATAAACTAGTCTGGTCCAAATTTCTTTGCACATACGTATCAAGACCAAATTATACTAGGCTTGACAAACGTACTCGGGCTAATCTAGCTCGACCAAAGTTAACATACCATACCCAATTTGATTAGGCTTGAGTTGGGCTTAATCTCACATTCAAATAGCTTTAGACCTAATTTGACTCAAGACCCTATAGTTATAAGGAAAATGATATTTTTTATTTTTTATTTTAAAAACTTAGGCCGGGTTGAGCTAGTAGAAGCTATTGGGTCACTCGGCCCAACATATTACTACTCCTAAATTATATATGACTAAATTCAAATGTAATAAATCTATTCAAGTAGGCTCTTGCTAGGGTTGGCAACGAGCATTTTGAACTCGATCTAAACTAAAATTCAATCAAGCATAAAATTGGAAGCTCAAGTCTGACTCAATAAGATTTGGTTAAATCTATTTTATTTTTAATTATCTAAAAATTAAAAATTATGTATAAAAATTTTAAGCTTCAAATTTGAGTTGTTAAAACAAAATCTAAACTCAACTCAAAGATAATCAACTCGGCCAATCCGAGCTGAGCTTGGTAAACCCTAGTTGTGGGTAGTTGTTAACTTGTTATTAGGGAAACATCGGATTACGTTGTAGATGATATGAAGTTGTTCTTCATTCTCCACGCTCCATTCAACACCCAAGGACTCGAAACAAATATTTCCATTTCAAAAGCACATCGAAAACAGTGGAGTGAGTTTGGAACGAGAATTTCTAAATAAAGGTTATGGATACATAATAGGTCATCAACGTACTGTACAAGATAGGCCTTGCATAGTGCTTTTGCTATACACTAGAGTAAGATAATGTTACATGTCTCTTAAATTTAACCCAAGTGCTAAAAAATCGGTGAACTTGCTAACAAGTGCCTAAGTGGCTCCTAAAACATCACTAGCAATTTGTTCCATTGTTTGCTTTCTTCGGTTGGTCCTGTCTGCAAAAGATCTCTATATCATTGTACGCTTGTTCATGCAAGTTGCCCCAACTATACAGCTTGATTCATTCAAGCACTTGTGACAATCAAAGATTGATATAAGAAGATGGCATCGGTGAGAATTCGGAGACCAGAAACGTATTGCTGTTACTGGTTGATTGATGCCTGAATCAAAGAAGTAAGAGATGGATGAATGCGAGCGGTTCTTAGAGAACGAGCTTCGCTTCTTCCCTCAGCATATTCCTCTCCTAATGGCCATCTTGGACGTATATCAAACTGAATCATTAAGAAAAAACACGTAAAAGTTAAAGGTATGAAAGGGTGAATGCTAAGCAATTATCAGCAGCATCTCTCAAATGAGGGGTCAGAGGGAAAAATGGAGTCGAAGTTACTTGCATATGTTAATAACGTGGAGTATTCATAATCAGAAACTACGAGAAAGTGTTAGTTCTACTTGATACTATGCAGTGTTGGAAGACACGAAAAAGTGATGATTATAAGCATCGGAAACAAACCATAAGATCTTCAGGTTCATCAGGAGGTGGCGGAGGATCAAATCTTCCCACGGAGAAGTGTTCAATGCCAGTCCAAGCTACCATTACACCTAGCAGAGGAAAATATAAGTGTTATATAATCAAAGGGGGTACGGAATTCTCTCCTCCCCATCTCTTCTGCAACCAAAAGCGCAAACAGGTCTTATTGAAAAGCCACACTGGTAAGTGATATCCACTATGAAAGATGACCTACAGAATCAGACGAATGACCTACCATTATCAGTACAGAGACTAGGAGGTGGGCATATAAGTTGCAGGTTGTTCTTTTTCACCACCTTATCAAGCTGCGCCCTAACATACTGATTTGATGCAACACCTCCTGAGACAACCTGCAGGAAGCAAAATAAAAATTAGGGTCATGTACCAATTGCATTGGAAGAAATTGCAGTAACAATCAAAAGGAATTTGAGGGAACAGAATCTAGCAATTGTAATTCACATCACCAAACACTTTATAGAAGGCTCAATCTTCCTCGCCCATTCGATTGCCCGTTCACATCTTTCCTCCAAATGCAACACTGCAACTCGCTATAAAAGTTATTCAAAGGGATTAAAACAAATAAATGAAAAGGTGCACCTTAAACTCAAGGAATGGAGAATGAAAAGAAAAGGAAAAAATGTAACCTGAAAGGAAGCTGCAATATCAGCTCGAGAGCTTCTATCATGGTTGGTTGCAGAAGAAATGGGAATTTCAGCATTGCTGCAGAAAACCAATGCCAACTTAATATAAAGAACAAAGGAGACCATTACATGGATCAGCTCTCCATGAACAACCAAGCTTTATAGATTAAGCTCCCAAGAATACTAAAATATTCATGTTCAACACATACATATTTCGAGATTCAATCGCCAGCCTCACTTGAGTCTTCAGACCAGCGTATGAGAAATTGCAATCTTTATGTTGTTTCATTGGAGTCTGAATGAGCAGAAAAGCATCAAACATCAGAGACTGCTTTAAAAAGCAATGAAGCAAAAGCACCAATGTCGCATAATTTTGTTCTATTGGACATAGAAATCAACATTCTTCTAAAGTGATAACAAGGAGAATATAAGAAAAAGAATACACAAACATGTTTTTAGACGTAATAAATAAGCACCAAGGAGAGACTAATTGCAGCCTTATGCTTAAATTTTAGTTAATAGGTTCTTCTGTATTTGAAGAGAATAACTAACTGAAAGCGCTGAATTCAAAGTTTTAAGAATGGCTTACTGAAAATTTGACTGATTCTGCATCACCCTCTCGAGCAAGTTCCTCTATAGCTGGTCCACCACCCCTCCTCATATCAAGACCAAGCCATTTTGCTGTCTTATCATATGCCTCCCCAATTGCATCATCTATGGTGGTCCCCAGCTGTACATATTGACCAAGTTCACGTGCAAGAATAAGAAGGTTGTGTCCTCCTGAGAAACATGAAAGCGAAACAGAGAGAGCATGTAGCTGTAAGATTAAACATGAGATTACAAAGTGAAGAACTAAAAAACTTAGAACACCAAGTTTGCCTTGGAAAATAACGGGGTATGCTAATCCATGCTATGAGAACACATGTGCCATGTTCAGTGTCAGACATATTTTAAGTACCTTAATCGTCCAAAACATTGGTCACAATTATCCAGCTAAGAAAGTTGTTGAACATCATAGCTCAATCAATTTTGAATTAGATAAGCCATTGAAATCATGTCTTTAGGAAATAATTTGAACAAAATGGAAAGACTTTACAGTCTCCATTTACTTCAAACCCATTTTTACCTTGATTCCAACATATTGTGACATCAAATTGTGCACTATCAATCATTCATCTTCACATACAAATTCTTACTACTGAACCCTTTGCTAAACTCGAAAAAAAGAAGAGATAGATGGAAAAGATCTCACATTCTTACCTGAAATAAGCATAGCCATGAAAGGAAATTGTAACTTCCGTTCAGTTAACCTGAAATTAACAGCATAAGCATATAATGTAGACAATTTGTCTCGATGGAACGATAAGCATAGCCTAGCATCGTAATAGAGAACGAATGTGGTTTATGTGCATTCATATCAGACTCATAGTGGCAAACAAGTTTTATATTATCTACCCCATAACAGTCTCCTATACCTCGCTACTAAAGCATGAGCCTCCATATGATGGACACCAATGATAGGTAGACTGAAACTTCCAGCAAGTTTACGAGCTTTCCTCACACCAACTACAACAAATGGAAACGAATTTGTCCTAAGAAGCCTCGTCAGACTTCAAGCTATACCATTATACCCCAAAAAAAACCTAGAAAATAAATTACCACGAAGACAAAGACTTAAACCAGGACCAATTGTAACAGCAACTGCAGTTAGATCACTCGCTATTAAATTAGCCTTATCCAGTGCTTCCTGTACAACCTGCAACATGATATGATGAAAACTGAATATTTAGGAGCAATCATCAACATGTGACTTATGCGTGAAATTTATTCATACGGTTAATTTCTTTAATTGCATTTAGAACTGGCTAAGGACAACCACATAAGTATTTCTAAGGCAATATAGAAAATCTAAGTTATAGCAATGACACCTGATCAATTACTTGCAGATGAGCTTCTTCTGCCATTTTCGGAGCAACACCCCCATACTTTGCCAGAAGATCTGCCTTCATGATTATTAGAAAACAATAACGATGAGCTATCGTGAAAGGAGTGATTTAATACTCCCTAAAGAACAGATCAGCTATGACATATAACAAATTCATCCATGACAAATATAACTAAGAATGCATAGCAATACAAGAAACATTATGAAATGTTTTTCACAAGACACACTCTATGTGTCACACAAAAGGGAAGCCGGAACACAATATGTACGTGTACCTGAGAAGCCACGACTTGGCTGAGAATTTCACCACTCCCTCTCACCTACAATCAAGAACCGTGAGAAATAACCAATACCCGCAAAATTCAATACAAAAAGAGGTCGCCAAATCATAACGGTGAAAATGGGAAATAGAGAAAATTAACAAAAAAGATAGTGAAGAACAGAAAAAGGGAACTTTCAGCGACGTACGACGGCAGCTGCAGTGTCGTCGCAACTGGTTTCGATGCCGAGAACAACCAAATCATCTTTGACAGTTTCAACGTGAGAATTAAAAGAACTGTAACTCTTGAGAGTGGAGAAGGCGGGAAATGAAGAAATAGCACGAGAACCGAGTGGCACCAAAAGGGGTCGGAGGTCTTGGCCCTGGAAGGTTTTGAAAGAGGTTAAATAGAATGGAAGTGTGGGAGGTCTCTGAAGACAATTTAGGCGGGAAATTGTAGAAGACAGTGTCAGCAGTGAAGACCACATTCTTAGAGCCGCGGAGGAGTTC
This sequence comes from Erythroxylum areolatum, assembly GCA_024520975.1. NCBI lineage: Eukaryota > Viridiplantae > Streptophyta > Magnoliopsida > Malpighiales > Erythroxylaceae > Erythroxylum > Erythroxylum areolatum. The sequence continues at coordinate 49,972,222 of JANIJH010000009.1, forward strand.
CACCAGTAGAGCACCGGTAGATGAAATGAGGGGACGAGGGTCCAAGACGACAGCGTTTAAGCACCTGCACCGCACTGGACCCCAACTTTTGGTAGTTGAAGTGGTAATATGGGGGTAGACCCGACCCATATTCATTTTAAAATACCCAAGTTCAATAAGGTTTTAATTAAAGCCCAAAATAAAAACCCAAACCCGTTTTCACTAATCGGGCCAACTCTTCAGTCCCAATTTTAAACATTTTAAATATAAATATAATTAAATTAACTCAAATTAATAATTTAAAATAGTTTCAACAAACTATTATTTTAAATATAAGATAATTACAAAGTTTAAATTTAAAATAATTATAATTAATTATTAATTATTAATTATTAATTTAATTTAATTAATTCAAATTAAAACTAAAAATTTTACTCCAAGTTTAGGGAGTGTTTGTTTCTATTTTTATTTTTAATTAATTTTTATTTTCAAAAAAATGTTTGTTTAAAATTTTAATTTCTGTTTTTGAATTTTATTTCTTCCCTTTTTTAAAAATTACAAATATCATAAAAAGTAATTTTTGTTTCTTGTTTTTATTTTTTATAATCTAATTTACTATTATTTAAATATATATTATTTAATTATTTAATTTTTAATAAAAAGTATGAATAATTTAACTCAACATTTTATTTATATATTTAATGAATTAAAATTAATAATCAATAAAATTATGAGTAAGTTAATTTTATTTAATTTTATAATTAAATTATATATAATTAAAGTTAAAACATATAAATATTCAAATAAAACTTAATTTAATAATTCAAATATATTTTAAATAAATATTAATTTACTAATAAAATTTTAATTTTTAACTTATTTATTTTATTATATAACATTTTTATTAATAATTTGTTACTAAATATTATACAAAAGATTAAATAAATTTATTTAATTAAAAATTTATCAATAAATTTTATCTAAAATGTAATTATTATCAATAATAACATTAACACCAAACATATTTTTGTTTTTAAGAAAACAAAAATTAAAAAGAAAAACTAAAAATTGCAACAAGAAAATAAAAGTAGAACCAAACAATCCCTTAATGTTCTCTAACAAGACTATGGAATATGGATTAACCTTTTTCTCTTGCAAAAAAAAAATGCCAATAAATTTCTCCAGTCATTTGATATGTTCATTCTCAAGTGTTTTTAAATTTAAACACCTAAAGCCCTAAACATAACACAAGCTCGCTCACCAGTGCTTTATTAAGTAGCCTAAGCATGGTCACTGAAGTAATGCGAATAAGCACCAACCCTGGAGAACCATAATCCATAAACTACGGAGGTCTTGACAGGGAGGCTCAAGTTTGTTATCTTGACATCTTTGCAGTCACTTCTCTTACCAATTTAGCAGCAACCATCGCAGTCATGCCATCCACCGTGTCCCGCTGCGGATTGAATTCGACCACATCAGCCGCAACAATATCACCTTGAAGGTTATGAAGGATGTTTAGAACATCTCGAAAGGAGAGGCCACCGGCTTCAATGTGAGATACGCCAGGAGCAAATGCAGGATCAAGACAGTCAACATCTATGGAGACATACACACCCTTTACACCTTCCCCTAGTTTCTGTTCATGGAAGATGCTTTAGTCAAAGCTCAAATAGCCTACTCATGCAAGAAACACAACTATATGGAGAGATAGAGAGAGTGGAGAGACCAAATTTTCCAAATGGTGGCGATCTCTTGAGAATGTGCGCATTTCATATTGCTCTACACCAAATTTTTTGCCTTGTTCACGACCTTCTTTAGTTATTGATCTTAGACCCACCTGAAAAAATAATATGCCGGTAAACACAATCTACGGTATTAACATTTCTCATCGCAGCCTTGGTATGAGACGCGACTCAATCTTATCAGTTCTCATAATGACATAGGAACTAGATGTTTGTGTCTGTGAATGAAAAAATATGAAGAGATGGTACAGATGTACTTGAAGAATACATGAATCTCCTAATATATCATGCCAATATTGAAAGAAAGGTTGATGATATATGCTCATGATGTAAAGATTTCTCTTTCCTAAACAAGATTGTCATTCTTAGTCACAAGTTCAAGTTTCGCTGTTAAAAGTACGGGTAACAAACGTTTGATGAAATTGAGGAAGATATCATGGATGTAAATCCTCAAACATCTGTTTAGTTGCTAACCTTCAGGCGACGGGAGAGAACAAAGTTAAAGATATACCTGCAAAAGCCGCCGGGCATAACCACCTTCCATTATCCGGGCAAATGAAGATGCATGAGAATACTTGTTGCCTTCAAAGGAATGATAGATATCAGGATGAGCATCAAGATGAAGAATATCCACAGGGCCTCCAAGCTTCTCTGAGACAGCTCTTACCACTGGAAAAGATATTGAATGGTCACCCCCAAGAACTAATGGCCTTAGTGGATCCTGAGAAAGCAGTAAAACATTGACTTCTGTTTAATATAAAGTAACCTGGAAAACCCGAGACTTTCAAATAAACAATAACTCCAGCTTTGCTAGAAAGACTATTGCTCATTCTGAGAAGCAATACAAGCCATTATTGGAGACTTCCAGCTCAACTAATTTGCTCCAGGAAAAGGTTTAAAACCATCATATCGACAGATAAATTTTTAACGATACACGGGTCAACACAAAATCCCATATAAATTTAGCCAACTTGGATGAGAATTCAAGCATCAGAAAACATCACTGATAATAGGTCCTAACCAATCCTAAGAGTGAATAGAATTTAGAAGAACTAATTGAGTTCCTGAAGCATAAATTATCAGGCCAATTAAACGAAAAGGCACTAAAACAATAAAAAACATAACAAGGCAGACATTGCAACCAAAGTTAAGGTACAAAGGTATGATACAAATTCTCAGGAATAGCTGGTTAAAGAGAACCTACAGTGGACACCATCCCCTAAACACAGACAAAAATTTACAAACACAGCGAAAAAAACACCTTCAGATTTTTTATTATACAGAAAACAGCAATCACCTCTTCCATCACCAGCTTGACAGAATCACTTATAACTTTCATGAGTCTATCATCCTCTACACCACAATCTCGAATTTCTTGGACAGGAACATCACCAACATCAGTTAGCACCCGTGGATCATCTAAGATTTTCCCTATATATAAAGACACGCAAAATACAATTATGAGCAAATGCGTCATTCTGATCATGATCAGGTACACATGAAAGGCTTTTAAACACCCAATATCTCAACCAAATTCTTGGTACTATTTGATCACTCCCCTTTTCATTTATTTCAGGCGAAATAAGAACATAAATATGCATTGACCAATACCCTCCCCAGATTTAAGGTCTCAGATGAACAGACGCTAAAGCTCTTGCGCAGAGCTTGGGAAGACTATCAAACACACTTCATGGATGTCCATTAATGACATAAAGCAATCGAACAGACATACACATGCTTTTAAAAAGGACAAACTTCTTTCGGTACCTTCTTCAGTGGTTGAGTTTGTGCTACCACACCATATGGCCTCCCTAATTCTGGGAGGAGCAAAAGCTGGTCCTTGAAGAAAAGACGAGTTATGTCCCAGAGGAACCCCAAGAAGGGTCGAAGTAGCTTTAGCACCTCCTAGAGTGCGCAAAAGCTCACCCTGGGAGCCAACATTAAACAACAAATCAACACAAACTTTCTGCCATCAAGTTCCAATTTTTCAACGATTTAAAACGAAAAGCTCAAAAATTTTAAGACCCTTCGTGTTCTTTCCCACAACTAGTCCCAAAAGCCATACCTTGAGCTTCGCTCGCTCTCGAATAAGCGTAAGAGAAGCATCTATAACCCGACTTTGGCCCTTCTCTATCAATTCAGCCGGTATGTTCGCAGCTTTCAGTTTATGCAAGTAATGAATTCCTCTCCGACCCAAGATTGACATGTCTGATACCATCACAATCCAAAACCAAAATAAGCTAAGCGCACAATAAAAACTTAACAAAATGTCGATTTTTCAGAGAAGGTAAACAGAAAACAGTACTGTAAAAGGAAACTAGAAAGTGAATAACAACCTGACGGAGAAATAGGAGTTGATTTGTGGAAGAGGCAGAGAAACGGAGAGAAGGGTAGATAAGGAATGACTCGAGCTAGAAACAGTAAAGTGATCGGACTTCAATCTAATAGAGAAGCAACCTAACCATGGACTCTTTTGTCTTGAGCTCTCTTGAGTACTTCAGAACCGAGACAAGCCGAAGTTAGTCTGATGGGCTGCGAGGATCTTTGTTTTATTACAATAATTGGATAATGGCCAATTTCGGAACTATATCATGGCACGTGGAGGGAATTGAAAAGACATATTTGCCCTCCATTGGTGCGAAAACGAAGGGCTATGTCCGTCAATTGTTGGCGGAGAAAGAGAAAAGCAGCGGTGATTTGCAGAGTCACGAGGCAAATTGACGAGACCTTAAAGTGGAAACTGACGTCACGCGGATATATGTTGTAACTTTTTTATAATGTGCGCGCGACTACCTGTTGAAATTGCGCCCGCAGGCCTCACGAACTTCTATGTATTGAAATGGCTGCATCAACCGGATTTGTTATCAATAAATACCGAAAACCGAATTTAGTTGTGATATGATACTGGGACGAGATATTAATTTTTTAAAATTATAAAATAAAAGTTACAGTCAATTTTTTTTATTTTGAAATTTTTATAAATTTTGTTTTATAAATTACTTGGTTTTTACATAAGTTAAAAAGTCATGAAGTAGCCAGAGGACTTGGTGTCTTTCTCAATTTATATAATTTAACAACAAATGTTTTATAAAGTTATCCTCGTGAGTCTTACGCAAAGCCGTTCCTATCGTTTTATAGGCCCTAAACAAAATAAAAAAAAGGCTCCAATAAATTAACAATATATTTAATTTTATATGTTTGTATGAAATATAAATGACTCAATTTATAAGTTTACATAATCAACTAAATATTAAATGATCATAACACTAACAAATATGCAGAGGATCGTAATTTATAAAAAACAATTTCTCCGTACATTTCTAGATGCAAAATCATTAATAATATTATCATGATCAATATTATTCAACATATCTTTCTCAATACATAGCATAGTTAAACCATTCAACCTTTCTTGTGACATTGATGACCTCAAGTAAGTTTTCAATAATTTTAATTTTAGAAAACTTCTCTCAGCTGATGCTACAGTCACAGTGATAGTCAATAGAATTCGATAAGCAATTGAAATATTTGGATAATAATCTGCAGCTTGAACAAATTCTAATATTTCAACTATATAGAACTGGAAGAAGTATACAGGTACAATCAAACTCCAACAACTTCACAATATATCACAAACATATATAATGGTATTATATATGTGATAGAGAAAAAAAATAAATAGCAAAATTTAATATCTAATATTAAAAATAAAAAACAAATAGCAAAAATACATTAAAAAATCATAAACTTTACCTTTAAATTATACTTAGAATTTAGAAAACAGAATCGTAAAATTTTTTGCTACTAATTTTTGAATTGGAGTATTTTAAATATATATATTGATAAAAATAAAA
>JANIJH010000009.1:49977896-50001744 GCA_024520975.1 Erythroxylum areolatum
ACTATTTATAAGCCAAAATATTTCAAAACTATTCAAAAACTAAAATATGAAATTAGGGCCCCTCCTTATCGTGGGCCCTGGGCAAGTGCCCTGCTAGCCCTTGCCTAGGACCGGCACTGGTCTTACGACTAAAGATAACTCATGGCTGAGCCCCCTGTAAGGCCTTATAAGGAGAGGTGAAATCGACAATGAGGGGTGGATCAATTGGTCCAGATTCTTCACTTAAGACTCTTCCCTTTAAAGGAGGTCTTGAGTTCGAGTCACGCCAAAGGAGGGGAAATAGGCATGTTCCTATTGATGATCCTCTAGCCCCCTGGACAAAGCTCCTTGATCGGATCAATTACGGACGCCTCGCTTCCAGCGGCAGTGTGAGAGTTGGAGCTGTTAGGGAACTTGGGGGCTGATGGGAACCTGATGCTGAGTAGAGGGAGCCAGTGATCAATCATCAGCTGAACAATCTAGTATGTGAAAATTCCTTGTACGTAGAAGTGTACAGGCTACACAGGAACCTGAGGGATCTTGGGTTCCAGATTTACATCATCTAGGCTCTTGGGGTGGGGTCGTAGGGGCTTAGGCTTAGTCTGGCTAAGACAGGATACCTAATGTAATAAAAAAAGGAGAGGTGAAATCAAATTCTATATATATCCTCCAGGCTCATTGTTATTTGGGTTTGGGTAGTGACTATCGGATATCCCATTCCTCCGTTAAGCCCCCTGTAAGGCCTTACAAAGGGGGTGATTCAAATACTCAAATATACCCCCGCACCAAACCTGACACCTCGGGATGTTCGCGTTCTATTCTCAAATTCATTTATGGGATTCGAACTCACAATATTGGGCAAACTCAAGTTGTTACTTGATGACTCTGATATTACTGAACCCCTTCACAAGGTATTTGGGTATTTGAATCACCTCCCCTTTGAGGTTTTATAAGGGGCTCAATGATATCAATATATTATATTATATAATTTTAATTTTACCTTAACATTATCCCTAAAAATGATAATGATATAAATTTGAAATAATGATTATCTTTATTTATATTAATATTACCTTTTAATATTTTTAATTATTATATAAATATAAAATTAAAAATAATATTAAGCACTAAAAATATTACAATTTATATCATATAACAATGAACAATTATATCAAACACCAGATCTAGAACATAAATACCCCCATTCGCTCGTATACAAAGCTAAAGAGTAGGTCTAATTCTACGATGAGAGGGTTGAGGATCTGGTGGAGATGTGGCACGAGTTGGAGTGCCTACGGGGGGCCAGTGAGCTACGTTAATGCATGGCGAACCAATGATGGTCGCAGTGACTATACGACAAGTTGGACTGAAATGAGGGCTGAATTTAAAAGGACAACAAAGTGATTTAAATTTCCAGCACTACAGAGTGGTTACGGTGCCATTAAACCTACTGCTTGGCAAAGAGTGATTTAAATAGACAATGGAGACTGCCAACGCGTTCAAACATCTCAAAGAGGCCCTCACCTAAGCTCCTGTTCTACGATTACCTGCCTTCATTCAAATTTTTGTGGTAAAATGTGATGCCAGCAAGATCTGGATCAGGGTGGTCCTAATGCATGAAGGGAGACCAATGGCCTTCTTTAGTGAGACTCTCAAAGGTACGGCTCTCAAATACTCAACTTACGAAAAGGAGATGCTAGCCATAGTTAAATTGATTTGTAAATGGCGTCCATATATCCTAGGTTGAACTTTCATCGCGAGAATCGATCAGAGGAGTTTAAAATATTTGCTGGAACAACGGATCACAACTTCGGCCCAAGTCCATTGGTTGCCTAAATTCCTAAGTATGATTACCATATAGAATACAAGCAAGGATCCCCCAACAAGGCACCTGATTCTCTATCCCATAAAGCTGAGATATACTTCATTGCGGTTTCTCGACCAAAATCGGATTGGTGGGTGCAGTTGCAGAATGAATGTGCTACCGATTAATATTATGAACAATTTAAAACAAATCCGCAGGCACAATAATGGGGTGGAGTGTGGTTCCTAAAAGAAAAGGTAATCCTTAGCCCTCAATCTGCTTTGATTCCTGTTATTATTTTTGAGATGCACGACACTGCTTCAGGGGGTATTTAGGCTTCCAAAAAACCCTCAGTAGGGTGAAACTAGATTTCTATTGGGTTAGAATGTGTCGGACAATGAGGGACTATATCCGACAATGCGAAATATGCTAGATGAACAAAACAAAAACGTTTATGCTTACTGGACTTCTACAACCTCTCCCAATACTGACTAGGGTTTAGACCGACTTATCCATATACTTCGTTAAAGGACTACCTCTTTCTGGAAGTTGTCAGACAATAGTGGTCGTGATAGATCATTTGTCAAAGTATGCCCATTTTGTGACCTTGTCGCCACCCACCAATGCCCCATAGGTTGCTAAAGCTTTTATGGAGAATATCGTGCGTCTGCATGGAATGCCTGTAAGTATTGTAAGTGACCATGATAAGGTTTTCATTGTTAATTTATGGACAATTTTGTTTGAATTGCAAGAAACAAGGTTAAATATGAACATTAGCTATCGTCCACAGACGGATGGACAGATGGAAATTATTAATCGAACCTTGAAACAATATTTGAGGTGCTTTACTAGTGATTGACCCAAGCAATGGAAGTATTGGTTGGCCTGGGCCGAATATAACTACAAAAGTGCTTGTCATTCTTCAATTCAAATAACTCCATTTAAAGCAGTTTATGGAGCCCCACCACCATCTCTTTTAAGGTATGTCCCTGGTACTTCGAAAGTAGCCAAAGTGGATGCACAACTATAGGAACGAGATTCCATCTTGAAGGGCCTCAAACTTCACCTCCTTAAAACTTGAGACAGAATGAAAAGCATGACTGACTGTCATCACCAAGATATAGAATTTGCGGCGGGGGGCCATGTCTTTCTTAGGCTTCAACCTTACTGCCAGACTTCGGTGGCTTTTTGAGCTTCGCTCAAGCTATCTCAACATTTATTTGGTCCTTTCAAAATTACTAGATGGGTTGAAGCTGTAGCTTATCGATTGGAGTTACTAAAAGGGTTTAGAATCGACAATGTCTTCCATATAGGTCAGTTGAAACCTTTTGTTGGTGATATTCCAGTTACTTCCCCTTGCTTGCCTCCTTATAGCGAGGAGCATCTTGTATTGCCATGACCTGAAAATGTCATGAGTCGACAAGTAAAGCAGAAAGGCCACTATAAATCTAAAGAAGAAATACTTGTCCAATGGAAGGGAACATCGCCAAATGACACAACGTGGGAAGATGCACGATGATTATTGAGGGTGTATCCTGACTTTGTCCTTGAGGACAAGGACCAGGCAAAGGTGGGAGGAGTTAATATATCCCATACACATATAGACATAGCCCACTCAAACCATGCAAAAGTGGCTAGGAGTTATGCGGACGTAGAAAACACATCATCTTTGGCCATGCACATTGCCATGCATATTCCCACCTTCTTGGAAGATGCCTGAAGCTATCGTGGTTAGTGGAGAAGTGGTATCAGTTGGATAACGTTGGAATAGGTCAATTCAATAATTCCACTTATTGTGGAGTAGTTTAAGAAGTAATTTGTTGCTTCTGTAGTATTAGGCTGAGACTTAGCCAAAATAGTTCAATTAGTTTAAGTTTCTTTATTCCCAAGTTAATTAGTTTCTTAATTCCTCTATAACTAAAAAGACTATATATTGATAACTGTTTTTTTTAATAAAGGGGATCATATCGAAAAATATATCTCTCTCTAAATTTTTTCCTTAATTTCTCTATCTTTCTGTTTTTTTTTCTTAAATTCTATCTTTAATCCCAAATTAAACCCATCGATATTCACATGCTTATTAGATATCCCTAATTCCCTAATGACCTGTCACAACTATTTTCGAATTATATACTAGTTAATATAACTTATCATTTTTAGCAATACAGAACGCCATATCTAGAGCATAAATACCCCTACTTCGCTCGTATACAAAGCTAAAGAGTGGGTCTGAGTCTACGATGAGAGGGCTGAGGATTTGGTGGAGATGTGGCGAGAGTTGGAGTGACTGTGGCAGGCGGGCGAGCTACGTTAATGCATGGCGAACTGGTGATGCTCGCAGTGACTGGACGGCGAGTTGGAGTAGCGGCGAGATGGACTGAAAGTAAGAGCTGAGAGAGTTGGTTGGCGGTTGAGCGGAGAGAAGCATGAGGAGGGTCGGGCTATTATTACTGGAATACTCGTCACTCCTCCGGAACAGATCTTCTGACCTGTGACCCAATTCCAATCTTGTTCTATGGATGTGCGATTCTTAGCCCAATCTGACACTTTGTTCAGCTTTTTAAATTACACTAATTAATTTTTAAATTATTATATTATAAATATTACATAGTATTATTTTAAACTCTTAACTGTATTTTAAAATTATAAATACTAAATACTATACTGTATAATATCTCAACAGTCAACACAAGAAATTGACTTAATGTGATATAAATTAATAAATAAAATTTGAATTAAAAGCATATTTAAAATTTGAAATTTTACTTTAATTTTAATACATTTAAATAATTTAAAATAAAATATCAATATATTATTATTGTTATCCAATATTTAAATTAAGTTCAAATTAATTTTGTACCATATCAAACTCAAGATTTAACATGTCTTTTGTTAAAACCTTAAATTTAATTAAAAGGTATAGAATATATTTTAATTTTTTAAATTTCTAAATTAATTTTTACTATTCATATTATATTTCTTTTATCAATTTATTTAAATAATTTTTTGAGAATTTTAATTTATAGATCATCAATTTAACTATATTAACTAAATATATAATTTTCATTTTAATATTTTATAAATAATTTAAATAAACTTTATTTTTATTGAATTTTTTTATAAAATGTTAAAATACAAATCGAAACTTTCCATACTCAATTTTCCGAACATATTCTAGAAGAAGCTCGTTGGAAGTCTTCTTCATTTTTGTCATAATGCCACCTCCAAACTTGTCTCCAAGGTTCTGTGCTCCCTTAACACTGAACCCATCCCATTTCTACGTTGTTCGTTCGACAGCCAAACCCTTAACTTCCACGATGTCCTTCTCTTCCTCTTCTTCACCGTCAATAACCAACCCCAAAGGTGACCGCAACCCGAATCCCGACTCCGAGAAACTGAACCAGGTCCTGACGTATCACAATCAGACTAAACACTCGTTCACCAACTACGCCAGAGGCCCTTACGGCCTTGACTGGGCAAACCAACCCAACCCATTTCGCCGTTACGTCTCTGCCCCACTCCTCCCTCTTGTACACCTCCCCACAGACAGCGATATCCCATCCGCTCCTAGTTTTGGTCCATTGTACCAATCTCTTTTCAAGTCTCTTCCTCCTCCACAGCCCATCTCCAAGTCCACGATTTCTCAGTTGTTCTATGACTCTCTCGCTCTCTCTGCTTGGAAAACTACCGGGTTCTCCACCTGGTCTCTTCGGGCCAACCCGAGTAGCGGCAATCTACACCCGACTGAGGCTTACCTTATTGCTCCACCAATCGGGTCACTATCTGATTCTGCCTTTGTGGCGCATTATGCACCGAAAGAGCATTCGTTAGAGCTTAGAGCCAGTGTCTCGCCTGAGTTTTTTCCCAAGTTTTTCCCAGATAATTCGTTTTTGGTAGGAATTTCATCCATTTTCTGGCGCGAGGCGTGGAAATATGGAGAACGAGCGTTTCGGTACTGCAATCACGATGTGGGTCATGCGATTGCTGCAATCACAATCGCCGCAGCAGGACTTGGATGGGACGTGAAGTTGCTTGACGGGTTAGGGTTTGAAGAGTTGGAGAGGCTCATGGGGGTTTATAATTATCAGGGCTTTCGAATCCCATCTAGGCCAGTTAAGGGAAAGATGCCGGAGATTGAATTTGAGCATCCAGATTGCGTGCTTCTTGTTTTTCCTAATGGGGTTAATGACTTTGATGTGAATTATGAGGAATTGAGTTCTGCAATAATGGAGTTTGAGAAATTGACCTGGGAAGGAAAACCAAATATGCTTAGCAAAGAGCATATATGTTGGGATATAATTTACAGAACTGCAGAGGCTGTGAAGAAGCCATTAACACCAGCTCTTAGATTTATGGTTGACCCATTTCAGGGTAGTGCAATTTGTAGTGAGAGGTCATACAAGGGATTATCAGTCAGACACGTTGTGAGGAAGAGAAGGAGTGCTGTGGACATGGATGGAGTTACAAGAATGGAGAGGGAGACATTTTATCAGATTCTATTGCATTGTCTGCCCTCTGGTTCTGGAAATGGAGTGAAGCAAAAGAGGCAATTAGCTATGCCATTTCGGGCCCTTTCTTGGGATGCACAAGTGCATGCTGTGTTGTTTGTGCATAGAGTTAATGGACTGCCTAATGGTTTGTATTTCTTGGTGAGGAATGAAGATCATTTGGATCAGCTTAAGAAGGCCACCAGGGCTGAGTTTAAGTGGGCGAAACCCGAAGGGTGTCCTGTTGATCTACCGCTCTATGAACTCGCTAGAGGTGACTGCCAACAGATTGCGAAACGGCTCTCGTGCAAACAGGTGCGTCAATGGCTTCTTAGTTATAATCTTTGCAGACATTAATACGTTATTCATAGACTTGATCTGAGATTGTCTGAGAAATGATCAGTTTGTAGTCATGTTTCACAAACTCTAAAATGTAACTAAACAATGGAAGTGACACTTAGAAACAACACTGGATGTGCTTTATGTCCTCCATTGAAGCCAAGAATTGGTATCTTACTGAATTTGAAGTAGGGTATAGATAATTTGGTTCTTAAATTGGTGATATGGAATCATTTTAGCTGGGGTGGGTCAACTGAGCATCTTTTTTCCCATTGACAGGGAAATATTGCTAACAGTGTCAAGCATTTGAGTCTCTTAAACTTGAAGTAATTTGCTTTTTGAGTTTTAACCCTTCATTTCTGGCAAATATATAATAGTTTCCCCAGATAGGAAGTAATTCTGGATTTTCTAATTGGTATGCTTCATCAATTAGTACAAGTGTAGCTTGAGCCTGTGTTTATTGATTGAGGAGAAGATTCGACAAGAATTGTGGCTTAAGAAAATCACAAAATTCTATACTTAAATGCAGGATATTGCAAGCGATGGCTGCTTCAGCCTTGGTATGGTGTCACATCTTGAGCCTACCTTGCGTCAGAAGGGTGCATGGATGTACCCCCGATTGTTTTGGGAGACTGGTGTTCTTGGCCAAGTGTTGTATCTTGAACCCCACGCCATTGGCATTTCTGCTACCGGAATCGGTTGTTTCTTCGATGATCCTGGTATACTTCTTATTCTTCATGTTCTGTCACGTATAGCATTCTACATATACAAGGCTTAAAGTGATTGAGGATGCTAACTCATTACTTACAAAATTTATTAACAGAACTTTCCAACCTACACACTACACACACATATCGGAAACCTCGTCCTAAGTTAGAAAATCTTGTTATCACCTATACATCACTTTCCTGAGCATACTGAACTACCTCGTTGCTACTTAATTCCAAATTACAAAATGTGTCTGATTATAAGGCCATCTCTTTACTTATTTCAATGCTTTATTGACACGTTAAAATTGTTGTTGTCCGTTTTGGAACAGTGCATGAACTTCTTGGACTCAAGGGATCAAACTTTCAGAGTCTGTACCATTTTACTGTTGGAGGACCGGTCTTGGACAAGCGAATAATGAGCTTACCAGCTTATCCTGGCCCCGACGTTGATGCATAATTTCAGTGTCCTAGGCCTCCTGCTATAGCTATACCTTTGTCAAATATAAGTATTATACAAAATCTTTGTATAGGTGTCTCCTGCCTCCAATTATTCATCTTAGTGGAAGATGAGGAGCTTAAGCTCGTTGTAATAAAAAATGCTTAGATAACTATACATTTGTTAAAGTACCTGTAAATTTATTCAATAACTAATTAGTTTATGAATTAATTAATTTAAAATAAATACAATATCGATTAAACTTTTAATTTTTAAATCTTCATCTTATGAGTTTAATTATTAATTTTTTTATCTTACTGATTTAATTAAGAATTTTTAATCATTAACTAAATACAAATAACTTTCAATTAAAATTTAATTAACAAATTAAAATAATTATTTTAATAATCACTATAATAATTAACAACGATAAATAATGTTAATTATTAAATTAATATCCCACCCCTCCTTGCACCAAATAACTGTATTTTAAATATAATAATATAAATGTTACTTTAGTGTCAATTAAAATTTAATTAACAAATTAAAATAATAATTTTAATAACCACCAAAATAATTAACAATGTTAGGTAATGTTAATTAATAAATTAATATCCCAGTCCTTGCACCTTCTACATATATTTAACTATCAATTGGCAGGGGCCGCGCGAACGCAGGCCCCCTCTACCACAAATTATGACGTAGGCTCTTCCACTTGGGAAGACCTTAGACCAGCACCCCTCCGAAGTGCAATGGAGGTTACTGCTCTAGGCCATGGACCTTCATGATCGTCCATTGACCCCGTCCAGGTAAGTATGTTTGAACGTTGGAATGGGCCTCTGTCTTATACTAGCTCTGCGCTCGTCTGTTTCCACATCTGTACGGTATGGGACGGGTTCTAACTTCTAACCTCTCTCTCCTTCTTAACAAATTATAAGAATCTATTCATTATCCTTCTTAACAAATTACAAGAATCTATTCATCATTTTGTCTGTTCAATTGCTGACAACTGTTTATTATGAATAATTTATTATTAAAAGTTTTAGTTTACTGAATATTCTTTTTTTAAGGTACAATTCTTATTAAAAATTTAACTGTAAGAATTAATAAGACAATTAAAATTCTTAATACTTTATTAATATTTTTTAACTTCTGTCAAGTTGAGTCTTCTTCTTTAGGGATGTTTGTTTGGGAGTAATAAAAAAAAAAGGTATAGATATAAAATGAAAACTCATGTTTGGTATTAACAGAGGCAAAATTTTCATTCTTCCATTTTTAGCAATATTTCTTTATTGAAAGAATGAGATTTTTTGTTAGTTATATTTTATTATTATTTTTTACTATATTTATTCTTATCTCTATTTTCGTTACCTTATGTGAATCAAATGTCCTCTTAGTTTAATACAGTTATTTTAGTTATAATTGTAATTTTTATGTACAAAAAAAAGAAAAAAAAAGGATGAACGATTTGAAAAGAAGTGAGAAAGAAAGAGCTAAAATGAAAAGGTGCAAAACAAAATACGGGCAAGGAATGAGTATAACGAGAAACAAACAGGCCAGCAACAACAGAGGACTGTTCCCAAGTTAGGGCTTGCTTTTGTCGGGACTAAACTAGATCTTCACCAAACTCTGGTATTCATTGCCTTTCTTCAGTGTATTCCATCTTCATCGATTTCGTGCTTCTTCGACTTGGTAAGGTCTTTTTGAATTAATGTTAAATCACCCAATTTTTTTCGAATTTTTAAGCTGAACTAATCTATTGATTCGTCTGAAAATGGTAATCCAGAGGTTTGACGTTTTATAATACTCTGCTTTCTTAGATCCCATCACACAAAAACTGGTAGATGAAACAATGCAGTTTGAAGTGTGCTCTGCTTTGTTCATTTTACCCTTTTTCTTGGAGCTTTTCGTAAATGAGACAGCTTTTTTTTTTTCTTCTCTTGATTAGTTTGATTTGCCCACTAGCTTTTAGAATGTGAATTTATTTGGTATGTTACTTAGTGTTTGGCATTCTAATCTTTGTGTCCTATGTGGGGGAAGTTCCATAGGTCACATTTCAGAAATGTGACTGACTGTGTCTGTGTTAGTTAAGAGACTATACCAACGTGGATTTGAATAGAAAGTTAGCGTGTGTAACCCCGATTCTTAGTGTTTCTTGTTTCTGGTGAAGGGATTATTATGTTTGCTGGATATCTTCTGGGAGCGTTTGGTGATCTTCACAGGTAAGCAGTCAGAGCTGAAGCTTTCTCCTCATTGTTTTACACGATTAGTTTGATCTTGAGTTTGTGACATGCGTGTTTAATCGTTGAGTTAGTTGGTCAACCTAGATTTATTGATTTGCACATTGTTTGATTTGGAAAAAGGTTTTCATCTTTGTCAGCCTAAATTATTGATTTGCGTATTGGTTGACTTGGAAGAAAGTTATTGTGTTTTGCTGAAATGTTGAGGAAGTGAGTTGTATAAGGTAGGAGTCTTAGGGATGCTAGTTTACTAGTCTGTAATCATGTATTATAGAATGTTATTATCTATTTGGCATGCCTGATGCATTGCAGGAAACTGCATGAGTTTTGCATGATCATCTTGCTAGTACCCCATGCGATAGTTAACATTTGTTTGGGAGCTTGCAGATTGTATCAATTAAGCTTTTCTGCTGAAGATTTTCTCGCTGCCTATCCCGGCCACTGGTAGTAGCTATGCTACCCACTGGGCTTAAAGATAATCAACTCTCACGGAGCAACAGCCAAAAGGTCCACCCTCAACCAATGGAAGATTTGATGAATCAAAATCCGGAAGCTGTGGAAGCCCTGATAGCCAAGATATTTACTAATATATCTTCCCTGAAATCTGCTTACATTCAGCTTCAAACTGGTCACAATCCCTATGATCCTGAAAGAATCCAGGCTGCTGACAGACTAGTGATTTCTGAGTTGAAGAACTTATCTGATCTCAAGCACCTTTACCGAGAAAACTATCCCAAACCTACATGTGCGTCTCCACAGGACTCTCGTTTAGCTGCAGAGATCCAGGAGCAGCAGAGCTTGCTAAAAACTTATGAGGTGATGGTTAAGAAATTTCAGTCTGAAATTCAGAATAAAGATTCTGAAATTCTCCAGTTGCAACAACAGATTGAGGATGCAAACCAGAAGCGGACCAAATTGGAGAAGAATCTTAAGCTTAGAGGCTTGTCAACCAAGGATTCGGAAGGTTCTGGAGATGAGAATGGGTTCATTCCTGTAGATTTAACCCCTGAGTTATTCATCTCTGCAGTAGAAGCTGCTTTCAAAGCCATTCATGATTTCTCTAAACCATTGATCAATATGATGAAAGCAGCTGGATGGGACCTTGATGCTGCTGCTGATTCGATCGAGCCCAATGTTGTATATACAAAGAGAGCTCACAAGAAGTATGCTTTCGAGTCTCATATATGTCAAAGAATGTTCAGTGGGTTTCAGCAAGACAGCTTTGGTATTGAATCAGACAATACGACCATATCCAGAGAGGGTTTCTTCCACCAATTTCTTGTCCTAAGAGAGATGGATCCACTGGATATGATAGGTCAGAACTCAGATTCCACTTTCGGGAAATTTTGTGGCAGCAAGTACTTGGTTGTTGTCCACCCAAAGATGGAAGCCTCTTTCTTTGGGAATCTTGATCAGCGAAACTACATAACCGGGGGCGGGCACCCAAGGACCCCTTTTTACCAGGCTTTCTTAAAATTGGCAAAGTCGATTTGGCTTCTGCACTTGCTGGCTTATTCATTTGATCCCAATGTCAAGATCTTTCAGGTCAAGAGAGGTGATGAATTCGCAGAGGTTTACATGGAAAGTATTGTAAAAAACTTGATCGTGGACGGAAGTGATGAGAAACCAAAGGTTGGGCTAATGGTAATGCCTGGTTTTTGGATAGGCGGCACGGTAATTCAGAGCCGCGTTTACCTGTCAGGGGTTAAGGTTGCTGAGTGATTCCACAATCTTTATTCTGTTGTTTATCAGACGTGTTCAATACAGTTCCCTTTCCCTATAGTATGTTGTGATGTTAATTCTGGTAGTATGGGATACGAATGGGTATTCGTATCACGTTTAAGTAGATGTCTATGTTTTGGAGATCAGTGAAACGTGCAGTCAGAACACTAACAAAGCATTTGCCCTGTTTCATCGATAAGCTTCGAGCTGTCGATGTAGTAGTGTCTCCAACCAACAGCCTAAGGACTAAGGAGCTAGCCTTACAACTTCTGAGAGTGTAAACTTCTTGATGTAGTGGAATGAAATCGTTATGTTTAAACGTGATAGAAGATGAATCACATAGTTGAAATGCAGAGACCAGTTGGTCATGCATGTAACTTGGCTTAAACGGTGGCATGGACTTGAGCCCTCTATTATTTAATTAAAAAATTAGAAGATTTAATATTAAAATAAAAATATCCAAAAAATTTAACACTATAAAATTTTGTTATTCTTATACATACACTTTAGGCAAGGAACCCACTAAATGCCATCGATCACACAAGCCTTAGAAAATGTACGCTCTAAATCGAACTTGGCAAAAATAGTGGGACTTGGTCTAACCCGAATTGAAGTTTTTTTTTTTTTTTTGGGGTACATTAGAATCAGTAAACAAGAGTTAATTACGACTAAAAGCAATCTCTTGCGCAACCGCGCGTAAAAGATTATGTATTCCAAAAGGAGGATTGGACTACACGTACTTTTCACGCACAATATTCGATCCCAAGCTAGCTAAAAAATCATCGCATTGATTGTCTTCTCGAAAAATATGAGCGATATTATATCTTTGAACTTTGCTGAGGTATGAGCGGATATCATAGATCAAATTGGCAAGAAGATGGAAGGGTAGAACATTCGGGGGAGAATCTAAGCAGTGTAGCGCTTCCATGGAGTCAGACTCCACCACAAGCCCATCACATTAACAGTCCTTTGCAAAGGTGAGACCAAAGTGGAGAGCCATGAGTTCCACTATCATGATGGCGGTGATCTTAACACAGCAGAAAAAACCTGCTATTCAGTTACCGTGGTTATCTCGAATCAAGCCACCAATACCGGCCTTTCTAGAATTACCAATGACACTTCCATCTACGTTGATCTTCAACCACTTATCAAGCGGGAGAAACCAAGCAACCAAGTTCAGGGCCTCGGAGTGAGGCAGCCCAAGATATTGGACATCAAAAGTAGTGATAGAGTCCCTAAGCAACAAATTGACTTGTCTCAGTTGCTCAAAACATGAGGTTTGCTCACTTTTAATCCCGCATTTACTCTTGGAGCACCTGATTTGAAGTTAACATTGTAGAATTTATTTGATTAAATTTGAGTATAAAAAAAGATTTTGGGTTTAGGTACAGTTGAAGTGATTTAGTCTTAAACCCTTTTTTTATTTTACATATTTACATTTTTTAATCGATCTAAAATTATTGATTAAAAAAATTCAATCAATTCGACTGATTCAATCATTAAAATTTTAAATTATTTAATTTTTTGATTTTATTTATTTTAATAATTATTGTTGTTAATAATTGATCAGTTTATTAATAAGTTGATCATTTTTTTTAATTTAAAAGTTTTTATAAACTAAAATAAATTAATTATTTTTAATTAAATTATAAATACTTCGATAAAAAAGGGAAAAAATTTTGATTGTATTTTAAATTACTTAATTTTTAGCTAATTTTATGATAATTTAATAGTATAGTCAATGAGATGAATTAAATGAGGAGGATATGACTTAGCATCGTTCCGTTGTAGTCTAGTTGGTCAGGATATTCGGCTCTCACCCGAAAGACCCGGGTTCAAGTCCCGGCAACGGAAACCGATTTTTGATTTTATTTTGCAACCTGTTCATTAAGAATTTTTTTTCTTCTGAAACCCTAGAAATATTTCTTTTAGATATTTCAAATTTTCATTTAACTAGCTATAACAGTAAAAGGTACTACTAGTAGAGTGTTCTGGTGTGGATATTTACATTCAGTTTCCTTCCTAAAGAAATTTGAAGGAAAGAATTTTCCGGATCAGATCAAAAGTCACAACAGCGCGGGAAATCAAAAACCGCAATTCTCTTTAGTCTGTACCCATCGTTTTGTAGCAGGAAGTGAATAAAAGATAGAAATGGCGCAAAGAGAAGCGGAAATGCCGATGACAGAGGAGGAAGCAGCGGTTATGGGCGACGGCGACGAGCATGAGTCTAAGGAGGTGATTCTACTGCGCTATTTCTTGCAAGAATGGAAGCTCGTGAAGTCACTTCTTGACGACATCGTTTCAAATGGCGGCGTCGCCGATTCTACTTCAGTTCACAAGATCAGATCGATTGTACTTTTCTCTCTGAACTTCGTTTCCTTAGTACAGTGGATCATTGATTTGAAATATCGGTTCTAGTTTAGTGTTTGCTTTTGAAATGACATAGCGAGTTAGAATTTAGCAGATCGACTTGATTTTCTAGCTTCAATTATGATGTTGAATAAGACTCGCTTTATATTGTTATCTATCGATGCAATCAATTTTTTTTGTTGATCATTCTTTTGTTTACTGTTTTCGCAGATCTACTTTGAGATTTAAATTTTTGTTATGATATTGTTCGCAGCTGGACAAATATCAACAACAAGGAGAACTACTGGAGCCTTACTTGGAGAGCATAATCTCTCCTCTGATGTCAATTGTACGCAGTAAAACAATCACATTAGGTGAGGATTCAGACGAAATTCTCAAAGTGATCAAGCCTATATGCATTATCATTTATACTCTGGTCACGGTCTGTGGATACAAGGCGGTTATCAAGTTCTTTCCGCATCAAGTTTCTGATCTAGAGCTAGCAGTCTCTCTTTTAGAGAAATGTCATGACACAGTCTCGGCAACGTCATTGCGACAAGAAAGTACGGGAGAGATGGAGGCGAAGTGTGTTATTCTTCTGTGGCTTTCTATTCTCGTTTTAGTCCCGTTTGATATCTCATCTGTTGATACAAGTATTGCAAACGAAAATGCGTTGGGAGGACTTGAACCAGCTCCCTTGGTTTTGAGAATATTGAAGCTTTCCAAGGACTACCTTGCAAATGCCGGCCCTATGCGCACTATAGCTGCATTACTTCTATCGAGGCTCCTAACACGTCCTGATATGCCATTGGTTTTCGCCAGGTCTTTTTCACAGAGCTTTTTCTTTGTTAAATTTGTTTTGGTACTTGTTTTTTCTCTACAGAAATGCCACCTTGTACTGACTATTTTATCAATTTTTCAGTTGCTTCAGTTTTATTAACGTTGTGTTGTTAACAGCTTTGTTGAGTGGACGCATGAATTATTATCTAGTGGAACAGATGATGCTGTATCTCACTTTCGTTTATTAGGTTCTGTGGAAGCACTTGCTGCTATTTTTAAGGTTTGCTACCATTTGTGGTTATATATTCAAAATTGTTTACTACATTGACAATTTCATTGCCATAGCCTTCTTTAGCTGATAGAGTTTTCGCATACAATTTGTCATACAGACTGGCAGTCGAAAATCATTAGTGGATGCGGTTCCTACTGTTTGGACAGATGTGTCATCATTGGTGAAATCTGGCACTGCAGCTCGTAGTCCTTTGCTGCGTAAGTATATAGTGAAGTTAACTCAGCGAATAGGACTTACTTGTCTTCCTCATCGTTCAACAACCCAACGTTATGTGGTTAGTACAGAAGGATTTCTAACGTGCATTTTGTGCGATGTAAAACTAAACGCCATCTCATGGTATTATCTTGCCTTTTCTATAGGGGAGAATGAGCTCACTAGGAGAGAATGTTCCCCCAGATACATCTAAAAGGACTTACCCAGGCAATCAAAGTGTGAGTACTGATTCCAGGGAACAAGACGATAGTGCAACCTGTCCTCAAGATGAAGATATGGATGTTCCAGAAAATGTAGAAGAAATTATTGAGATTTTGCTTTCTGGATTGAGAGATACGGTATGTCTAAAAGTCCTGTTATATTGGAACTTCTATCGTTTGTCTTCATGTTTGGGGTATTCCATAATGATCCCTGATTTGTTCTTGAAACTATCTGAATATTCATCTACATCACTGATATACATGTTATGATAAGCCTGACAGGCCTCGCACGATGGAAATTTCTCATATATATTAGCTTATTTATACTTGGATTGAACTTCTATGGCTGTTCTAAATTTGATCTCATTGGAATGCAGGATACTGTTGTGCGTTGGTCTGCTGCGAAAGGCATAGGCCGCATAACTTCATGTTTAACCTCTGCTCTGTCAGAAGAGGTTTTGTCATCGATTTTGGAGTTGTTTTCACCTGGGGAAGTAAGCTTTGTTGTTGCTCTTTTTAAGTTCTTCATTTTTTGTCTTTGTCCACCGAATCTTGGGTCTAGAAGAGCCATATTGAAATGCCATAATTTGCTAGGGTGATGGCTCATGGCATGGAGGTTGCTTAGCATTGGCAGAACTAGCACGTAGAGGGTTGCTGTTGCCTACCAGTCTTCCAAAAGTTGTACCTTATATTGTAAAGGTTGTGAGATTGACTATGAATTTAAATTTTTTCATGCCAGGTGATTTTGTGCTTGAACATATTTGGTAGATGCTTAGTTGGTTCCTTCTTTGATGAAATTTTGGTACTGATCTGGGTGAATTTGCCTTAACAGGCACTGCATTATGATGTTCGAAGAGGCCCGCATAGTGTTGGGTCTCATGTACGTGATGCTGCTGCATATGTTTGCTGGGCTTTTGGTCGTGCTTATAATCATACTGATATGAGAAAGATCTTGGAAAAGCTTGCTCCACACCTATTGACAGTTGCTTGCTATGATCGTGAGGTGGTGACATATCTTTTCAAGACTGTTTATTTCTTCTCAAATTTTTCTGGATTTTTTTCGTTGGATCTTGTAAACATTTCCAAACTCATCATATATGTTGCTTAGGTGAACTGCAGAAGGGCAGCTGCTGCCGCTTTTCAGGAGAATGTTGGAAGGCAAGGGAATTATCCACATGGCATTGACATTGTGAATACTGCTGATTATTTTTCACTTTCTTCACGTGTAAACTCTTATCTTCACGTTGCTGTCTGTATCGCTCAGTATGAAGGCTACATATATCCATTTACGGAAGAACTGCTGCATAATAAAATTTGTCACTGGGTATGCTATACTATGTTAAATTTGATTGCTTATATATCCATGTGTATGTAGAATCACAGCCCATCTGTGACATTTGCATTCTGTGATAAGTTGGATAACGAAAATTGTGCAATAGCTTGTGCATTTCGAGGGATTGGGGGAAGTTAGCTATTGGTTCTGCCATGTACTGTTTCATTTAACTGTTTTGACTTGTTATTTTAGTAAGCATATAGCAGAATTTTTTAGGTTAAGTTTGCTGTTTTCTGTTAAATGGAATTAGCATGAAGTTCTCCGACAGGTTACTAAGTTGTGGCTGATGTATTCAGGATAAAGGTTTGAGAGAACTTTCTGCAGATGCACTTTCTGCTCTTGTTACATATGATCCGAAATATTTTGCAACTAATGTTGTCGATAAGTTAATCCCATTGACTCTTTCGCCTGATCTATGCACACGCCATGGTGCAACCTTAGCAGTGGGTGAAGTTGTTTTGGCGCTACATCAATGTGATCACAATCTCGACACTGGTTGGTACCCTCATTTCCCGTTCATGCTTCAGTTTTAGGGTAATGCCGTTAGAACTCTAGTTTTTTGTGCTCATTCATGAATTTAGAAACAATCTTGTTTGACAATTGTAAATAGATTCTTATACTTAACATCCGAAACAAAAATGTGGAAATCAATACTTCTACTGAATTTATTTATCAATTAAAGCATAATCTCATCCCTGGTTCTGGTTGAAGGTTGTAGGAAAGATGTTACAATCTTATTTCTTTTATGCTTGCAGATGCACAAAAACATGTTGCTGGTGTAGTTCCTGCCATTGAGAAAGCACGCCTTTATCGTGGGAAGGGTGGAGAGATAATGCGTTCTGCTGTTTCTAGATTCTTGGAATGCATCTCATTATCTAAATTGACATTGCCAGAAAAGACAAAAAGGAATTTGCTTGATATGGTTAATGAAAATTTAAGGCACCCTAATTCTCAAATACAGGTACTTGCTTCATTCATTATTTTTTTAATTTTTAATATTGGGATCTTTTGTAATTTAACTTTTTTCATTTCAAATTTTATATTTAAGAATTATAACTTAATAAGTTATAATATTATTTAGCTATAGTTATCACACAATTTTTTCAGTTTTATTTGTTTATTGTTTATTTATTTATTATTCATAATATACAAAATTCTTAATTTTTTAATAAGGCGTCGTTTTAAGTTATGACTGAATAGAAAATTAAATACAACGAGAAAATTCTTTTGATAGTTAAACAATATTTAAAAGATGAGTAGTATTTTAAGCTATGAGAATTGAAATAAAAAATATAAAAAAGGGTAAAGAAGAAAAATTCTACGGGGAATTTTATAACTTGGGTTAATTATGAATGCAATTTATGCAGAATGCGGCTGTCAAAGCACTAAAGCACTTCGTTCCAACATATCTTGTCGCAACTGAACGCAGTGGTAATATAATGTCCAAGTACTTGGACCAGCTGAATGATAAAAATGTTGCTGTGAGAAGAGGATCAGCATTAGCACTAGGTGTCTTGCCATACGAATTTTTGGCTCACAGGTGGAAAGATGTGCTTTTGAAGCTTTGTAGCTCTTGCGCAATTGAGGTAACGTTGCTTCAAGCTGTTGGTTGTTATAAATACTTTTAAAGTCTTAAGAAATGTAACTGAAAAAGACTGGAATCTCAATAATTCACAGGATAATCCTGATGACAGAGATGCAGAAGCACGAACAAATGCTGTCAAAGGACTCATTTCAGTTTGTGAGACATTAACATCAGCAAAAAAAGACGGGAACTTCGGAGAGGATCACATGGCTCTTTATTTTCACATCAAGAGTGAAGTGATGACAAGTTTAATTAAAGCTCTTGATGATTATTCAGTTGATAATAGAGGTGATGTGGGTTCTTGGGTTCGAGAGGCTGCTATGGAAGGCCTTGAGAAATGTTCATACATGCTTTGTGTCATGGATTCAACTAGAAAATTAGATGGAGTTCACGTTGATATGGTCGAGAACAATGAGATGGACCATCTTTTTGACGCAAATCTGGCAACCAGAGTGATTGGGGGAATTATTAAGCAAGCCGTAGAGAAAATGGACAAGTTAAGAGAAACTGCAGCTAAAATTCTTCAGAGGATTTTGTACAAGAAGAAAGCATCTGTCCTATACATACCTTTCAGAGAAAAGTTAGAAGACATTATTCCTAACGATCCAAATATCAACTGGGGTGTGAGTATATGCATGAGTTGATGTCTTCTTCAGTTTTTGGTTTCAACTTTTGACTTGTTTGGTGAAGGTGCTGTTCTGGTTTGCTTGCAGGTGCCTACAATTACGTATCCTCGCTTTGTACAACTGCTCCAATTTAGTTGTTATAGCGGAATGGTGGTGTCTGGACTAGTTATTTCAATCGGTGGCTTACAAGATTCTTTGAGGAGGGCATCGGTCACAGCGTTGTTGGATTATCTTCAAGCAAGTGAAACATCGGATCCCAACGAGAGAAGGTCACGAGAACACGTGCTATCTACTGACATTCTATGGATTCTACAACATTATAAGAGATGCGACAGAGTGATTATACCCACATTGAAGGTAATGACGTTCGCTTTTACGCCTAGATGAAATTGATCGTAAATTTGCAGGAGGGTTGCTAGGAAGCCTAAGTAATTACATTTTATTAGGACTGAGTTATTGGTACGATTTAATATCATCTGGTAGTTCTAAATATTATTTTAGATAATAATAATATCGTAATTTTATAGTAATTAAAATTTAGTATTTTTAGTTATAAATTAACTTAATTTATAAAAATTAAGATTTTAAATATAATAATTATTAATTGAAATATTTAATAATTTTAAAAATGTTTAAATATAAAGATATATTTTTTAATTTTAATCTTTTATTTTTTTTAATATATTGTCTTGATTTAATAGTTTTCAGTATTCCGTTTTCATACAAACAACAACACACTATTTCAATACTGTTTTCTCCCAAATGGTACCGGCGGTGATTTCATTCCACCTAGTCCGACGTGGATTAGACTTATACTCACTTTAACATTCATGCTTAGTTCTGGATTACTTTCCAATCAATTTGATGCGGCTTTACTTTATCTACGTTGAGGTTTCATTTCTTGACATAGACTTTTCTGCATTTCAGACAATAGAGATTCTCTTCAGCAAGAAGATATTCTTGAATATGGAGGTTGGTCGACCATCTACATTTCATTTACTTTCGTCGATTCACCTAAACTCTTATCAATTCTCGTAGCTCATTACTTTTATGTTCCAGGGGCATACATCGGTTTTTTGTGTTGGTGTTTTGGATTCTCTGGGTGTTGAATTAAAGGGTTCGAAGGACTTCTCAAAGCTGTACTGTGGCATCGCCATACTTGGATATATTGCTTTGATCTCGGAACCCATAAATGCTAGGGCCTTTGCACATCTTTTGACTCTCCTGAGCCATCGATATCCCAAGGTTTGTGTTCACGAACGTCTCTGAATTTAAGGGACAGCTCAAGTGAATGACTTGCTCCGTTTTCTCTTTATTAATCGCAGATTAGGAAAGCTGCTGCCGAACAAGTTTATCTTGTTCTGTTGCAAAACGGACATCTGGTCTCGGAAGCCAAGATAGAGAAGGCCTTGGAATTGATTTCAGACACTTGCTGGGACGCTGATTTGGAAGGTACTAAACACCAGAGGTTAGAGTTGTATGAGATTGCTGCTCTAGAACAAACAGCAATGCCTGAAAAAGTACCTAACAAAGCTAACAGAGCGAGGCCAAATGCGAACGACGAAAACGCTTCATACTCCTCACTTGTTGAATCAACTGGGTTTTAAGCCGTCATGCTTCAAAACGGTAAATCTTTTGTTCTTTTAGTATATCGGAAAACACGCAACCTCTTCTCTCGCACCTTTTTGTTTTATACGAGGTTATCAACACGCAAAAAAGGATAAAATGTTCAAGCACTTCCAACTATGTCCGTATCGTCTTCTTTCAAACTGGTTGAATCGGCTGTGCATAGCACGAGGGGACTTTATCGGAAGCCCATCGTATAAACCGAAAAACCTTTTAATTGGGGAAATCAGGTAATAATTAGTGTCTTCATTTATTCATGAATTATAGATTATTAGTGATTATTTTTACTAACAAAATTTTTAGTTTTTAAATTTCTTTTAATAATAATAATAATAATAGTCAATACTAATTATTAAGTGGTAGCCATCAAAAATTTTCCTATTAAAATTCACTTTGTACAATACTTGAAAAATATTCATGACCCAAGTGACACCAAATAATCTGTCGTTTGTCAAAACTTTTGAACTTGATATGATGATCCATGAACATTTTGGTTTTATGCCTGGATTAGCTCAAGAAACTACTAACGTTTCGTTTATAATAGACTTCTTTCTTTCATTGTTTAAATTAGCTCGGATCTCATTGAAGTTATTTTTCAATTTTATCAAATGTTGGAATCGTACATAATTTGAAAATTTAACTTCATTACTAATTAGTTTGATTATTAAAAATTTAACTAGACCGAATGGTTAAAATTAAAGCGGATTCATTTTAAAGAAATTAGATTAAAACTTGATTTTTAAGACTTTAAAATTTTATAATTATGTAAAGGTCAGATAAATATTTAATGATCATGTTAATATTATACAAAAATAATTAAATTAGTTAGATCAGATTTAAATATTTCAACTGTATTTTCATTAAAAGTAAATACATAAAATTATATGAAATTAAATTAAATTTTAACCAAATAAATTAAATAGAAACTTATAACATTTATGACAGTCAAAGTTCAACAAATAAAAACTAAATTTGGTTTATCGAAATTAAGTTAATAAAACTTTACAAAAACAATTATAAAATTATATTGAAGCAGGATTAAGTTTTACCAATAAAGTTAAATGTGGATTCATTTAAAATTTTTGTAGTTTTAATTATGTAATTATAGGAAATAAAATATTTGGACTTTATATGAGCTTTAAGTTAAAAGCAGTTTACATAAAATTACTATGAAATAAGTTTAGAAATCAATAAACCGAATGAAATTTTTATAACGTTCTTAAAATAAGTTAACACTCATCAAATGGATATACATTTACAAAGTTGTATTAATAAAAAGTTATAATTAAATTATTGGATTACAACATTTTTCATTGAATAAGCAAATTTTATATCTAGCGTAAGTAATTTTAGGATCATAATAAAAAATAAGTACAAAATTTGGACATACTGTGAAAAATTAAATATTTTAAAAACCGAATTAGATATTGAATCAATTAAAGAAAAAGAAAAAAGTTGAAAATTTAAAGGTTCGATTAAAATTAAACAATTATAAAATCGATATATAATAAATAAATAAAATATAGTTTAAAATAGAATATTTTAGTAATATCTATTAATATATAATAAATTAATAATAAATCTAATAATTAAAATTAAATTTAATCTAATATAAAATTTGAAATAATAGTAAAAGTAAACATTATATTTTTGTATTATTATTTAATTAAAGAACTGTAAAAGTTAAAATATGTTTAAAGAAAATTAATAAAAAGGATTCTAACTTTATTTTAAGTTCTTTTTAAATGTTCTTTAAAAATATTTCTTTATAATTTAAATGTTATTTTTTATCGTAAATTATCTTAAACAATACTAATTAATAATTCAATTTATTAAACAATTTCATGATAATAATATTAATTAAATTTTAACAATAATAATTTAAAATTTTCAATTAAAATATAAGGTTATAAATAAATAGCTCAAATATTGACAAATATAATTTATTAGTGAGATTAAATAAATTTAATATTTTTTAAGGATAAAATAGTATTTCCTTTTTAACAATAATAATTTTAAATAATAATTTTTTTAATTTTTTAAACTAAAATATAAATTTGCTACTTTTGAAGGTAGTATACGAGGGTGATTTTTATATGAATTACAAAAACCATTGCAACCTGAACAAAGTTGATTTGATGACAACGTATTAAGTTTAATTTGATTTAAATCTAATCCAAAATATTATTGTAAATATAGACAACTTTAATTAATTTTTCTTTGCATTTTTAATAAATTAATTTAAGCTTAGGCTTCACGTAACCTTTTGTTGAGAATACAAGAAATTAAGTTAATTAAAGGTTATATAATCTTTAAACTAAAAAAGTTAAGTTACAAAACATATGGTCAAATAAGGGAGACATGAAAAATGACAAATTGGGGAAAGTAACAATTTAAGAATTTTTAAATCGAATCATTGGAAAGAGAGAAATTTAATTGTTGAAGAAGAGTCATTAATTGTTAGATTTTTAATAGTTTTCTTAAAGAAGAAATAGAAAAACATATACGTATATAACTTAAGTTAATAGCTTCCTAGAAAAAGAAATAAAAGAAACATGCATGCATATACTTAAGTTAATGTTGGTACGATTATAATGCAATAATGTTCTTCTGATAATTAAACTGTTTGTCTCCTTCAATGATTTAGCATTTATTCTTTGCGGTCAAGTTGATAAATCTCAGGATCATATTTTTCTATATATTAGTCAAAACAGCTAACGAAGAGAAAGAAATTAAAGAATAGCAGAAGATCTGAGGCAAAATGCATTAACAAGAAGCCATAAATTATTCAACTGGTCAAAGAGATTATTCTGAATTCTCCTTTAATTCTTTTTTTTTTTAATGTTTGTTAACTCTTAGTTTGAGGTAGAGTATTTTCTTTTTATTTTGTTCAGGGGATTAATTTTTTTACTTGTAATTTATTTTTTAGTCTAGTTTTTCTTCTATTCTAGCCTTCTATTGACTCTATACTCACCTGAAATTTCACTTGTTTTTTTAGTGCAATTTAATCTTCTTTTATCTTCCAAAAATAATAAAGTGAATTCTTCGAATTAAAATCCTAAGTACAAGTATAATTTCGTAATTGTATTTAGATTTTAGTTTTATTACATAATTTTGATTTTGATTT
>JANIJH010000009.1:50001844-50017384 GCA_024520975.1 Erythroxylum areolatum
CAAAATAAAATAAAAAAATAATTAACGAATAAATCCATAAATCAATAAATAATTAATGCAAATAAAATAAAAATAAAAGAAAAAAAATTTTATCGGGGCCCAACAGTATATGTGCAAGGAAAGAGCTCCTGATAAACGAAAGACAAAGCTACATCCAAAAGGCGATGGCCCATTTCAAGTTCTTGAAAAGATAAATGACAATGCCTATAAATTGGAACTTCGAGGTGAGCATGGTGGCATTAGCACTTCGTTTAATGTTTCTGATTTATCTCCTTTTACCTTTGCAGATTCGAGGATGAATCTTTTTCAAGAAGGGGAGGATGATGTGAGCTCAAGAGAGAGTCGAAAGACAAATCAGCTATCAGATGACCATTGACCTTGCAGAAAGGACTAATTACTCGTGCTAATGTTAAGAGGCTTCGAGAAGCTTTTGGTGGGCTTATATATACCATGGTTGATGAAGAAAAGACCTCTAGAGATCAAGTTACAAACAATAACATCAAGGCAATAATGCTATTCAGATGTTCTGATTTGGGCCGAAATTCTGACATTGATTCAGGCCAAATTAGTCTAATTTATCAACATGAAAGTTGTAGATTTTTGTCTTAGCTTTCCAACGGTATAAAATTCGCCTTAATCGGAGGTCCATAGCACAAGATATGCTCGATTTACTAAAGGATATTCTGTTAGAAAATTGTTACAAATTCCTAATTGACTTTTCATTTTTCCTAGTTAGGCTTTTCATTTTTAGGCCCACTTTTTGAGACTTAAAAGGGTGATTTTCTGCACTTCCTGTGGAGATTACATTGAGAATAGTTTTAGGTCACTTTGTGAGGGATTCAATCCTGAAATTCTATACAAACTGATTTTACGAACTTATCAAGTGATTAGTCGGATTGTTTGTGGCGTTCTTTTGATATCTTTGTGCATTTTACTTTCTAATTGCATTGTTAATCTTGGGTCAAGGCGTCGAAAGATCTTCCAAAAACTTTGAATGATTCGATCGATCAAGGGGTTTCTAATCGAGTCAATTTTAGGGGTTCCAAGTCACAATATGACCCAAAATTATGCCTTGATCAACCATAAAATGACACTTTTCATAATTTAAAATCAAATTAGTCTAAAGGCAACATTTAAGCACTTTTTCAAGGTTGATAATGCATGTTTCAAAAGACTCTCCATAAACCGTGAAATCATCCATAAAAACTTCCATACAATTCTCCACAAGATTAGAGAAAATACTTACCATATACCTTTGAAATGTCGCTGGTGCATTACACAACCCAATTGGCATTCTTCGGTAAGCAAATGTGTCAAATGGGCATGTGAAGGTTGTTTTCCCTTCGTCTTTAGGTGCAACGAAAATCTGGTGGTACCCTGAATAGCTATCTAGACAACAATAGTAAGATTTACTTGCAAGTCTTTCAAGCATTTGATCAATAAATGGAAGCGGAAAATAATCTTTTCTAGTAATCGAATTTAGCTGACTCGACATCTAGTTTGAACACGAGTGGGTATTAACTCACCATCACTATTTTCTACCATAATTACCCCAGTTTTTTTCGGAACTACCTGAATCGAACTTACCCAATTGCTATCCGAAATTGGATAAATGATTCCAGCGTCAAGAAGCTTCAAATTTTCCTTTTTAACTACTTCCATCATGGGTGGATTTAAACGGCATTGGGGTTGCCTTACCTCCTTCACTTCATCTTCCATCAATATTCGATGCATACAAATGGTGGGACTAATACCCTTTAAGTCTACCACTATCCAACTGAAAGCCTCTTTGTGCTCCCTTATCACGTGAATCAACTGATTTTCCTATAAAAGAGTTAGTTTATTAGAAATTATAACAGGTAACATGTCTTGCTTACCCAAAAAGATGTATTTCAAATAGCTAGGCAAACTCTTCAATTCCAAAGTTGGTGGCTGGACCAACGAAGGCAATAGTTTGGTGTTGTTTCTGGACAACTCCACATACGGCAATTGTTTGATCAATGGTTCAGTTTCCTCCAATTGGCAAAACAACGTCTCCATTCCGTTGTTGGCCAATACCGAGTCCTTGATGTCTTGCCACTGTGATGTGTCTCCCATCTCTAAGAATGTTTTAAGTTCATCTCTTCCCCTTTAAAATGAATTTTCTTGCACCCATGTGTCCACAAAATCCACAAAAACAATAGGTTGTTTATCATCCAAAAATTTCATGACATTGTATATATTTAATTTAATTAATTCACCGTCAAATTCCATAGTCAATGACTCATCATAAACATCAATTTTCGTTCTAGCGGTTTTTAGAAATGGCCTTCTGAATAAAATCAGAGTTGAAGAAGCATATCCCCCATTTGAACTAAAATGTCCTCTAACATACCTTTTGGATAAGCGTTTGATCAATCCACTAATTGAATCACTACATTAGTTTCTTTGAGAGGTCTCACATTTAAAAATTTATAAACATCATACGACATGACATTTATGGATGCATCCAAATCTAACATAGCCTTTTCAATTCTCAAATCACCAATTTGACATGGGATAGTGAACATACTTGGGTTTTGACGCTTAGGTGGAAGCTTTTTCTTTTGTAAAATGGCTGAAACATTCTCCCCGAATTGCACTTTCTCATCAAATTTTAATTTCCACTTTATAATGCAAAGTTCGTTAAGGAATTTCGCATACCATGAGATCTGTTTTATTGCATCAAATAAAGGAATATTTACCTGAACTTTTTTTGAAGTCCCTCATATTTCCTTCTCTTGCTCCTCCTTGTTTGCCTTAGCAAATCGGCTAGGAAAAGGGGCTGCACAACTATATTCTGCAGACTTGTCTGCGTTTTTTCTAGTTGTTCGAATGCTTCCTTCGTTGCTTCTTCTTCTACTTCTCTTCTAGAAATTTTCAAAAGTGGTACCTCCAATTCCTTACCACTCTGTAACGTGATAGCCTTAGCACTTTGTTTGGGATTGATTTCTTGCTGTGTTGGAAAATTTCCAGAACTTTATGCCTCCGATCAATTAATGGCGGTTGCCATTTGACTCATTTGATTTTCAAGATTTCGGATACTAGCTTGAGTATCCCGCTGAAATGTCAAAGTGTTAGTAGCCAAAGCTTGAATTATATCTTCCAAGGAAAACTTAACTTTGAAATTGGATGTTATGTGTTAATGTTGTCGAGGCACATATGGTTGTCTAAACTACTGAAAATTCGTGGTAGTTTTCTATCCTTGAGAGTTCTCATAACACAAATTCTGAAACATCCCACTACCATAGGGTACATACCAGAACATCATGAGGATATTCTAATACATAACCTACAATAATGGCATGTTAGAATAGTAACTACAATCCCTTAATTATGGCATCATCATAAATTCATAAATGTCACCATATTTTAAAATTGAATCCTCATTTCATTTCATTAAAAAAGAAAGAAACTATATATATACATTGTAGCTTTTTAGTAACTTCCAAATATGTATAATGATTCAAACCTAATACAAAACATGCTACATGAAAGAGGAATTAATTAAAAGGTCTAACTAAATCCTTCAGTCTCAGCTGACAGACCTTTGAGCCATTCTTCTTCACAAAAGTATAATAATTATGCTTCTTGTAGAGTTTCTCTGTCGTTAATGTCCTCTCTTGTTCCTGAAATATCAACGTTGCATTTTTTATGAGTTTTGTGAACTCAGTGATGTAACCATCCTTGTTGGTTCACTTAATTCATATCACATATCAACATATGTAAACACAAATTCATATCTTTTTATTTAGCATATAGCTCCGCATATCCCATTTTTATTCAAATACATTACCCCATTATATTTTAGTTAGTCAAACACATTAATAAAGTGTATATGCAAATGCTTGTGAGACTCACTTTCTTTCTTTTTTACGTTGTTGTACCTGAGTGCCTAAATTGTCCCATATTTATTGTGGATACCAGGCTCATTAAAAATGTCCCGTATCTATTGTGGATACCAAGCTCATTGATGCTATCCCTTATCTGTTAGGGATACAGGGTTCATTAAACAAAATGAACCTTTGGCTCTTAATCGCACTCTGAACTTAAAGCTCATTTTCAGTGACTACTCATATTACAACTCTCATTATCTAATTATGCATTCATGTAATGGAATGCATCACTTATATTCAATCAATCATTCACAATTGAAATCATAATTATCATCGGACCTTGGTTCGACATTTAACTATCATGTTGAGTAAACACATAGTCAATCCAAATTCACATTCAAGGAGCACTTCAAATATCACAGTCCCAATCACATTTTTTAACGAACCTTCAATGTCCAGAATCAACACAATTCAATTCACAATCATAAACAATTCAAAACATAATTTAAACAACCAAATAACTAAATGAGACCATCTAGGTTACTCATAGATCACTCTAGAAGCTATTGTCTCAAAGTACCGGCAATGTCTGGATGATGGCACTCTAAATGCTCCTCTATATCATGAAAACAAATTTACATATATCACAATTTGTACAATTATATAAGTATTCATTTATGCACATCTCTGTCTATGAAATATGTACAATGCATGTTCAATGACAATCTCGGATATCTTTCCCTTATTCTCATCACATAATCATTTATAAATCAAAACTCTCATAAGTATAATTTGTACTTAGGTTTTGCACCTCAGAAAAAAAATTGAACCTAATTTCATAACTCATTTGATCATTCCAACTTTTTCTCCAAAAACAAACTTTTAGGTCCATTTTACATAATCATTCTGATAACGAAAATGGGATAATTAGGAAACCTTTCCTTCTATAAAATTGTTCTCCTATGTCTTAAGTTTCTAATGACACCAAGATCTTACAATTTGATTCAGTATTTCGAAAGTTGTAGTCAATTTACTTCGGATTGTTCTTAAACTACAATAGTTCTCTGTACTCACTTTCAAACCAGATTCTGGAATTCTTAGAGATAGAATTTAAATTCAATTTCTTCAGACAATTTGTAGCCATATGTCTCTAGTTTACTCTAATTCAAAAACCATTCCAGTTAAAAATCTACAGATCAAAATATGTCTAAAATATTGTTGTTCAACGAAATCATTTTAGATAAGAAATTCTAGCACACCTCATCATTTTCATCATAAATTCATCAATCAATCTTTTTCGAATGGATTCAGATGGCCATAAATTTTGGTGACGATAAAGAAAAATGTGTTATGAGTTTGTTGGTTCAAATCCCTTGTCATTTGAATGTCGGGAGAAGAAGTTAGAACAAAATGAATGAAAGATGTTCACAACTGTCACGCATGGAGCACGATCGTGCACTGTGAGACATTTCCTCATTGTCACGATCATGCATTTCCAGTAAGTGTGATCGTGCACTTGCGAGATGCACGATCGTTCATTGTCTTCTTCTTTAGATTACAAACAGCAATTTTCTTCTTCTTTCATTTTTTTTTTCTAGATTTCAAACTCCTACCTTATACAACTAACACATCTTATGCATAAATCATCTTTTCTACTTCCATTTCAGCTCCAACTCAAGACAAACAATTCAAAATCCCATACTATTCATGCATTTCATCATTTTTCTGTACTTTTTCATGCTTTTCCATTTTTCTGCATCTTTATCACACTTTCAGCAGACTTTCTAACCCATTAATTATCATTGAAATTACTTCTTCCTACACCATTCATGCATGTATCCATTTACAAACATTAAAACATCATCAAAATGGCATTCACGATACCCATAAAACTTAAAACATAACTTACTTGATTCAACAAAATTCCAGCAATTAGAGTGGACAAGAGCTTTCAGTGGATGAAGAAAAACAAGAATAAAGCTTACTTTGATGTAAGAATCAAAAGCCAAATACACAAACATAAACACTAGATGTTTTGGTGATGGATAAACAAATGAACAAGGAGAGAGTTTGATGATGAGTATTTTCAATTAAGAGTAACAAATGAGCTACAGTAATTTTCTCATACCATAAACATGACCACGTGTATTAATTAAATCTCTCCACATGTCACCATTTCATGTGAGCCATTTGTCATATATATATACTACCACTTGTCACACATTTATTGGTCTTTTATGTAATTTTTTCCTTAGTCCAAAACACCCAAAATTTTCAAAATATTTGAAATATCACTAAAATTGCTAAATCAATTTTTATACACTCCAATTTAATTTCAAGACAAATAAAATCTACAATTCTCATTTATAAACCAGTTATACTCAAAAAATGTCAATGAATGCATGTATAGTCATTTTAATGTACAAAACTCAATATTCATGTATATGTGTATGCCATATTTTGCATAAGCATGAAATACACTTTCTATTTTCTTGATAATTTCTCATATATACTATTTTAACCTTAACATGGGTAATGGAATGTTACAAATTTGGATAGTCACACCAACCCAGATTATAGGTGATAGAGAATGGGTCATATTTTCTTTAATTCGGTCCAACAAAACCTCCCACAACATTGACCTATTCTACATTTTCTTCCTGCAAAATCAAACATGCATTATTGGAATGTCCTAACATCAAACATATTCCACATACATTTGATTCTCTTTTCTTTGTAACTACAATTTGTCACACCAAAGAAGTAAGGTCATCCAATCTTTTCTCCAACATTGTCACATTCACTTCATTCACATATTTTGAACCATGCCCAGCACATATCCCGAATTGTTTTGTATTAAAAGTCATATTTGCTATCAAATCTCTTACAACTATCGATGTTTTATCAACTAAAGCTCCACCGCTTGTAACATCAATCATACTCCTATTTGTGAGCAAAAGACCTTAGAAGTATTGAATTAACAATTGGTTGATTATTTAATAATGGGGACAATTAACACAAAGTTCTTGAATCTTTCACAATATTTGTAAAGCATCTCTCTTGTATATTGTCAAATGTCATAAATTTACTTTCAAATGTTGGCAGCTTTTGATGCTTGAAAATATTTTTCAAAGAAAAGTCTCTTCATTTTAGCCCATATTTGCACCGGCTAAATAGTACAACCAATCTTGAGCATCATCTTTGAGAAAAAATAGGAAGACTCTTAATTTAATTCGTTCTTCCGTCATATTCGTTGGCTTCATTCCCATGTAAACCACGTCAAATTCCTTTAAGTGTTTGTAAGAATCCTCTCCTAGTAGACCTCTCAAAATCGATAATAAATGAATCAGCCCAGATTTTAATTCAAAAGTATTGTTGTCACCTAAATTTGGAAAGTTGATGCATTGAGATTGTTGAGCATCCATAGGCAAGGCTAGTTTACAACGAATGCAATTTGCTGCCATTCTTTCCATTTTCTACACTTGTAGTTGTTTCGTTTGTTTCTACAACCTCTTGGTTGTCTTCTCGATCTCTGAATTAAATAACAATTGAGTTGTTTTGTCTACTCGTGTAACATACATATGCCGTTGAAAAACTCCCCAATAAAGACACCAAAATTCGATACTGCTATTACCTGCAACCAAATTAATACTAACTCTAACAATGAAAAATGTAATTAATGAAGAGTTGAGATCATTCCCACGAAAAATTTTAACGGTAAAGATTATACAAGTTCAAAACTAAAACAAATTAAGGGCTTTTAATTCATGGAAATTGAGAATTTAAAAATGATAAAAATTGAAAATTAACAAAAATAATCAAATCTGAAAATTCAATAAAAAAAACCTTGGTTTCGGGTCACCGACATTATCACACTACTATGAATTTTCGATATAAAATTCAGTCCACTAACAAACATTCATTGGGTGATGTTTTCTCTTAAAATTAAATGAATAAAAACATATATTCTAAACATTCTTATTAATCAACAACTTAGATACAATCTTAAATTTAATTGATTAATAGCTTTAAGAATTAAAAAGCGAATAAATAAGACAAAACATTTACAACATGCATTTAATCGAGTTAACTACCTTCTTAAAATTTCCAAACTCTAACGTAAAAATGATAATCCTAATTGTCACTTTGGATTAGTAAAATTGAACGTCAAATCCTTCTAATCTAACTATTAAACAAATCAATTTCTAGTTAAACACCCTAAAAATCAACCCATTCAATCATAAAAAACAATTCAGAAAACACTCAATATTGATCGATAAAACAACTTTATTTGGAAATCTCACTCATATTAGATAATGGCGTGATTCCCTTCAACAAAGAAAAAAAGATTTAACTACTCATAACAAAAATAAAAGCCAACAAAAGAATAGCAAAATACAAAATTTTAATCTCTAATCTTTTCTTAAAAAATACGAAAACTCCTAAAGAAACTACTGCAGAAAAATGTAATCAATCTTTTAGTTTTGAATTTTGACAAAATCTAACAATGTAAAAATGTTGAAATTTTTAATGGGTATATTTCATAAATATTTTGATTTTTAATAATTTTTTTCTTTTCAAGTCTCTAACACAATCTAACTAATATATTTTTTTTTCAAATTTTATATTTTTTATTAATTGCTTTATATTTTACTTAAAATTTTTGTTTTAAATTATTATTGTTAAAATTGAATTACTATTTTATCCTTAAAAATACTAAATTTATTTAATCTCACTAATAAATTTTGTTTGTCAAATTTTAAGTTCTTTATTTATCTCCTTATATATTATTGAAAATTTTAAATTATTATCATTAAAAATTAATTATAATTTTTATCATAAATTTATTTGATAAATTAAATTATTAATTAATATATAAATAATTTTACTTAAGATAATTTAAAAATGTATTAAAAATAACTATAAAAATAAATTTAAAAGATATTTAAAAAGAAGTTAGAATAAAGTTAAAGTCTTTTTTATTAACTTTCTTTAAGCATATTTTAACTTTTAAAGTCAATTGTTAAATTTATTATTAATTTATTACATATTAATTGGCATTATTAATATATTTTATTTCAATAAAGTATTTTATTTTATAGTATATTTTTACTTATTCTTATAATTTTTAATTCTTATATATATCAATTTTATAACAATTTAATATTAATCGAACTTTTAAACCTTAAATATTTTCTTTGACTGATTTAATATTCAATTCAATTTTTAAAACATTAATATTACATACAAGATTAAAATAATAAAACTCAAATTTCTTAAATATATTAAGGTTTTCTTCATGTTCATTGTTAACAAAGTACTCCTATTAATACAACATAAAACATTCCACATTTGGTAAAAGCAGTTTGCATTTATCATAATTCTTAAAATTACTTTGTTATATCTAATTTGAGTAAATCGCTTCTAATGAAATAAAATGAGAACTCTTAAAAAAATCTAAAATGAGAATAATATTAAGAAAGAATGTTTAATTTCCCATATAATATAAAATTGCAAACTTATAGCCATATCCAAAAGTTATGCATTGATGGATCACATTTCAAAGTTACTACAAAATTTGACCTAAGTTAACTATTAACACGCAAACCTTTAAATTTTTAACGTATAGACTGTGGTGTAGTTAGACTAGTTTAGTTGGGATTGAGTAAGTTCGAGTGACCAATGATAAAGCATATTGCTTATTTAACAATTTATATTATTAATAAATATCAGTTAGTGTCCTACTTTTATATCTGAGCAGTGACTTGTTTTTCCATTGCTAATTCGAGACAGTCAACTCAGATAGGCGTTATTAAGGCCACGACGTGACAGCTCAATTGAAACAAAATTTTAGGGGATCAGTGTAAACATCAACAAATTTTCTCAAAATTGAAATTATCCAGTCCAATGCTCAATCCAATATTAACTGGACTTAGAAGCAAAGCAAAAACTTGAATTAAACTCACTATTTCGATAAAATCAATTTTTCATTATTAAAAATACATAATATTATCATATCCCTTTAATGAAGACAAAACTCCAAAACATATTATCAAAAAGCAAGACATTTCTAGTAATGAACTAGAATAGTCATTTGATGATTTAATGTTTTTCAAATTGTTGAAAATACAGATAATAATTACACTTAAATTTTCTACTAAGATGTTAATTCATTATGAAACAAGTGTACGTGAATATATTATTAAATTAAAAAGTTTTTTGTTTGAAAATTTTATTTTCCTATATTACGAAAAAGCAACAGCCATAATTAACTCAACAGAAGATTTTCAATATCAGCTGAAATTTAATAAGTTTCCAAGTTTAACCCAAATATCGGTATATTTTTCCATTTCTTACTACAATTTTATGCATCAAAGCCTAGCAGCACGTGTTCCCTTGTTATTCAATGGAATGTACCTGTACCTGAGTTAATGGCCAAATAATGCATTCAGCTCATGCTATAAGAAACTTCACTCCAGTTTCTAACATGAAGAGATGCCACACACAAACAAGAACTAACCATTAAATATCAATCAGAGACTATGAATAAATGCGATCGCGAACATTCATCCAACAGTATAACCAACTATCCCAATATAATTTTTGATTAGGGATGTCAATTAGTTGACCAAATTTGTTTCAATTTGCTTTAGAATTAAACAATTCAAATTTGATCAAATTAAAATACTATTTTATCAAATTTTAAATGAAATAATATTATTGTATTTAAATCTATACTTTTAAATTTAAATTTAATCTAAAATTTAACCAATTCAAAGTTAATTTAATGACTTTAAACAAACGGAATCAAAATTATCATCCCCATTTCGGTACAATTAATAACCAATGATAAGCCAGACAATGATGCATGCTGCTAACAGTTAAATCATTGAATACGTTTAAAAGTTGGAAGTACGCGAGAAGACATCTTACCCAACAAACTCCTCGCGTTCTTCTGATTTGATATGGGCACTCAGGAATCCAATCTGGATAGTCAAGAAAAGGAACTTTAGATAAGGAAATCTTAAAGCATATAAAAATGAAAACCAAGTGGAAAAAAAATCTACTATAGTTACATTAGTCCAAACGAGGAACAAGATAAGAGACATATACTTAGTCCAAGCCAAGATATACGCAATTAGTACAAGGACCAAAGATGACTTAAGTCACTCATGAGAAATACCTTACCAAATCAAAGTGAGGACGATTTGGACTTCGAGCTTGCCCTTTCCTAGAGCAATAAAACCAATCTTCGTTAACTACGTCTGTATTTGGTTCACCTCGAGTACGTATCTCAAATTTGGACAAATTTCCCTTCAAATGAACCGACTTATGAGAGATCCATAATGCCTTGGACCAATCCTTTGTAGTATTAAGATAGAGAACATCATATGACTTCACTAAAAAGATAGAAACCGAATTTGGATTATATGACCTAATAAATCGATTAAACGAAAATAAAGGTTCAAAACTGTATTCAATTCATTCAGTCACCAATTATGCTCCTTAGAAATTCCACCTTCAGACTTAAAAACACTTCCACAAATTTTATTTTACATTTTTCAGATCTGCATCCTTATGTTTGAATTCTCCTTAAATCATGATAAAGCATAAAAGAATTCCAGTATACCTAAACGATTTCAAAACAGCAAACAACTTGCATGTGCTCCAGAAAAATGCACCTTCGGGAGGAAGCTTTGGTCTATGCACTTTTGAAGTTTGAAAACCTGCAAAACAAACAATCACACTAAGAATATTTAAAACAAACAATCAAAAGAGACTTTAAAACCACGACAATTCAAATCAAATATGCTCTTGATCAATAAATTTATGAGATCTGGATAACAATGCAAAACAGAACTAAAATTAATTCAAAAACGAAGAAAACTCACTCTAAAAGAAATAACAAGAAACAAAATCATTTCAACTCCAGAATACTAGCTTTGCTGTTTAACCTTGATCCATAATTTGTAGTGCATATCTAAAATCAAAGATGTCACCGACTATTCCTATGTATATTTCACACACAGAATGTATAAGTTTTACGATAAGTTATAATGATTGTTAATCAAACAAAGAACAGAGTTTGTTTGTAACTTCAATCTTACACTGAAAACAATATAACGGAACGAACCTCGTCGCAGATCGCCAGTGATAGAGAGTCGGAGACTAGACGACCGAGAGAGAAGATGTAGATCTCGGAAGAGAGAACAAGTGAGAGAAGAGGATCGTGATGATTCTAGATTGGACTGGAAGCATTCAACTGCCTGGTGGCTTATATATGCTGTCGGCATATAATTTAACATCTGGCGCGCCTTTTATTGGCGCCGTAATTTTACAGTTTCTGAGTTACAGTCAAGTAACTTTTCAATTAATTGCTTAAAAATTAAACTTCAAGGTACACGAAATTTTTACCTGGTTTAAAATTTTATTTAATTAACAATATAGGAAACAATCGTGTGTTAATGATAATACGTGAAGTAAAAACATTAAGTACGTATGGCATTTGGGTTGGGCTTATTAAAAAGTACTTCCTCCTATCCAAAATAAAAGTCGTTTTAGAGGAATACACACTTATTAAGAAAGCTAATGAAATATTTGATATACCTTTATTAATGATTAATAAGAGAATGAATTGTCTGCACAAAAGTCGCACACCTTTCCAACTTTTAGAATTTCAATGTTTTCAATTGTTAATTAAAAAGAATATTTATTGGTTTTGCATTATCTTCATTTCTCCCGTGCATATGAGCGTCTCTTCATTTTCACAATCCATGTCTATTCGTTTTAACCTTGAATATTAATCTCAACATTGTTGAAAATTTTTAAAATTGATTGATTCAAATTTGGAACTAAGCAAAGTAATATATGAAAATTTTAGAGCCTAAAAACTTACATAATGTTTAAAAAATTTGTAAATGAACCAAAACCAAAAACTCTAGTGGCTACATATATATATATAGAAGGAACTTTAAAAACAACAGCATATATATTCATGGCTTTCAATTTAAAAAAACAAAATATTGATTTGAATGTTGAAGTAATATGCAACGAGAGAGAAGTTTCAATTGATTTGAATATTACTCCGGTAAATTCTAAAAATCCTAATGAAATCACAATGTCGAGGTTATCAAATCCGTTAATTACACCCACTACGATGTTCGCTTTAAATTTGGAACCCGATCAAGAGTTCGCGCCATCGTTAATAGATGTAGATTCCGATGGCGTGTGTGTAGAAGATGGATCAATCTTATCTCACAATTCAATTTATTTTTAAACACAGATAATCTTCAATTTTATTTTTATTTTTATTTTTATTTTTATAATAAATAGTTCTCTCCTATATTATGAATTTGTTTGGATATTTCTTCTCATTCATGTTTTACTGCACTGCAGTTATTGTATTTTTTAATGCATTTTTTGTATTGCATGTTGTTTCTTTTAAAATTTTCAACACTGCACTATTGG
This sequence comes from Erythroxylum areolatum, assembly GCA_024520975.1. Lineage (NCBI taxonomy): Eukaryota > Viridiplantae > Streptophyta > Magnoliopsida > Malpighiales > Erythroxylaceae > Erythroxylum > Erythroxylum areolatum. The sequence goes on from JANIJH010000009.1 coordinate 50,015,167, forward strand.
CTATCAAGATGCTTAACATGATAAGATATTTTATCAAATTCTACGAAAATAAAAAATGACTTTTCCTAATCTGGGCACGTAAAAGTTGGAGTGAGAACGCATGTATTTGATCGTGGCTTCAAATACAAAACATAGGTTGTATTCAAGAACGTTTTCCTTTTGTATGTAAATTAAACAATCATCATATGCAAGATTACAAGTCCAAACCTTTTTCATGAAATTAGCTTTCGGTGGCAGTTTCTTGTTCTAGCTTTGTTATTGTTTATGAATAATAACAATTTTGTATTTATTAAGAATTGTAAGCTCTTCTTTTTTATCTTTTCAGTCCAAAATTTTTCAGTATTGGTTATTTTAGAAATTGAATGTAACTTTTTTTCCTTAAAAACAGATACATTACTGGAAAGAAGGAATAGTAAGGGAAACAAAGAAAAATTTAACAAATGAGCAGAGATGGGCAATATACAACACTTTATTAGAAAAAAGTGTTAATGGAAAGTTGAAAAGAGATACAATCAAAGAGGTTGCAGAGTTGTTTTCAATTCATATAACAACAGTCTAAAGGATTAACGTGCAAAAGATACTCCAAATGGTGAAGTGGTTGATATGTCCCATAAGGAAACAAAAAATTGTGGGCGAAAGAGAGTTCAAGTTGACTTAAATCACGTTCTTTAAATTCCTTTACATCAACGAAAGACTATAATGTCACTTACCGAATCTTTGAAGGTCAGGGGTACAAGTGTTAGCTACACGTCATTACATAGACGTATAAAGCAAGGTTTTATTCGACATCATTCAAACGCCATTAAACCACACTTAAGAGAAGAAAATAAAAAAGCGCGTTTGCGATTTTGCTTATCTATGTTGGATCAAAACAGCTTGCCTTATGAGCCAAAATTCGTTGATATGTTTAATGTTATGCATATTGAAGAAAAATGGTTCTATATGACTAGGAGGTCAGAAAAATATTATCTACTTCCCACCGAAGAGAAACCTTTGCGCACATGTCAGAGTAAGAATTACATTGAAAAGGTAATGTTTTTAGTTGCCATGGCTCGTCCAAGATTTGACAATGAAGGAAATGAAGTGTTCTCGGGAAAAATAGGAGTGTTTCCATTTGTTACCTCACAACCAGCTCAAAGAAGAAGTCGAAATAGAGATGTCGGAACATTAGAGATTAAACCGATAACCTCAGTTACCAGAGAAACAATAAAGACATTTTTTATTGAACATGTTGTACCGGCAATTCAACTTAAGTGGCCCAAAGATAATTTAAGAAAAACCATATTTATTCAACAAGATAGCGCAAGGACGCATGTTGATCCAAGTGACAAGGAATTTCAAAAAGCTGCTTCACAACATGGTTTTGATATTACATTAGTGTGTCAACCTCCAAACTCACTGGATTTAAATATTTTGGATCTCGGATTTTTTAACGCCATTCAAGCACTGCAACATAAAGAGTGTCCAAGGACAGCGGAAGAACTTACCCATGCAGTTAAAAAGTCATTTGATGAATATCCGACAAAAATGATGAATCGTATTTTCTTGAATTTACAATTGTGTATGCAGGAAATTATGAAAGTTGAAGGATCCAACAATTACAAAATTCCTCACATGAATAAAGGTGCACAGGAAATTGAGGATCGTCTTCCTAAACAAATTAGCTGTGACTCTACTATAGTGCAAAATGTAATGAATTTGTTAACATGAGTAATGTTAAGAGATTTCATTTCACTTTAATTTTTGTTTTTATTTTATTTTTTATATTTTTGTTAATGTTACCTTTAAAAAAAAGAAAAATTAAACACAAATAAAATTGAAACATGAAAGAAAATAAAAATACTAAAATTTAAGCAATAAAAAAACATAAAAATGTGATTAAACTACACCACAATAAACAAATAAAATTAATTAATAGAATAAACTTTATAATTTCCAGTTGTTTACAGCATAAACTTTGATATATAAATTCATCAATTGTGTCCTTAAAATACTCCTAAGAATGTGATGGAATCAATTGTATTACAGTAGCAAGGTGGCCATATCCCTTACATTTTGCTAAGTCTATTTTACATACATAAATAAATTTCTTCATATTTAAATCATTGTGTTGTTGCACAATTGATTTTTAATTACTGTAAGCATAAAAACAAATAACGATGAAAGACCAATAATATAAAGACATAATCAAATTAGAAGACTACTGGAAACAAAATAC
>JANIJH010000009.1:50017484-50028386 GCA_024520975.1 Erythroxylum areolatum
GGGCTATGAACACACTTTGGATTTTCAAGCATATCTTCCTCTATAGAACTCCGATTGAGTTGGTTCTTGCTCCAAAATGAACTAGAGACATAGAGCTACAATTGTTTTGAAGAAATCAATTGTGATTATTTTCATTTCGTTGTATGGGCTCGCCTTTATAGCTTGAGATGTTATGAGAATGAGAGTGAACTGATGGAATTGAATTCAATTTACACTTTTTGGAACAAACTCAGTAATATTATTGCACTGTTTGGAATGAGAATGAATATAGTGAGGCATGAGAATGAATATTATTATTATTATTATGATGGTTAGTTAAGAAGAAGGAATGATTACTATTACCATTCACAGTAGTTGATTTGTAAAAAATATTGAGAAATAAAAATTTATTGTATTTTAATTATTTATATTGTAATTAATCAATTGCAATATATTGATTAATTAAAATATTGTAATTAATTAATTAATTATTTATTTATTTATTTATTATAATTTTTAATTAATTAATTAATTATAATTTTTAATTAATTATATTGTAGTTAATTAATTATTAATAATATTTTAATTAATAGTCTTTGAATCCAATCAAGTGAAACACAAAAGAGTGAGAAGTGAAGCAGTACAGAGAAAAAGAGTAAAAGAGCAAGACGTTACTTTTGAATGGCACAGAGTGATTCTTGATAAGAAATATAGGGTAAATAATTATACTCAATAAAAACCCACAATAAATATATAAACTTTGATGAATCTCTGGTTATAAACTTACAGCAAACAACAGTTTTTTATTCAAATATGTCTTCCTCAAGTTTCAATGTAATTGAATTCCTATGCTTGGAGGAGTTAATTCAATTTGTAAAAGAGAAGGGTTTTAATTACATGCATGATTTGAATTCATCCCATTTTTTTGTTTCCAAACAGCTGAATTGAATTCAATTGTAGTATTGAATTCAATTCACTCCTTCCCAAACACCCCCTTGCTCGAGTTGTTCATGTAATACGTAATACAAATTTAATTAGGCACTCAAGATCAATATGAAAGGATTAAAAAAGAAGGTAATATAGAATACCTGATTTCGATTCCATCTTTGATTCTGATGTTGATTTCGAGCTTCAAATAATCACGAACCTCTCAAGACTTTTACGGAAAGTATTTTTCGAAATACGAGCTAAGTCTTTCTACAATTTTCTCAATACGTAAACTCTCTTAACGGGTCATAGATTCCTTATGCTTACAATTGATATGAGCAACTTCAGGAGAACTTAATCTTTATATAGTTTCTATATCGGGCTTTTCCATCATAAGGCCGATATAGGCCTGATCCACACTAATTAGAATCCATTTTCTACCCAGATTTTGACTCATTAATCTAGATCATTTATTTGATTAGATCAAATTACGTAACTTAACCGATAATTTATTTAAAAACCAACAAATGTAATTAATAGTTATTCAACTTTATGGGAAATGACAAAATTGTCCAATAGTTCAGGCCCAACACATACAAACAAAACAATATTATTTTAAGAAAAAAATGTTATATTTACATTTTAAATTAGAAATTAGAAAAATAGCTTGAGCTCGGTCCAACCATAGAGTGGGTCAAAAAAAGGGGATTAACTACTAATATGTAAAAAAATTAGAATAATAAACTTATTATTGTTTAATCAAGTTATAGGAATATGTTAATTTATTATATTGAATTTCTTATTACTTTTCTAAAGAAACTATACTTAATTAAATTATAATTAATATCTTTATATTACATTACACATATTCTCTTGATTTAATAAATTTTAGACAAACTTTTGATCTTTAAAATTACTTCTAATTTTCAGTTTTTCATAAACAACCCTTCTCTTAAATTGCAACTAAAAATAAAGACAGCTAAAAATAACATGAAATGCACCTAATATGAATATCAGATATAGACTCATATATACAAAAATGTATATTTACCCTTATTATGTTTATTAATTTCAAATGACCAGCAAAAATTAAGTTTTTAAAATTTCGAAATTCAAATTAATAATTATAAAAACCTAAATTTTTATATCGACTAAAGTTTTAATGAATTTATTTAGACTTTATAATTATATGAAATATGATTGTAAGCTACAACAATATGTGTTGTCATATCAACTTTTGACATTTATCCATAATTCTCAACACTTTAAGTAGTAAAAATTAAAATTTTACTCTTTAAGGATTATTACGTCATTTTTACGTCAAAACTTGTATTCTGAATCTCGCGGTTGTTCTTATTTTCGAATTCTCCGGTCAGGACTCAAGAATTGACGAGAACTTATGTAGTTGAAACTATGAATACATAAACAATTTCGTAGTAAAGTTCTTAATAAAAGTCTACTTTACCTAACTCTAGCACTGTAAAACCCGAGATACAGAGGCTACACAGGTGAGACGCACAATATGGCAATGTAGGATCACATACTTAGTTGTGCATAGTTAAACTCCAAGCTTAAATGGCACCCCAGTCGCTGGAATCCATGAATCTCCTTGTATGAATCTACCTGCTGTGAAAGGGCTGGCTTGTTCAGGACAGTTTATCACATGAAAACCAGGCCAGTTCACTCTCCTATCAATAGAAGCACCAAAACCAGTATTCATGTACTCTGCGTAGAATAGAGTTGAAAGAGCATAACCGCCCCTCCATTCAGTCCAACCCTTTGGACTGATCAAACCATCTAGGTCTGTCTCCATAACCACCGTCCTCGAATATTTCTTCCATGGCCGTCCTAGGTAACTCCTATACGAGTTTTTCACTGCAAAAAACTCCGGTGCTGCCCTGATACGCGAACCTTGTATTGAAATCCCTGTATTTTCATTAGGGTTATCTCTTCCTTGTGCAGTTATCATGTTAGATTGAGAGCTCATTGGTTTTCTTACAAAGATGTCACAGTTTTGGAAGACTGCAGAAGCATCACCAAATATGAAGTCGATAGTGCCGTATATGTGACAATCACGATAAAATTGTCTAAGGGAATGGACATAGAGAGTGTCTTGGTAGCCTCTGAAACCACACCTGTAAAAAACAGAGAGGTCTGAGCTCACTTTTAGTGCCACCGCTTGACGTTTCTGGGGTCCTGCTGTGTTCTCGAATGTGATATCTCTCGCCCAAAACCCATCACCTGACACTCCTGCGGAGATCATCGTGAGAAAACACATGCACCTATTTTTATCCATTTTATTAGATTAATTTGAGAAAAAAATAAATACAGAAACCCTAATTAAAGAAGAATTTAATTTTTTTAAAATTATTTATTTAGACAAAAATTAATTAATGATTACATATATCTATATTGATTATAATGTTACTGTTAATTAACTGTTTCATCACAATAACTTAAACTATTGTGCGAGGTCAACTTAATTAATTTTATATATTCACTAACATACCCCCTCAAGTGAAAACTTTTTGGACTTGAAACTTGCACAGACTCACTCTACCTTGTACTGAATAATAAGTGAGTGGTAGGATTTAAACTTACAATCACTTGGTCACAAAGACTCTGATACTATGTTAAATGACTGTTTCATCACAATAACTTAAGCTATTGTATGAGGCCAACTTAGTTGATTTTATTTATTAAGTAACAGTTACCACGTTAAAACAAAAACTCCGTTCAGTTCTCACCGAATGTTGCTGTGTTGAACGTAGGATAACCATCTACGTAGTTTTTGCTTCCTGTGACGATGGTTTTGTCCATGCCATCTCCAACTAACATGACATTTCTCAGGTGCTCTCCAATTTCAACTTGCTCATTATAGACTCCAGCTTTCACGTGGATTATGATTCTTCCAGATGTCAATGCCCTTTTGCCCCTCCGGCCAAGTTCAGCCACCGCATCTTTGATTGTTCTTTGAGTACCAGAACCGTCCTGTGCCACAATGAAATCGGCGTTTGAAGTTGCCGGAGTCCACGACTCCAGCTGAATTCCATCATTCTGGTATTGGGATTGTCTAAGCCCCACACCTGAGGTAAAACAGAACCATAGTGATGATGTAACTCGATCTACAAACTATGAAACTATGTTCCAAACCTCTTTACTTACATGTCAGAGCCGAAGTTCTAACTTTCAGATTCTAAAACACAATCGCGTTGTAATTTAGTAATCGTAGAAAAGTATAATTGGAACAAATTATAAAAATAATATCATCCAATTCACCCTTATTCATATTTAATATGAAATTAAAGGACTGGATTTAGTTTAATTAAAATTAAACTTAAATTTAAATTTAAATATTCAAATTGCACTCGTTCAATTTTTTTAAAAATTAAGTTTAATTAATTGTAAAATTTAAATCAATTCAAATCACATCAAAATTAAATCAACACCCTTAATTTTGGACTTAATTACTTAGGTTAGATACAAATGTGAATTGTTCTTGTTTTGGTTATGATACTTTATTATCATAATGCTTTAATAGTTACTAAAAATGAGATTAATTAAAGATATAGACGATATTATTCTAAGGAAAAAGTAGATTAACATATAAGCCTAGTGGACTGCTTCACCTATTGTCGATTGGTTTTAAAATGAAATCTTACTTGGACTTGTGAGTGACCTAACTTTCCTTCTCGTGTGGGTCGTAGGCCTATTACAAATTTCACACAATTGGTTTTAGAATGAAACCTCACTTGAGCTTGTGTGTGATCAAACTTTCCTTCTCGTAAAGGCCCTAGGCTCATTGCAAATTTCACATGATATCAGAGCAGGTTTGGCCCGGATTATTAATTTCTTGATTGTCTATCTAGATGTCCAGTCCCAGCGGTCAATTCGGTTACTACTGTATTTATTTCAAGTAACAACTGGATGTTCAGTCTCAGTTGCACTTGAGGGGAAGTGTTGAGAGTACCCATATGTGAGTGTCCTATATTGAAAAAAAAAAGAAAAATAAGACTAACATATACCCATTGCCAATTGGTTTTCAAATGAAACCTCTATTGGGCTTATGTGTGGTCTAACCTCTGTTTTGAAAATCGGACTGGACCGGCCAGTCCGACCGGTTTAACTGGTGACCGGTCGGCTATCCGGTCCGGTTTATCCTTTAAAATCGGTTCTTAATTGAACCAGTGAGAATCGGTCAAAACCGGTCAATTGACCGTTCGGATCGGTCAAACCAGACCGGTCCGACCACTAATTCAATAATTTTTTTTGTTTTTATATTTTTAGTATATTTTTTATTTTTTAATATTATTAATATTATATATAATTAAATATAATTATTGCATAATTATGACGTCACACCGGTTCGACCGGTGTTTGAACCGGTCTAACCGGTGATCAGTAAAGCCTCCGGTTCGGGTTTCAAAATACTGGGTCTAACTTGCCTTCTCGTATGGACTCGTAGGTCTATTGCAAATTTCACACTTATATATTAGTCTTCTTTCTCCTCTTTTTTCAACATGGGACATTTACATGTGGGTATTCTCAACATTTATGATAAAATGGTCACTAAAAATAATTTCGTTCTCTAATGTAGAACTTAGCAATATCAACTAGAAAATCAAAAGAACATAAAGGAAAAAAACGAAAAGAAAACAACTTACCCCTCCTTGTATCGTTTGTCTTCCCGTAGAAAGCAAGGGTTTCACTAATCAACGACGTCAAGTCTTGAGCATCTGCATGAACATCAAGTCCTTTCTCAACCAACCCATCTAAGCAAGTTCTATGGTTAGCTAGTACACCGCTCAGCCACGTTTGAGCATCATTGTGCGTGTGGTTCTCATTGGCGAGTAATTGTTCGATCTTTGACTCGCTCTCTTCGTAGAGCTTAGCACAGCTACTGAAAGCCATACCCATATAGTCCAAGCCCTGCTTATTTTCACGTAGTTCAAGCATTGCCTGAAACGAATCTCTAGCTTGTGAAATCTTGGCCTGAGCAATGTGAAGTGCCTCCGGTTCTTCGAGGCTAAAGGGGGTGACCGCCGGGGCCAGGAGGAGGAAAACGACGGCGATGGAAGTGGACATTTTGGCTGCGGGGTGCGAGAACAAGCTTGGACTTGGACCGTGTCGTGTAAAATGGTAAGTGGGTTTTAATGTATAGCTAGGTGGACAGGCAAACACATGGACAGATCACTGTTTCCAAGTGTCGCTTAACGATGAAATCCAGCTCATAAAGTCATTGATGATCTTGCAGAATTTAATGAAGAGACATTGTTTCAGATGAATTAAACTAAGAATTTGAGAAAAGGAAGTATAAACTGTTACAAAACGTCATCCAAGACAAGCAGTGTCAGAGTTATGACACCGCTGTTCCTGCGACTAGGCAACAGACGATATTTGCTTATGTAACCTTTATATGTCCCAACTTCAAACATCTATCTTGCAAATTAGTGCATTAAATATTTAAACGAACATCTAAATCTTAAATATGGTAATACAAATAAATTTATTATCTCTATCTCCTTTTTCTCGTAATCTTAATCACTACATTGAATCGAAATCGTCTGCAATTTTGACACAAAGTAGGTCCAATTTGATTCTTTTTTCAGATATTTTTTCTATTTAATAAATGAGATATAGATCTATTTAATAATTTTAATTGTATTAATAGTCCTTTTAAATAATTACTTTATGAAAGTTACAATTCTCTTTCAAGATTAGAATATCTAAAAAAAATTCAGTAATAACTAATATTTTAAAAATCGGATCAAAAGTTAAACAGATAAAACAAGTGGTTTGAAAGTTTCAAAGTTTAACCGGTTTTATATTGTTATAAAATAGGTTAAAGATTGAAGAGATTATCCTTACATATCGAAAATTTTGAATTTTAATTAAAACATATTTTTTTAAAAAAATATTTATTTATTTTAATTTATAACATTTTATTAATTTAAAAAATCAACTTATTAATTAATAAACTAATCAATTTTTAGAACAAATATTATTAAAATAAATCAAACTAAAAGGTTAAAAATAAATATGGAGAAGTAAAATGTAATTCATCAAAGGTAAGGTAAGGCATTTATAAAATGGTTCGAATAGATGAATGAAAATAGAATATAATTAAAAACTAAAAATGGAGAAGTAAAATGTAATTCTGACAACAAAAACAACAATGTCATGAACAACTAGCCAAAGTTTTTAATAGTTATTTATTAGGATAAAATTACGAATTTACCAGTAACTTTTTATAGTAAATTTGACAAAAAACTGTGCCACGGGCATCATGTAAAGATTCTTTATAGTTATTATTTCATAAAATTACAAATTCATTCTTAAAAAATTATAATTTTATATGGTATAACATATTTAAAAGTGTATAATCATTTGAAAATTTTTTAATTCAGTGCCTAAAATTTTAAATTGTTTAATTGAATAATCAGTCTTTTGAAACTTTAACAGTTTAGTTCAAAATTTTATTTTTAATGATATGATATGTCTATTAAATATCGTGTTGATGTTCATCTATTAGTTGCATTAGCAAAAATTAGAGATTGTAATGGACCAGCTCAGGCCCAGGCCTAACTTGACCCCTACTGCTGGAGTCCAGGCCCAAGGTAGCCGACCCAAGCTCAAACTTGACTCGAAAGGCCCAACTTTTTGTAATTAAACATGCAAAAAAACATAATTTTAAGTAAAAAAATATCGTTTTATTTATAAGTGTCAGGCTTCATGCTAGGTCAAACTAGGAATCTCGAGCTCAAGTCCCACTTGAGGCCCAGTCAATTCGAGTTGGCCCCGATTGTCATATTTAGCAAAAATTAACATTTTAAATTGAATTGTTAAAATTTTAAAAGATTAATAATTGTATTGAAAATTTTAAAAACTTATACACTAAATTAAAAAAACTTCATAAAGTTTGAGCAGTGATTATCACATTTTGGGTTTATAAATTGATTATTAAGGTTAACAATTTTTATAAATAAAATTTGTTAACAGTATTCAAATTAATATATGATAAAGATAACAGTATTTTTCATATAATACAACAATTTAAAATATTTTATAAATATATAATAACGTTAAAATTTTGTCAACTATTAATTATTTATTTAAAAAATTATAACGCTTTCACAAACATTAAGATATTTATTTAATTTTTTAAATTAAAAAGTTAATTAATGTAAGGGTTTTGCATGCCAAACTTACGTGTTTATAGGATAAGATACGCGCAGCTATTTGGCAAGGGAAGTAGCGAACGGACACGAACGTATACGTACTTGTTGGTTGTTTCAATCGCAACGTGCATCTTTTGGTTCATTGGTCTTTCGCTGAATCCTTCCAACTCCCACCGAAAGCCACACTCAGTTGCTGCTGAGCTGTTAGATACTCTTTTTGGCTTTGGGTCAATAATTAACGCTTGGAATTGGAAGTAGCAGCCTTGCTTGCAGGTAGAATTTGACAATTAATTTAATCATGTGCACGAAGAAAAGCAAGAGAATTCTGTTTATTGGATTCTAGAAGAATAACTGCAAATAGTTGCGTAAAACATTTGAAAGTGATTATGAAAAAGAGACTCCAAACACTATGAAAAAGGAGACATGAATTCTACTTTCTGCAAACAGCCTCATATTCCTTGACTCGGATCAGCAAATTTTAGAATTAACAGAAATTATAGAACATTATTACATTGAGGTAGAATTTTCAGAATAGTTAACTCATCTCAGGCTCTTAGAAAGGACAGCCAGCACGAGACTATGATTGCAAAATTTCCGGAATTGGATGATCATTAGGCGGGGAAATCTTACGACCAATCTGCCCAATGTAAAGTCTGGTCAGATCAAATGGTAATTCAAAAGGGTGCGGTTAGTTTGTACAAGAGAATGGAAATAAATATAATGAGGGATGGTATTGAATATTATTATTATAATTATGATAGTTGGTTAAGAGAAAAAAATGATTACCATTAGTGGTTGGTTTGTAAAAAAATATTGTAATTTAATTAATTATAATATTTTCATAAATAAATAAATTATATTTTAATTAATTATATTGTAACTAATTAATGAGTTATATTTTAATTAACTATATTGTAACTAATTAATTATATTTTAATTAATTCATTAATTAAAATATTTTTAATTATTTATATTTTAATTAATTATATTTTAATTAATTAATTAATATTATTATTAATTAAAGAATACCAGACCTTACTAAACCAAAAAAATCAAGCTTTACTTTGGATCATACTGTAAGAATAAATAATGGTGACAAAGCTACTATATTAAGAACAAATGATATTTGAAGGAATGACTCTCATTCCTCTCATAATGGAGAGGAATAGAGCAATGTCCAAAAATTAGGAATGAAAGTATGGGCGTCATTTAATCATAACCTCTTATTAAGTTTTATTTTTCATTTCATACCCATTACTCTCTCCTCATATCCACCAAACAAGCACACCCTAAGACTATGTTTGATCGATTAGAAGGTTTTTAATGAAATGAAATAGAATGATTTATAATGGGATGAAATATAAATGAATGTAATATTAAAAAATTGCTGTTTACGAGGGATAGAAATGTTTATAATGTAATATAGTGAAATAATGTTTAGATAAAAGATTTATAAAGTAATATAGTGTAAAGTTATTTATTATTTTATATTCCATCGTAAACTTTCAAAATTGAAAATTTTTTATTTTTATTATTTACGATAAAACGAGATATGATATAAAACTCTTCTCTTCTATTTTATTTCATTTTATTTCATTATAAACTTTACTCTCATAGAATAATATTACATTTCATTAATAAACTTCTAAACAATAGAAGAAATTATTTATTTTTGAATTTTAATAGTCAACCGAATACAATGCACTTTTTAATAGTCAAACCATTTTCGATGTCCTAGATGGCCACATATGTTTCTATTATTAATAAGTATCTACCAAAAGGTAATTTGAACCCGCCTTGCACGGTTGGCATTAACTTGACTGGCATGATCTTATCCAATCTAAGAAACTGGTACTAACAATGTAGAACAAGTACGTGCTAATATGAAATTATGGTTTACATATCAACAGTTAATTTTATTAAATAAAAAATAGTTTTATTGTTTATAACAATGATAATTATTAATGACGATAAGTGATGATCATTAATTTTTAAATTTTTTAAAATAACAATTTAATTATTCTCACATATCTACTAATTCAAAGATTTTAAATTTAAGTTTCAATTAAATAAATTATTTTTTAATCTTAATGACAGTTAGAGAAGGAATATGCTTAATTTTTAAATACTAAATTCTAATTAAATATGTTTCAAATTATTATGTGCACTTAAACGATTTATTCAAAATTTTTTTGAATGGAAACGATTTATTCAATATGTAATTAAGAGATAACAGGTGTAAATTTTATAGTTATAGGAATATCAAATCTTAGATAATGTTAGCCAACATTAGAAATTTCAAAAACTAGAATTGAATTCTTTGTCGTCGTTAGGTGCTGAGATTGACAAAATTGGGAAAGCTAAAATCTTACACACTTAACAACTCACATACTCGTCCCCTGGACGTTCCCGAAAAGAACCACTAATTATAAAAAAAGCAATTTGCGGACATGTTCATAGATACGATTTAGTTTACGGGATTTCGTAATTGACTCACGTGGTGGCTAACAGAAAATGCTGGTTGAATTCAAACCGTACTTATGTATGCAGTTATTTAAAATTTGATATTAAAATTTTACTTTTTATAAAAGATCTATCCGATTCAAGCGATAATTAGTTTGAATGTAAATGGCTTAAAGATATCTTCTCATAATTGAGGCTCTCTTAAAATGTCTGATGGGCGAAAAAACATGCTTGTTATGATGTTATGTGAACAGAACATGCTTGTTATGCTGTTCTCGGAAAACTTTATAATGAAACCTAAATTTTTTCTTTTCATTACACGAAAACAAGCTTATAGGTAATGCATAAAACACAA
>JANIJH010000009.1:50028949-50052843 GCA_024520975.1 Erythroxylum areolatum
GTATAAAACAACCATTCTCAACTTGGTCCAGTTAGATACATACAAAATGTACTAACACATATTCATATTATGCAAATATCCAATTGAATACAATTAAATAATTTTTCAATGAAAATAACCATTACATTTGCATGGTTAATGGTATATATCTATCAGATAAATGTTCCAACCTTTTTGTGCAGCGAAGCCAAGAATCATTCGAACCGTATCCATTCAAGCAACTGGTGCAAACACTTCCTCATAATCAACTCCATATTTTTGTGCATAGCCCTTCGCAACTAAGCGAGCTTTGTACCTCCCAACCTCTCTAAGCTCATTCAACTTCGTTTTGCATACCCGTTTGAGCCCAATTCTTTTAGCTCCTGTTGGAAACTCTGTTAGAAACCACATTCCATTCTTCTCAATTGATCTTATCTTTGAGTCCATGGCTTGCCTCCATTTATCAACCTTCACTGCTTCCTCATAACATATTGGATCTACATTAATAAAGAGAGCCATGTTGACATTAATATCTTCGTTAGAGAGGCCAAGACCTTCACCGGTTTCGTAGTCCGTCATCCATACTGGAATTCTTCGATTCCTACCTTTTTTTGAACTAGAGGATTCTAGAGAACCTTTTGCACTTATAGAACTTGGCAATACTTCATCACTTTCAGCATCTTCTCATTCAGACTCAATTGAAATATTTTTCTCTTCTTCATCTCCCCATTCCAGGCCTACTAGAATTTGGTCTTTGTAGCTTTTATCCCATTCCCACTTCTTATCCTCCTCGAATACAACATCATGACTAATCACAACTTTCTTTAAGACCAGATCATAAAGCCTATACCCTTTTGATTCCTCACTTACTCCCATTAGAATATAGCTGTAACTCTTGTCTTCAAGTTTGGTCCTTCGAGCTTCTGGAATATGAACATGTGCAATACTTCCAAAAATCCTGAAATGTTCTACAGATGGTTTAACTCCACTCCAAGCTTCCCCTGGATTCACATCTTTCACTGATAATGTGGGGCACCTTCTCAACACATAGAAGGCACAATTCACAGCCTTAGGCCAAAAGGTCTTTGGAATACCTTTTTCAGATAATAAGCATCTTACCATGTTCATTACTGTCCGGCTTTTCCTCTCTGCAACACCATTCTGTTACGAGGTATAGACAGTGGTTAATTGCCTTTTTATTCCATTCGTCTTGCAATATTCATTGAATTCTCTTGAAGTGAATTCCCTACCACGATCTGTCCTCAAACACTTAATGGCCAAACTCGTCTCTTTCTCCACACAATTCTTAAAAAGCTTGGAAGAAGTAAAAGCATATGAATTTTCAACTAGGAAATTCACCCATGCTTTTCTACTGAAATCATCTATAAAACAAATCAGATACCTTTTATGGCTGTTGGAAATCGGAGAAATGGGTCCACTTAGATCTGCATGAACAAGTTCCAGCTTCTGGGATGCTCTCCATATGCTCCTTTTGGGAATAGAATCCCGATGTTGCTTACCCTTTAAGCAATCAGTGCATACAACACTGGATTCGAAGAACTTAGGCAAACCTCTCACCATTTCTTTGAGTTGCAGAGTCTTGAGGCCTTTATAACTTAGATGACCATATCTACGGTGCCATAGATGAGCTAGGTCTTGTGTGGTTGCTTGAATACACACTTCCTTTTTTGTTTGCATCTTAATGAATTTAGTGTTGGATAGCAGAATAAACATTCTATTTGTTGTCATGTCGGTTTGAATGATCAAACCTCTTGATGGATGGTAAATTCTGCATTTGTTTGATTGAATTAGAATGGCTAGCCCTCTTTCCTACAACTGACCTACACTGAGAAGATGATTCTTCAGTTTTGGCATATAAAACACTCCAATTACTATGTGATTGAGACCATCGAGACACAATCTCACAATACCCTTTCCAGCTACACTCATCTTCATATTGTTTCCTAGATTAACCATCTGCTTGAACCCTTCATCCAGCTCACAAAACAATGTTCGATCACCATACATATGGTTACTATAACCTGAGTCTAGAAACCATGCATCATTTCAACTTGCTCCATGCATCTCTACATAAGTTATGAGAAGCATTTCTTTTGTGCCATCCAACTCCGCATAATTGACCTGCTTTTCCCACATCAGACACTTATATTGATAGTGTCCAAGTTAATGGCATTTGAAACACTCGACGACAGCTTTGTTGTAGGATTGACGACCCCTTCCTCTGCCTCTTCCTCCTCTGAACACAGCTCTCCCACGTCCTCTTCCACTATGTCTCTCTTCATGTCTTACCTTAAGTGCCTGCTCTTCTCCATGACTCTTATGAAACTTTTGTTCATGCACAATGAGTGAAGTTTGCAATTCATCAATTGTGAGTGAATCAACATCCTTAGATTCTTCGATTGCGACGACTATATAGGTAAATTTCTCGGTCAAAGTCCTAAGGATCTTTTCCACAATGGTACTTTCTCTCGTCTGCGCACCATTACTCCTCATCTTGTCAGCAGTAGCCATGAAACGAGCAAAATAATCAGTGATAGTCTCACCTACTTTCATTTCCAGAATATCAAAATCTCTTCTCAACGCTTGTAGAGCCGCACACTTCACCCTAGTATTTCCCTTGAATTTTTTTCATAGAATCCCATATCTTCTTTGAGGTGCATTTCTCTAGAATTTGCTCAAGAATTACCTGTCCTGTCAATTGCCTGGAACAGGTAATTCTTTACTTTGAGGTCTGTAGCCCTCAACTCCTCCAATTACTTTTACTCTGTCTCACTCAATGTTGCTCTTGCTTGTGGTTCTTTAGAACCAGTATCAACTAAACTCCAATAACCTTTAGATCTCAAAAGGTTTTCCATAATCATGCCCCAATGGTTGTAATGACCATCAAAGAGTGGTATGGTAGGTTGTAGAAAATTCTTTTCTTCACTCATTCTTCTCTTGTTTGTGAGTCACTCGAAAGACTGCAGCTTTCTTTTCTTAGACCCCAGTGGGGCTCTGATACCAGATTGTTAGGAATTATTGATATCACAAGATAGCAATAGATCAATAATTCAATACCAATACGAGAGGATGACATATTTATTTTAGATGCAATATGGCTATATATAACAGCCTTACAAGATAAAACAAAAATCCAAATGCAGCCCACATTATAGCTAAAAATGTGGTAACTAAACTAGGAAGAATAAAAACCTATAACAACATCCTAAAGACTAGGACATTTATTAACAAAATAACAAACTCTAAGCCGTAACAAAACTTACGTGTTTATAAGATAAGATACATTGATATGAATTCCGTTCTGTACCGGCCCAAAACTGGTACGGAATTTTAAATTTTGGTATCGGTTTTAAATACCTTACCGACCGATTTCGATTGTACCGGCTAGTACTGAAAATTTTAAAAATTTAACAGGCTTTTTTGCAAAATTTTAAAAAAATTTCAAAATCTCCCTCCCTCTTTCTGACCTCTCCTTCCTCCCTTTTTTTTCAAAGTTTTTAAAATAATAATAAATATTTTATTACTAATAATAATTATAAATAAAATAAAATATTTTAATTTTAATTACTAATAAATTATTTTTATTTAAATATATTTTAAATTTAATTATATTTATTAATAAGTATTAAATTAATTTTATATATTAAATTAAATTGTGATTATGTCTAATTAAATATAAAATAAAATGGAATGTGAAATAAATAACAATTCAAAAAAATAATTCAAAATTTTGATAAAATACAAAATTTTGAATTATTTTTATTATTTTCTAATAAATTATTATATTTAGATAATTATTATATATAGAAATAATTAGAATGTAATAAAGATATATATGTAAACTAAATAAGATATAAAAAAGCTAAATTAAATAAATAACAATTATACTATTTTGTAATTTTTAAAAAATTTAGGAGTTATTTTATAAATTAAAAAATTATCTAAAATAGTGCCTAGTATTAATCGATACTGATACAATACTATATCAGAATCTAATTCAGTACTAAATTTAATATGGTATTCATAACGTTGATAAGATTCGTGCAGCTATTTGGCAAGCCAAGTAGCGAACGGACACGAACGTATACGTACGTGTTGGTTGTTTCAATCGCAACGTGCATTTTTTGGTCTATTGGTCTTTCGCTGAATCCTTCCAACTCCCACCGAAAGCCACACTCAGTTGCTGCTGAGCTGTTAGATACTCTTTTTGGCTTTGGGTCAATAATTAACACTTGGAAGTTGGAATTGGAACTAGCAGCCTTGATTCAATTAACGCAGGTAGTATTTGACAATTCTTTTAATCATGTGCATGAAGACAAGCAAGAGAATTCTGTTTAGAAGAACTGCAATAGTTTGCGTAAAACATTTGAAATTGATTATGAAAAAGCAACTCCAAGCACTATAAATTTTCTTAACAATCTATTAAAATGAGTACAAATGGCATTGGCTTGATATATTCATGGAATATTATATAAATATAAAAAAATTAATAGTCATTGGTAAATATTATTACTGTAATTAATAAAAATATTAATATTGTCAAATTTTACTTTATAATGATAATCAATAATAATTACTTACTTGATTTTTATAAATATTTATATGTTTTTATTATCTTTTGCACAACGATTCTCCTTTTAATTGAAGTTGAACGTTGAAAATTATTCTAAATTTCGATTTTGTAAACTTATTAAAAAATAGCCCAATGATATATTGATAAATTAGAACTTTACTTTTGTTGTTTGAGTTGATAATAAGCAATGTTTTAAAAATCAAACTGATTCGTTCAATTTAACAGTAAAAATCTTGAATCGGACAATTTATTTGTTCAATTTTTAATTTTTCAGTTCAATTTAATTTAATATCTTTATTATTAAAAACTGATCAGCTTATTAATTAATCGATAGTTTTCACAAATTAATCACTTTTTATAAACTAAAATAAATGGATTAATTTTTATTCAATAGTGTCATTTTTATTAAAATTTAAAATATCCGGTTGATAATAATAGCTTTCTTTAATTATTTTTTAAATTATTTAATTTATTTAATATTTAACCGATCTTATGACAATTTAATTGAACCTTTTAAACTTTAAACATTTTTCTTACTTGTTTATTTTTCAATCCAATTTTTAAAGCATTGATAATAGGTTGGGTTGAGTTTGATTTCTCAAGTTTAGGTTAAAAAATAATTAATTTTAAATTCAATAAAATTTAATTTAATTTAATTTTGAACTAAAATTTAAAAATTCATTATAATTAATTAAATTTAAAGATTTACAAAGTTAAATGAACTTTCTCCCTAAGAAACTTAAGCCCAAAATCAGACATGAACTCTACTTTCTACAAACCACCTTATATTCCTTGACTCGGATCAGCAAGTTTTAGAATTAACAGAAATCATAGAACACTATTACATTGAGGTAGAAATTTCAGAATAGTTAACACTTCTCAGGCTCTCAAAAACGACAGCCAGTACGAGACTATGATTGCACAATTTCCGGACTTGGATGATCATGCAGTCGAATTGTCAGATCAAATGTGAAGCGTAAGATAGGTTTGATTAGTTGTAAGGCTTTTAACGTAATAAAATAAGATAGAATGAAATGAAATTGTTTATAATAAAATAAAATATAAATAAATAGAAAAAAATGAAATAATTTATAATAAAATAGAATATAAACAAATGTAATACTAGAAAATTATTGTTAAGGAGAAAAGAAAATATTTATAATATAATATAGTAAAATATTATTTAGATAAATGATTTATGATGTGATATAGGGTAAAGTTGTTTATTATTTTATATTCTATTTTATAATTTTTAAATTAAAGGTTTTTTCATTTTTACTATTTAAGATAAAATGAGATGCAATATGAAATGCTAATTTTTATTTTATTATAAGCACATGACTTAATAATATTATTAAAATAAACTTTTTGAATCTCGATAGTCAACCCAATACAATGCACTTTTTAATAGTCAGACCATATTCGATGTCCTAGACGGCCACATAAGTATCTATGATAAGGTAATTTGAACCCGTCATAGATGGTTTGCATTAACTTGATTCTGAGGACATGTTCATAGGTACGATTCAGTTTCTGGGATTTCGTTATTGACTCACGAGGCTGGTTCCACGAAGATGACTGCTTGAGTTTGGTGGCTAACAAGTTAGCTAAAACACGTTTCTCTGGGTTTCATATGTGAATAGAACATGCTTCTTGTGCTGTTCTCAGAAAACTTTATAATGAAACCTAAATTTTTTCTTTTCATTACACGAAAACAAGCTTATAGGTAATGCATAAAACACAATACTCACAATATACTATGTATATTAAAAGTTAAATCCAAGATTTGGGTTGATTTGAACAATGGAATTCGAGCATCGAGACTGGGAATCCTTGGACAATAGCCTCCCAAAAACTGGCAAGCCCCCGATTCTAATGTAAAACTATACAATATCCATAATGCACACGTACACAAAAGGATTCGAACATACGTACGTACATGTGAACCTAACAAAAGTTAGGTGAAGAATAACACACCTTCACAAGCTACTACTGGTCCCCTATAACATCTACTTTCCGGCAGGTTCCATAATTTCTCCATAAAATTTCTTAAGACAGCTAAGAGAAATAAGAAAGAAAAAAAAAAGAGTTATCAGTCAATGATATTCTACAAACCCCTCTCTCAAGAACTTAAACGTTAAGGTTGCTTAATTCTTTACCGTGACACTGATGATTTGCTGTGAAATGAAAATATATAACTCTCTTAATGTCTGTTTGAATGGACTTTTAAAAGATTAATAAGTACTTTTTTCCACTACTAAAGTTATTTTATGAAAAATAAGTGGTTGATTGTAAAATAAAAAATTATTTCTTTAATAGATATGACTTTTTTAGCAGCCAAAATACAGCTTTTTAAGAAGTTTAAATTTGGAGCTTCTAAAAAAAGCATTTTTTAGGTAGATTTTTCAGATTAATTAATAAACTTATTTTTTAGTCTCTCTTGTCCTGATGTTTTACACATAATTCTCACAATACCCACAAACTGATCTTCACGTGTATTTTGGAAATTATATAATATTATTTAACTTTTTATATGTTTTAATATTTATTTTTATATTAGTTTTACTTATGTTATAATTCATATAGAAGATTTGATTAAATATATTTTCATTTATATTTTATATGGTTTAAAATTATATAATAATTAATATATTGTGCTTTGTATATTATTTAATATACTTTAAGTAATATTTATATGCGTAAATAATTTTTATTATAAAATAAAATATAATTAAAATTAAAAGTATCTTTTATTTTTATGTTACCCAACAGACTACTGTATGAAGCTCTTTCAAAAAATTTCTTTTTTAAATGACGGTCAAACAGTCAATTGACTTCTTATAAAATTTATTCTCAGAAAAACTCTACAGAAAAAAGCTCTTCTAATAAAAATTTTACTGTTATAAGCCAAACCAAATAGAAGCCTGAGAGATAATGAAAAGTATAACAACAAAAATAATCTAGTAAAATTTTAAATAAAATCTGAAAAATTTTAATAATATACAATTTTACCCCTAACTAATAGAAAGACTGCTTCCAACTGAGAAATACTGAAAATTATGTTTACTTAATGACACAATGCCGTCGCATTACTTTTATGATCTACCATTTAGCATAAGGTAATAACTATAAGTAACTAATAAAATGACTATTATTGTCATGGCTATTGCTGATTTTTTTAATTTTCTTTTTTCATATAAGAAGAAAATCTAAGAGGGTATCCTTGAATTGTCACACAATTGCTAGGCTTTCCTTGCCAACTTTCGCAGCCTCTGTGGAATTCAATGATTTGACTAAACATTTTCGACATTAATTAACTAGTTTTGGCCACAGTTCTGCCGACTGAGGTTGGGTTAAACCTATACAAAAAAATGTAGAGGTTTTAACTTGCAGTTTAGACTCCAAAATTGAACTTAGAAATTAGGTTAAGGAAAAAAATTGAGAATTAAGAGTTATAAGATATTTAACAATAAGTTAGATTATGAGAAAAATAAAAATAAAATCGAAACCAATTTTATAATTTTTATAAGTTATAAATAGGGAAGAAATTAAAATAAAAATAAAAATTTTAAATAAATGATTTTTTATTAAAATTAGTAATTAAAATCAAAAATCAAAAATAAAAATAAAAAAATCAAACTTAAACTTTTGAGTGGAATCATCATAAAATTTTGACTAGTCAAAATTATTCTGAAACAATATTAAGACTATTTCACTCTTTAACATGTATTATTTTTTTATTGTTGCATCTGCATGTAAGTTTATTGGAAACAGTCTCTCTATTATATAAGGATAAGGTTATATATCATTAAATTTTTCCATACTCTACTTTATTTTAAAATTTTAAACTGAATATAATGATGATGGCCGATAGGAGCAGGATGACTGTATCAAAAAGAATAATCTACACACATTTATTCGGACATGAAGAAGACAAGTTGAAGTTTTGAGGATAAATATAATCACCACAAGTTCGTTATCTCTGGCGACTTTCTTTCAAAAGTTAGTAAGATTGGACCATTCCTCAATTTTCCTGTGTCTTGACGAGGAAATGTCAAAGAACATTTGCATACAATTAGCTCTTAGGCTTATGCAAAATAATATATTATTACATTATCTTGAAAGAAAGTTTCCAAAAACACAAAGCAATTTGTCATTTACGCGTTTCCTGTCTGTCTTCGTTAACTCAAGTCAACCAATTCAGGGAAAAGTAAAATGTATGAATGATAATCCCATGCATATTTTAACAAAGCACATAGAAAAGAGAAGGTGGTGCGAGTGTGCGATCTCGCATTCTATATATAGTGGCCACCTTCGGACATAGAAACTCATCCAAACTTAAATCATCTTGCATTTCACAGTTGCTACTGTCTTATAAGTCATCAATGGCGATTCGTGCTGTATTAGCACTTGTTCTTGCCCCTCTTCTTCTGTCCCCGACCATTTTGGGTTACACTTCCGGGGAGATCAAAACTTGGTGTGCTAAAACACCAAACCCTGAAACGTGCGGGCACTTCTTGAGCCAACGTAAAAATGAGAACAACCTCATTGAACACGAGTCTGATTTCCTGAAGGTCTCTCTTGAAGTAGCACTAGAGCGAGCCATGCATGCACGAGTCAATGCCAACACCTTAGGCCCTAAGTGCAGAAACGATCGTGAAAAGGCAGCTTGGGAAGATTGCCTCAAGCTCTACGAGTACACCGTCCTGGGGCTCGACGAGTCCATGAGCACCAAGTGCACCAAATTTGAAGCACAAACATGGCTAAGCTCAGCTCTAACCAACCTAGAAACTTGCCGAGCTGGGTTTTATGAACTCGGAGTTGCTGACCATGTTTTGCCCTTGATGTCAAATAACGTGTCCAAGCTAATTAGCAACACTTTGGCTATTAACAAGGTACCATATAACGAACCTAGTTACAAGGAGGGTTTCCCTTCATGGGTAAGACCCGGTGATCGGAAACTCTTGCAATCATCGTCACCGGTGGCGAACCTGGTGGTGGCACAAGACGGATCGGGGAACTACAAGACGATCAATGAGGCAATATCCGCCGCAGGAAAACGATCAGGGAGTGGGAGATTTGTGATACATATTAAGGCTGGAACGTACAAGGAAAATGTTCAGATTACGAAGAGCATGAAGAATATTATGCTAATCGGTGATGGTGTAGGAAAGACCATTATTACTGGAAGCAGAAGTGTTGGTGGAGGTTCTACGACTTTCAATTCAGCTACAGTTGGTAAGTAATTCAATCCTCTTTAAAAGTTGAAACAAATTATCGATATTCTAGACAAGATGAATTACAACTACATATTGTACATTTCAGCTGTCGTCGGAGATGGATTTATCGCTCGAGACCTCACCGTCAGAAACACAGCCGGTCCACAGAACCACCAGGCGGTGGCTCTACGTAGCGGAGCCGACCTCTCCGTGTTTTACAGGTGCAGTTTTGAGGGATACCAAGACACGCTCTATGTCCACTCACAAAGACAATTCTACAGAGAATGCGACATTTACGGGACTGTGGATTTCATTTTTGGAAATGCTGCTGTTGTTTTCCAGAACTGTAACCTTTACGCACGCAACCCCCCAAATAAGACCAACACTCTCACTGCACAAGGCAGGACTGATCCTAACCAAAACACAGGGATTTCAATACAAAACTGTAGGGTTACTGCTGCTTCGGATCTTAAACCAGTCCAGAGCTCAGTCAAGACTTACCTTGGTAGGCCATGGAAGCAATACTCGAGAACAGTTTTCATGAGAACGTACCTTGATAGTTTGATCCAACCCGCTGGTTGGTTGCCTTGGAGTGGTAACTTTGCACTTGATACCTTATACTATGGTGAGTATTCGAACACTGGACCTGGTTCATCCACTGCTCTGAGAGTGAAATGGAAAGGTTATCATGTGCTTGGTGCATCGGAGGCATCGAAGTTTACAGTTGGCAATTTCATTGCCGGAAATTCTTGGTTGCCGGCGACCAGTGTTCCCTTCACGTCTGACCTTTAAGTTTCTTCTAATAGACACATTGGTTTGTTACGTGTTCCATAGTTGTCGCAGTTAATTTATTTTATTTTCTTAAGGCATTTGATTTGAATACAATAAACTGCCCACGGTCCATAAATTGTCGTTGGGTCTTCAATTTGTATTGTATACATTCTTTATACAATTGTAAGTGTGAAAAGTAATGCTTATATGGGACTTCATCTTCAAAATCTTTTGTTTATGGATCATGTTACGAATCTTGTAAATAAGGATGGTAATTGGGAGTTCGGATTCTCTGTCTAATTTTATGGTGTTTTATTTTGTCTCATAAATTTCAGTCATTTATTTACGTGAGATCTACGAGGATCCTGTCCCAATAATTGGGCCCAAGCCCGTCTTGTTCCGGCTCGAAATTAACAACCTAAGGTTCAATCCTTATAACTATTAGACTATCTTGAATAGGGCCGAATTTACCACTATTAACTAAGAGTGGAATGGGTCGGGCTGGTCTGTCTTACCTATGCCTGAGTCCGGTCTGACAGCTTTTCCTCAAGTTCGAACTCAAATCACTCAAGCTCGAGCCTGATAGGACCTAGGTAGCTTGAAATTCAACTCAATCACATCTAAATTATTTTTATTTTTAAATTAAAAATAAAATTACTTTTTAAAAAAAATTGTGACTTTTTATTGTCGGGCTATGGGATGGGCCGAGCCTTGACAGCCCAAGTTCAAGTCTTATCTAAAGCCCAAAATTTTAAAACTAACCAAGCTTAAGGTTTGGTCCGAAGTCCAATCAAAATAGACATGACCGTTAACTTCAGACTGAATTGGGTTTGGGTTTGATTGCCAAACCTACCACTAACCGCAAGCCATAAAGATATGCACCACCGATATGCTAGAGACAGAATTCATGAATTAGTTCAATGCTACCCTCGTGCTTTCTGTTTGGTACATGAGAAAGTTGCTTAAATCCGACTTTGTGATGTCTTTATTTCCCGTCTGTATTCATCCCTTTACTCTAAGCAAACAGCATTCGTACATTGGGAGGACAATACCTAGAGCATTTTCTCGTGTTTTCTAGTTGGAAAGAACAAGTCGAAAGCAACCCTGCTTTAACCTGAACAGTACTTTGACGTGGATTTGAGAAACATAGTAATCAGATCTCATTCGATGCACCGAACAGAGAGGTTAGGCTGTCCCTTTCTTTAAGACTATCAATCACTAGCTCAGTCTAAGTTTTCTATTTTTACTGGGACAAGTTACCGAACTAGAACGTCCTAGTTTGTACTTGCCATGGTTTTCCTGTTGTATGCTATGATAGAAAGAGAAAGAAGAGATATTTAGATCTCTGGAATTTTTCAGGCCAGAGAAAGTCACCGTCCACTTCATTTAGGGTTGATCATTTGGGATTGTTGTGCCTTGTGTTTGAATAAATCTCAGTCATTTATTACAATAAGATTGATGATTAGGATCTTAAAGATATAGCGAGGTACAACAATTCAGGAACAACAAATCTGTTTTCTGATAATTTTTTGTCCGATTTGGCTTGTAACAAATTTAAGTCAACAAACTTAATTTGAATTAATCGAATTTCTAGCAAAACTTAAGTATTTTTTTTAATTTCTAGATTTTGGATTGGACTTTAAAATAGGTTTGAGTTTATACCATCCAGTTCAGTTCAATCCAGTTTAAATTTTAAAAATATCAAGTAAAATGACATTTTTTTGAGTAAAATAATATTATTTCAAGTTAAAGGACATCATTTTTAAATTTGAAATTGAAAAAATAATTAAACTTAACCTCGATTTCAAACTTTAGACTAAGCTCAAACTCTAATATAAATTTTGGGTCGGATTGTAAAAAAATTCAAACCTGGCTTAACCTAATATCAAACTTAAAATCTTTTTTCTTGCTAAGTGTTGAAAATAGGCTCAAAGAAAAGGTTACGATAAATAAACTTAAAATTTCCTCTCTTATTTTCCGGCTGTTGTAAGTTTTATAGTATAAATATTAATTAAATTTCAACCATTTTAAAACTTAATCATACTCAAATTCAATCGATCAAAACTTTAAATGGAATTTGATTATAGAAAAAAAAAAAAACAACATAGAGGACCCCTTATCCCAATCCGACTAATTATCTCTCTTTATATCTAACTTGGAAATTGGAATTCTCAAGTGGAATGGCGAAATCAAGCAATAAAGTCAGTCGCTAACTCTGTCTGCCCTCGTCCTGTAACGCCGTTAATTATATGGACGGACTTGATGTCAACGATGCAGACCTTGCCACTTGGATCATACTTCATAGGCATCTTTGTGGGATCATCAGAGGACCATCAAGCTGTGTTTGGTACAGGATGATTTGCGTGTCAGTTGATTCTCGATTGTCATAACAAATCGCTGTTGGTTATAAAAGTTAGTGTGTGGTGGCTAATCTGGGGACGCAAGTTGCCCATCTTTAGAAAAAGCTTTCTTGTTTGATTGTACGATTTTTAAGTGGTTTATAAAAAAATAAAAAATAAAATATAAAATATAAAAAAGTTATCGCTCGACATAAATAAAAAATTCATATCATAATATATTAAAATATTATTTTAAAAAAAGTTTATAATGTAATATACTAAATATCATTTAAAATAAGGATTCATATTGTGAAATATTATTTATTATTTTATATTTTATCATAGACCTCTCAAATCGAATATAATTTATTTTTGCTGGTTACGATAAAATGTGATGTAACATAAAATTTTTATCTTTTATCATATTTTATTCTATTTATTATAAACTCTCCTCCTAAATAATAAAATAATATTTCATTTTATATGTTGCATTAATTATATTGTAATTAATTACATTTTAATTAATTAATTAATTATAATATTTAATTAATGAATAATTATATTATATTTAATTATATTATATTATAATTAATTATATATAATTAATTATATTTCTTCAACTAATTAACAGTATTTTAATTAATGAATGAATTATATTTTGATTAATTATAATGTAATTAATTAACTAACTAACTAATTAATTATATTTTAAGTAATTAACTAATTAATTGTATTTAATTAGTATTGAAAGTATTTTATAAAAAAGAGTCACTACTAAAGGAATGAAAAGGAAGGGTATGGAGGATTCCTTAAAAGTGAGATATCAAATTATTACCCCTATAATGCAACAATCAATCAATTTTTCATTCTTTACCCGTTAACCCCTTCCTAAAACCATCAACTAAGTATCTCCTACATGTTTTATTTTAATTTATTAGTTTACAAATTAATTTTAATTACAAAACTAATAAAAAATAAAACAAATTGATTTAAAATTTTTATTATTAATTCAATTAAACCTTGCTTTTTAAACATTTATTACAGCTAAAACAGAAGACATTTACTGTAATATCAAAAGGTAAAAAACATTAAGTAATTGAAAGCCCTAAAATCATATAGACTGATTTACAAATATTATCGTCATCGTCATCCTCGTAAAGCGATCTCAATAGTCGTAATGCTTCCACGTCAGCTTGCGGATCCTGCTGCGATTCGGGTCTGGACACTCTCAAACTCCGAAAATCGGCAGGGAATAGTGATGCCGCCTTCTTGATTAAACCCGTACTCCTTCTCTGCTTCTCTCAGCAGTTGACCAAACAGAGGATGGTTGATGTAGATTACAGGCACAAAGACTCGGTGAAAATCGCCGTCTTTTTGACCGACGTACACCGCTAAATGCCCTTTAGGCACCATGGAGGGTCTCTTTTCGCCGACAGTTTCGTCACCCAAGGGTATGTAACCCGACCTGTGTTTCGTGAAGCAAAGTGATTTGGCCCCCGACGTGAAACGACGACCCCAGTTGATTAGTTTCGAGATAGGCCTGTGACAGCATGGTGATTGCTTTGGCCGGAGCTTTTGGTATCCGGATGGATTTCGGATCCGTCCGAATATCCATTTCGAGATCCGTATTAACCGTCTTCCAATCTTGAAACCTCGTATCTTTCTCATGGTTTTGTCTGGCGAGATTACAGAGAAAAGGAAAACTGGGTTTTCCTTGCAGTTGTCTGAGACTCTGAGAATTTGAACGCAGAGAGCACTTGTTAGACGGTAGTAGTAGAGTTCAGGAGAAAGGCCATAGGTCAGCGATGGACATGGTTAAGCGGAAAAAGGTGAGGCAAACCTCAGAAAGAGGCATTGGTATATTCGACATGTTGTTGGCTTCTACCCCAGAATATTGGAAAGATCATTCGAACCTTGTTCCTACGTCTCTCAATCCCAAAACCCGTCCCCTAATTCTCTCGAATCTATTCTTATTTTAATTGTAGACGTGGTTTAGACGGTGGATATGACCCTTGTAGTTGTGATGACCGTGGTGGTGGTGGCTGTTGAGGGGGCGATGGTGGTGGCGGTTGGTGTGGGCTAGAGCTTTCCGTGGTAAGAACAGGGCTTTGGATAGAATTCTCAGATATAAAGGTGGAGCTTAGTTATAACTTACAAAAGTACATATAAATATTGGTTAGATTAGGATAAGGTTAGGAGGGCAAAAGTTATCAAGTCGGAAATTAATGGTCCGTTATGCCAAAAGTCATTCATTTGAGTTCATCCGTTGGCTCGTGGGCTTTGAAGCTTTGAAGATGCCAAAGCGCCCGGTTGTCAAATTTGACTACCATTTAAATATTGGGATATTTACGAATAAAAGAAATAGAGCATTTATGCAATTTAAAATTTTAAAATTTCAGATAAAAATAGTAATAAAAC
The DNA here is from genome assembly GCA_024520975.1 of Erythroxylum areolatum. NCBI lineage: Eukaryota > Viridiplantae > Streptophyta > Magnoliopsida > Malpighiales > Erythroxylaceae > Erythroxylum > Erythroxylum areolatum. The sequence continues at coordinate 50,044,270 of JANIJH010000009.1, forward strand.
ATAAACAATATGATTATCACATGTGAACCGATTAGATGCTATTTATATAATAATTTAACACAATTCTTAAAAAAGAATTAAACAAATTAAAATTGATGTAAATTAATAATTTATTATAATCATTTTAAATTATTAAATTAAATTAATTTGAATCAGATTTTAAAATTAAGTTGGATGATAATATTTGAATCATTCATGTATAATGTTTATATTGCATGGAGGGATTTTTTTAAGAATTTTAAAATTATAAAAATGGTATTAAACTAATTAAAATTGAGCTAAATTAATAATTTATTTTAATTATTTTAATTAATATGAATCAGATTAAAAAATTAAGTTGGAGGATAATATTTGATTAATTCATGCATAATGTTTATATTGCCTGAAGGGATTTTTTAAAGATTTAAAAATTATAAAAAATTTGAGAGTTTTAAAAGATTACAGAGTTTTTTAATTTAAAAATTATATGAAAGTCTATATCTTTTATATAATATATTTAATTTTATTAATCAATTATACAAAATTTTTTCATAAAAAATCTTAGGATACCCATATGATATTTTAGAATAATTAATGTCTTATTTGAAGTTTTTCTTTCAAAGAAAAGGAACGAAGGGGCTTCCAGGAAAGTAACAAATCGGCCTCCTCAATTAAATTATAGACCCCATGATAGAGAGGAAGTCAAATCGGAGAACTACCTACGATGGTTACGGTAGTGCGCGGATCACGGTCCATACTTTCGTCTATTGGACGCGTGGCGAACATACGGGCCTTGATTACCGGAAACCCAAAGGCCTACATAAAAGAAAGTCTCCAACAAGGAGATGATTATCTGTTACTTCTATTTTATTCAACTTTGCTCTACCTTATTTTAATTATATATTTATATGAGTCTCACATAAATATATGACTAAGATAAAATAGAACAGAGTTAGAACAGATAAAGGGAATAGAGGTTCCGATGGATCTTCCACCAACGTAAAGAATAGTAATACATAGAATTAAAGGTCGAAATTTAGTTTGAAATTTTCTTTAAATATAATATCAAATTAAAATTTGATTAAATTTAATTTAAAAAAATTTGAAATTTTTTATTAATTTAAAAAGAACATTTTGATTTTAAATAGGATATATAATTTATTAGAAGATACAATTTTATCTAATAAATTTTATCTACAAAAGATTTAATACGTAGAATTATAAATTTAGCTTTTTAAAATAATATTTGAAAAGAAAATATATAATAGTTTTATAATTATTATGTTTATAAATATTCTTATGTAATAATAAATAGTTTAAAATATATAAATTGTTAATAACATTATCTTTTATAAATATATCGGTACAATAACAACATTAATATAATAAAAATCTTGCTAATACATAAAATATAAGAAAATTTAGTATTATGCAGTAAAATAAGTAAATAGAATTTTTTTATATAAAAAAATAAAAAAATAAAATTTATTAACAGATATTCTCTTTTTTCTCCTTGCCCCGACAGCGGTCTTTAGGATCGGCTTCGTTGTCCGTAGATACGAGGGTACGTAATTTTTTGGGATGCACCAAACAAAAACTTGCTTAGGAATGTGGACCCCTAACGTTAGGGGATGTCTTTGGACAGTTCCAGAAATTGGCGGGCCCCCAGGACTGCGGGTAAGGACCGTAACACGTAAGACTGGTTGAAAAGTAAACTATGGGGCCAACCGGCCTAGTTGCCCAGGTTGTAACATTTTCAAAGACAAAAATGATCTTTCCTATAATTTCGGGTAAAAACTAAAAAGATATAAAATATTTTTATTTTTAAATTCCTTTTTATTTCAATTAAAAATACTTAAACTCATATCGAAATAATATAATAAATTATTAGTTTAATTAAATATTTATTGATTTGAGTTAATTATTATTATATTTTGACAGAAGTTTAAGAGAAGTTATTTTTAATTTTTCTTTTAAATATTTAATCTTTAATTTCTTAAGAGGTTTGAATCTTTTATTTTAAATTATTAATATTTGGAAAATGCCGCATGAAGAAGGAAAAGTCCTACTTGTCTCCACTTCAAGAATTTAATTATTTTGACAGCTGTATTTCAGAAGTTTCAAATCTAATCTGAAATCAAGAATTTCAATGTTTTGTACTATAAGTTTTCTAAGCTGAAAGAGAGTCGCTTCTCACATGGAAAATCCAATGAATCAATATTATTCAATGAAAGGTTAACTACTTTCCCTCTTATTGCTATCAGCTATTAATAAAGATGGCAGCTTATTTATGCGTTCATACATTTAAAAAAATATTTAGAACGAGAGTCGTTTGAATAAGAGAATAGTAATAAAAATGAGAATGAATATAGTAAAGAATGAAGATGAATCTATAATAAAAAATAAAAATCGTTATAGTCATTATAATTATATTATAATGATTAGTTAAGTAGAAAGAATGATTAACATTACTTTTAATAATAATTAGTTTGTTAAAAATATTAAAAAATAAAATTTTATTATATTTTAATCAATTACATTATAATTAACTAATTAATTAACTATATTAATTAATTATATTTAAATATTTTATATTTTAATTAATTATAATTTAATTATGTTTAATTAATTTTTTTAAAAAAATATTAGTGTTTGTAGAAATCAAAACCGTTCTTCCCACAATTTGGGGTATAGACTATTACCTAAAATTAAGGTATTAAAAAATTATTAATCAATCATAATAAATAACCAATCATTATCATTTAGTATTGTTTTTTCATTGACTTATTTCTATACCCCTTAACCAAACACTCCCCTTATAATTTATAAATATTGAGTTGGGATTTGAAAGGCCCAACGAGGATTGGACACTTTGCGTCTCTCTATTGGTGATTGAGAAACCCGTGAAACAGGGTGGAAGTGAATTGTGTGGAGATCCGAAATGGCAGATCCGAATCTAGAATTTAAGGGGTCGGATTGTGAGGAATTGAGCTCGAAAGATCGAGGAAGATCTTGACGTCAAGCACTCAAGCCCTCCACTTATGCTAAGGTTGGCGCTCGGTTCACTCAAGGAGGTATTACCTTGCTTTTTATCTTCTAATTCTTTGTTCTTACTATTTTTATGTTGAATTTAGTATCGATAATGTAACTGATCGCTACAAGTCGTGTATTGCATAATCTGTAGCTTTTTTAGATGATCTTGGATTTGGTACAGAGCCATAGGAAGCTATTGTTCTACAGATTTTGTTTTTTTCTCTGCTTGATCTTGTAATATCCATCTTTTGCTTGGCTCTTCCTAGTGTCGTTGTTGATAATGTACTATATTGTCTGAAGCTTTGATCTGTTAGGATTTCATAGACGTACGAAACTCACCAACTGTTGCATCCAGCAGGTCATGGAAGTCCATGGAAATGCAAATTCAATCGTTGCTTGATAAGCTACTGGACATAAATGATTTAACGAGTAATCTGCTGCATCTGCAGCTCCAACAACTACCACTGCTTAAAAGCTTGTAGGGCATAGAGACATACTTAACGAATTCACCCAGTTCTACCATGTGCTTACTGTAACTGGTGAGCAAACTCGAATTATTCTCCTTGGTTTCAAGGATAATGCATCTGACTTAATGGTTGAAGCTGCACTGATATCTTTAAACCAAAATTCACATGAATGTATAAGTTGTACTTTGGGTTTGCTTGAACTTCTGTAGTTTCTGTACTGATATCTAACTATTTTATGGAATTTCGCTCTATCTTATTGAGAATTTGTTGCTTTAGGAATTTAGAAGAACCAAGGAAACTTATATTCAATGAGAGAGCATGCACAGCTGTTTAGGTATTCTACGCTATATTCAAACTTTTAAACGGTTTGCACTCTTTTCTTGTTTATGATGTTGAGTTTTGTTTTGTGCATTCTCACAGGCATCTGGAAGTAGTTCTTCAAGGATGCAGTTACTACGACAAAGAGCTGCCATCCATGGGAGCATTGCTCACGTATGATCTTACACCTCCATATGAAAGTTCATGTTTAACATACAAGTCAATTGAAGAAATTAGTGTCTTTTGAAATGGATGCGCTTAATAATGAACATGTAGATTAAATTAATGGTCCTTAGGAAGAACAGTATAAACATTGTGTCAGACCTGGAACTATTATCTCCCTCAAAACATAGATCATCTTTTGTATTATAGAATGCGTCTTATTGATCATTTACGTCTGTAATCTAAATTATCTTAATGTATGTTCCATCAAATCTGTTGTGTAACATTACACCTCGCTACCCTTACTGGAGTAAGACCCATTAACCTTTCTGCAGATTGAAGTTGTTATTAATCAAGTTCAAACAAGAATAGGTGAATTGGGTTCACAAAGGGCTCTATTTGGAGATGTTCAAGGGAAAGCGAAAGTTTTAAGTGACAACTTTCCTATCATAAGATGCCTTCATGGTATTCTTACGAAGTATTGTAATTTGTTATTTCACTCTCTTTTTTCACAATATTTGAGGAGATCAGATTTTTTTGTTCCGGTTAATCAGTTTTTACTCTATTCAATTAAATCTCATCCATATATTTATGTCAGGTCTGTATAAATGTGTTAATAAGATTAAATGATAGAGTCGTAATTGAGTACTGATTTACTGCTTCCCTTTCTTTAAGGTTCTATTATGAGGCAATAAGAGACACTCTTGTACTAGCCGCCGTTATTGCAGCCTGTACATTGTTTTCTATTATCTATTGGCTCTCAAAATGACCTGTTAATACCATCAAAGAATATATGCTGGCGCTTTTCCAAAGTACTTTGGTACTTTGTTAGGATAGGTTGGGTTCTGTACCGGAGCATTTGGCATTAGCTTATGCCAATATGCAAAAGGTATTTCACTTGATTTTTCTATCGGATTGCTATGCCAAATAGTTGGCTAAATGTACGGGTTCCTATCCCACAAATCTATAGAAGATAACCAGTCACAAGAACATTAGATATGAAGGAAAGAACATTGGCATGCCTTTATCACTTTCTAGGAACCATAACTCAGAATCTTAGTTCCTTGTCAGGCACCAATACATCTTCAGTCACAGATTTTGGCACAGGTTGGTTGCTTTGACCTTGTTGGTTAGGTGGTGCTACATGTTTGCGGTGCAATGACTCATTTCTGATATGAGATGGTTGCTTGCTTTGACTGCCTTTTGACGATTAGGAAATGTAAATATCCCTTCATGGTTGTAGTTCAATGCACCTACTATATACACTAAGCTTTCTCGACCATCCATTTATTTCAACTTGTTTTAGGTCTCCATTATTGCTTTTCATGATACTCCAAATCTGCCAACATTCATTGACATTTAGATGTATTTGGGTCTTTGAAATGCTTTACAAATCCAATGGGATATGCTTAAACTTGGGCTTCTTGCCTTCTTCTTTGAAGCCTTTTTTCCTCAAACATGAGACCCATGTTTTAGGCCAATTTCTTGATTGCTCTTGCGACTTTCCACAAGCCTGGACCAAAAGGACCAAAGAAAAAAAGAAACCATAATCACTGTGCGAAGAGGTTCTATCGGCTCATAATTATGAAAAGAGTTGGAGATCAACGAGTAGGGCTCTCTCTTTCTCCTTTTTCTTATTCCCTCATTAATGCATGATCCAGAGGTAAGAATGGGAAATCTATGACCAATAGAAAATAAAAGGTTTTATGATGCAACCGGCATTTTGGTGGGTTGAATTTATACCTTTAATGGGGAATCAGTAAAGCGTGGCAGTGATGTACAAATACAAACAAGAAACGGAGCTTACTTTCATGTCTTTTGCAGGATGTCTCCAGGTTTTAGCGTGAGAAAGAGCCAAAGGTGGGTATCTATGCACGAACAGAGGCTTAGTGCCACATCTCCACCACAACTCAGCTAAGTACATATCTCGCATTACTGTGACATTGTACAATACCACACCACCCTACTTCCCAGGCCCTCTGATGCCAAAAGAAGCCGCACAGCTCTATAAATGCCATCTTTATTGGATTTCTACCCCCGTTGAGTGAGAGAAAGAGAGAAAGTGGGTGTCTATGTTTGTGTTCCTACAGGCTTTTTACAATTAACAGAGACAGCTATTCATCTATCTTTGTGCATGCATGTACGTATGCTCGCTTACTTGAAGGCATTTGCATATTTACGACCCAGTGGCTGACTTTTCTTTTTTTAACATGAAATAGTGGAAGTGAGATAGTGTGTGTTAAGTCTGTGTGTAGTTACGTAATTGTGATAAGTGTACTGTACCTTATTTTGAGCGGTGTTATTCACTATCTCTCCTAAGTATTATTTGCACTCCATACTTGCACCTATCTAAACCTCTAATAGCCTTTTTTTCCTAATGTACAATACTATTCTTACGTCGTATAGCTTCGAGCAAATACGCATCCCCAAGACTCCAATCCTCACCAGATCAATGTTTAATGCTACGAGTACGAGCAGCTACGTCTCCCTCATTGTTAATGACACTAAAACAGTAGCGATCATATTTAATTTTCACATTGCGTTTTCGACTTGTTGCAGGAAGTTTTCAGAAATCTTTTGATCTCATATGGAAGGTTGTAAGACTTGTAACTGTGGCTTGAGCTCAGCCACAGAATTGGACACTATTGACATTATCACAATCTTCCCAGAAAATAGCGTGTAGAAAACCAAAGAACGCATCAAATGGTCAATACCAAGCTTTTTTAATTTAACACTTCTGCATTCTGTGGGATTCAGAATCTCAGCCCTGTAAGGAGTATAGAGAAAGAAATCTGGACAACTATACTGGTAAAATCTCTTCCTTTTTCACGAACAGTTTTTGGGTTTTGACCCGTTGCGCTAATGAAGATTATGGCTTGGCTTTGTGAGTAATTGTCGCAATGTACGAAATGTCTACTTAGATTTGCGTTGTTCTGTCACCTGATAGACATAGATAACCATCTCTTAGCTATCACAGTATCTGTTAGCTATAAAATTAGAGCTGCTCTTCCAGTGAAACATCTCTTTTAATGATTTAGCAATGAAAGGTAAGGGACTAAGATAATAGGTCCCACATGATCATCGTGTGGTGAGTGAAGATATTAATAATTTTTTAGCAAATTTTGCAATTTAGATAGCTAATCTGTAACGTAAGATGCTTGGTAGAAAATGACTGCCAAATCTTGCAAAATGGAGAGTAAATGGAATGATTGGAAGGATACCATTAAATTCCTATCATCAGGCGATGCACATGAGCAAACAAGATTGAATGTACTTGGAATTGGATAGCTCTGTCATGGAAAGTCTCCTTAGAAGTTCTAATCAGTTTTACGTCTAAAGTCTGATGTTCATTCATATAATATGTACATACCCTGATGAAAAAGAAAGTACAAAGAAGCTGAAATGTCGTGATCATCTATCTTATCTTCCACACATTATCTTTTGTCTCCTTAATCCAAATATCTACCTCAATATGCCAGTAATTGTCTAATTGAATGTCAAGATTTCCCACTGTATTTATTCCCGAATGCTACCCATATCCTACATTCCTAATAACATTCATCAACCTGCAGGTCATCAACTCACTAAATGTAAGATCCTGATGGCATCCATGACCTATCTTCTATTGAATGGAGAAAAACCGAACTATGGAAGTCCATCAATTGCGATAGGTAACCATTGAACTTAAGGGATTGATTAGATGACAGGTCGTAAATTTTTATTACTTTTTTCCTAAACATAGTAAAAGGTATAGATTAATTTACGTATTGAATGAAGTTCCATTGAGTGCCACCATAAGAACTTTAAATAGAGTTCCGTATATTACTTAAAGAGGAAAAAATGGGGACAACCCGTTGAGTAAACAGCTTCAACTGGGGTGAAAGAACACAAAAGCTTTCTAACATACTCTTCTTCAAACAGGATTGGATATAGTCTGCAACAGTGCCACTGAATTTACCTTTAAGAGCAAACTTGGGGAAGAGAAGACCTTTTTGCACGCATGAGTGCTGGATGGTGATAGTTTTCAAAAGTTTTAGGGAAATGACAGCCATCTTTTTCAGCAAAAGATGGGTTTTACCTTGCAACTTTCTTGTAAATAAAAAGAAAGGTAAACCCTATTCCAGATTACAGTTTATGATAGTGTAGGTAGAGGCCTAAAAACTAACAAATAGCTAAAGGGGCTAGCCCTCTAACTCTAAGAAGCCAGAGAAATGAATGCAAGGACAAATTATAAAGTAAAAGAGCAAAAAAAATAAAAATTAAAAGATTAAATTAAAAGGTATCTGTCTTCTGGTGTCACTGACAACTATGTATCTCTGTACATATGCGTGGGAGAGAGAGGTGTGAGTGGTCAAATCCATCAGCAAAATCTAAAAGCTTCAATGCCTTTTGTGCGATTCCTGGTTATAATTGTTACAATAATGAGGCGGTGAATTCCATCTAAATACGCGGAGATGGTGTTAAGGAGTGCCCAAATTTTAGCAACAGTTCCTCTTTTTCTTGCAATAGCTCCAGTAAAAATATACTCCCTCCGTTTTATAATAAAAGTCGTTTTAGAAAAATACACGTTTATTAAGAAAACTAATAAAATTATAGATATACCCTTATTAAATAT
>JANIJH010000009.1:50057852-50087497 GCA_024520975.1 Erythroxylum areolatum
CACACTCTCCCCCACCTCTGCCGCCTCTGCTCTCTCTCTCTCTCTCTCCCCCTCTTTCTCTCTGTTATGCATAAACACAAAACATAACACATCCATTGGGAATGCCAACCATTCATTTCCTTTGATCTCTAACCTCAAGACCCTTTAATGCATACACACACACACTCACCTTGCCTCTGCTTCTATCTATCTCATATGCCACTGTTGATGATACATAGACAAAACTACAACAGCAACAAAACTCATTTAAAATATTCAAGTTCGAGAGAAGGGAGGTACCCTTTATAGTTCTGTTCTCTATCTTTTCTCTATATTAGTGGCAACTTTTTATTCTCTTTCCTCTCTCTCTCTCTCTCTATCTATCTCAGCACTACATACACGCACCTCTTCCTTTATATCTATAGTAACTACTCAACAATCAAGAAGATCAGATCCAAGAAGAGGATTTTCCTGTCTATCAAAAACATCCGCTGATCAGTCCAATACCCATCAATCAAATCACAATCAGAAGTCCAGAAAAGAAAAAAAGTGAAGAAAGAGAAGGAAAAAAACATGTCCTCCTCATCAGCTGCCTTTTCACCGGACCACCTCTCGTCCCCCTCCGACCAGCTCTGTTACGTCCATTGCAACTTTTGTGACACTGTCCTGGCGGTATCTTTTTCTTCTCTGTCTTTTCTTCAGTTTCTTTCGATATTCTTATCTTACTCTTTCTGGCTCCTTAAATCTTTTCTTTCTTTTGTAATATCCTTATCTTCTTCTGTTTTCTAGGCCTTTTTTTAATGGCAGCTTTCGTAGGGTTTTAATATTGTTTGTTTCTTCAATGGTGTGTCTTCAGGTGAGTGTTCCTTGCACTAGCTTGTTCAAGACTGTCACAGTTCGATGTGGTCACTGCACCAACCTTCTATCCGTGAACATGCGCGGACTGCTTCTTCCTGCAGCAAACCAGCTTCAGCTTGGCCATGCTTTCTTCAACCCCCAGAATCTCCTGGTATAACGACAACATAGGGTTTCGTACAAAACAACGTTCTTAGATTGTTGATCAATACATTTCTGCAAATAGTGCTTACGATATTTAAAGCAATGCAGTAATATCATTATGACCATTTAGCAACAATGTTTCTGGCACAAAATTTCTTGTTGTGGACTTGTAGTGCTTTGAATTTCTAACACAAGCTCGTAGTAATTCCTTGTTCTTGGTGGTTATAGGAGGAAATTCGAAGCTCAGCTCCATCAAATTTGCTGATGAACCAAGTTAACCCAAACGAGTCTGTTATGCAAGTTCGCGGAGGAATGGAAGAGATCCCAAAACCACCAGCGGTGAACAGACGTGAGATTCTCCTTCACGTTTATTTGTTTTTCTTTAGTAATGTGCTCTGGTCTGTTATTTGTTTCAGTGGCAACTCCAACATGTTTTAGGTCGATGAGCTTTCTTTCTGGGTGACGCGAAACTTTGTCAGACACATTTGCACTTTAACTTTCGTAAACCACTAAACATTGATGAAAAGCCAGTTAGAACTTTTACACTGCTCAACAGTCTCTACAGATTTGTTGGTTGGTTTTCAAGTAGCAAGAATCTTTAGAACACTCGTGTGATGCTTGGCCTTCATCCCATGTTATTTCCCGATTTATAAAGTGCGACAGAAACCCTCCACCAGATCTATACCCAAGTCTAAGTTTCATAATTTTCTGAGACTCCATGGGCACACGCACATCCTAAGTGCACCAGTAGTTCCAATCCAGAAAGAGGAAGCTCGAAAAGATGTTATATGTTTATACTCAAATTGGTTATCCTATTCTTGTCATGCATGTGGTATCTCATCATGCAAAAACTGTTTCTGCTACAAAATTTTCTGTCTACATGCATATCTGTACTCGCTAGAGAGAGAATGGAAATGGGATTATTTCCTTTTTCTCCCCCGGAACTATAGATATGGGCTATACCCACGAATTGATAGATAGATATCTCTTCAAATGATATGATGAAGCAATGATGGAGAGAGAGAGAGAGATATAGAGATGGAAGGAGAGATAAACCAGAAAAAAATCAGAAGTCCTTTAAAAAGTCAGCGAAGTGATTTAACGTTTCTGTCTGTTCGTTTGTCTTTGTTATGTCTGTGCGTTCCATGTCCAGCCCCAGAGAAAAGACAGAGAGTCCCATCTGCCTACAACCGCTTTATCAAGTAAGTAATCTTCAACTAAAAAACCAATGAAACCACTGTTTTATGAAGAATGATTTAACTTAATCTAATCCAAGTGAAGAACTTGTAAATGCCCATGAAGCATCAAATGCATTTCAAAGATCTTGACGTCTATAAATGTTGAATTCTGATGTGCAGGGACGAGATCCAACGCATCAAAGCTGGAAACCCTGATATAAGCCACAGAGAGGCTTTTAGTGCTGCTGCAAAGAATGTGAGATCCGAGGAAACTCCTCCATTGTTTGCTCACAGCCTAGGGTTCCACATAGCTTCCCAAGATTCAATTAGATTTCTTTTTGACGTTTCTTGAATCTCGATTTTGTGATTCCCTTGTTTGTTTCTCACAGTGGGCCCATTTCCCTCACATCCACTTCGGACTCATGCCTGATCAACCCGTGAAGAAACCCAACCTTCGTCAACAGGTAATTGAAAAACCCTAATCTGTGAAACTTATACTTATCTTCACAGACCCTTTACGGTCCCATGTCTAAACTGTACTTAATCTGCTCTTTTCAGGAAGGAGATGATGTGCTCATGAAAGACGGGTGTTTCGCTCCTGCCAACGTTGGTGTCATTCCATACTAGTTATGGAGCCGTACTGTTGGGGTTTATATGCTCTACTTTCTCTCTTCTTCTTCTTCGCTCTTTCAATTCGCTGTTACTGCACTGTTTGTTTGAAGCTTCAAGACTACATGTTATATACTATGGGTTTGCTTTACTTTTATGCTTATGACGGTCTAGGAGAGGGTTTTGAAGTCTAGACTGGTGATAGCTTCTGATCACGAGAGGCCTCGAACTGCCAATCTCCTTGAAACCATCGGAATGAAAAGTCTTTTAATCAATAGTACTAATGACATTTCCTACTCTAACACAAGATTACTTAATTTTTCTAAACCCATCTTCATTTTTTCATTCCAATTGATTACGATCACCTAGTAAAAAATATTGATTTTTACTACTTAGAGTATGTTATTATATATGGAGCAATTCTTTATTTTATACTTCACCAAAATAACTTTTTCTGACACTCTTTCGATATGGTTATCTTGAAGCCACAAATGTGATAAAGAAACCATTTAGGAAGAAAAAGGAGTAAAAGTAGAAGAGCTTTTGTATGAACATGTAGATTATAGTATTTTCACTCCCTAATCTAACCCTATAGTTTAGTTTTGAGCTTTCACAAGCATCTTGGAGATTTGATTGATTTGTTCATCCTTAAAGCAAAAACCAATAACAAGGAAAAGAAGGCCATTCAGTTAACCATGTAACAAGCAAACAGATCTAATGCTTAACTTATCAGGAACATATTACCACGCATTCAGAAATAATTTAAAACTCTTTAAACTTAGTATCCAAACAAGAAAAAGGATAGGAGAAATTTCCATGGTAGGTAGGCTAGGAGCAAGCGTCCAAACATTATTACACCAAATTAGTAATGACAAATTAGTCAAACTTTGTAACAAGTCACAAAGTTATGTCCAATTTTGGTTTCGAATCAATTCGAGATTAACCAAATTTTGGGTCCGATCAATTTTGACAAGAAATTTTGAGTTCAGATTGAACGATTCTAAAATTAACAGACCAAACAAGATTTAACTAAATTTGAATTCAATTTTTAAATTTTAATTCGAGTATAGTCTCAAACTTGGAAAATATTGAGACCTATTCAACTCTGCCAACCCTACTCCAAATTAAGCTCTTAATCAATACTTACATGAATAAGTATTATACAATGATGTATCATTTTCATAATTCAGTATTATTATAGATAGCAAGCTCATGACCTATGCTCTATTATATTTGTTGCATGCACTAAAAATGAGCATCAAATTGAATGTCTCAAAAGTTGATTAGAAAGACATGCAGTAAAGTGCACATGTTGGATGTTCCAACGTCTGAACAAGTTAATGTTTCTAGTCATAAAGTGCAAGACATTCCAAGTCAATGATGTTCTAAATATTCAGGAGACTGGGCCATCCAATTTTCTGGGGACCATCTCTCAGTCACAATGTTCACGGTTTGGCCATGGTAACCAAGAACAAGAACAAGAACCATATAATTCATATGTACGAAGAATCAAAAGTTGAACATAACATCCATAACTAAACCTTAATTGTCACGATATCTGTTGGCTAGATTGAAATAAGCAATCAGTTCATGAAATTAACAAGCCGAAAGCAAAAGAAAAGCTATGTCACCCATAACTGGGCCAGATGAGTGTATTGGCGTGAACTTGCACGTTCTCACCTGAGTTCATGTACCCATCAACACATCGAATCTTTCGGGTCTTGATGTTATAAGCTAGACAAGTCAAAGTATCATTTGCCTTGCAAGCTAACATGATCAGTTCTTGCTCATCGCTTGTCCACCCAACAAACTTCAAGTAAGCTGTGAACATGAATTCTCTTGTACGAGCAAAATCAAACCTGTGGTAACGAATCCATTTTCGTCTGCGAACGTCCTTCAAGATGTGTATCAAATAAACAGCAAGATTCTCCGTGACTGTGCAGAGGTACTCTCCTTTCTTCAGGAACGCCAATGGAGTCGTCCGTCCGCGAGGGATACGTAAGATATGGAAACTTTCGTCGTTGGTGTCCATGATTACTGTTTCTCTCTGTCGAGCCATGGCCCAACACAGAAAACCTCCTCCAATGGAGATAGGATGGGTTTGCATGTATATTCCATAATATGGAATTGTAGTCTCGATCTTCCTCCAATCATCATCGATCCCAAGTCTCAAAACGCAGAAATGAGCAGCCAATTCTGCGTCCTGGAAACCCCAGACCAACGTGTATACGCCATTTTTGTACACAAGCCCACAACTAGAATGGTCTCTACTTGGGCATATAACTGGTTGATGAACTTTAACACCTTGCATGGTGAACGGGTTAATGGCGTATATGAGCTTGTTGAAAGGATCATTGAGCAATGATAACCCTTTAACGCTACTGAACATCAGTCCTGGATACTGAGGAGACAAGTAAGTTACACCAAATTCGCCATCTCTTCTCGGCTCTAAGAAGCGAGCACTGTATGGGAATTGCTTGTTTTGAACGAAAAGACCAGGTCTTGCATGTTGGTGATGTAACAAGGCAAAGAAGGGTTGCTTGATGAGATCAGCCCAGAGCTTGCAAACCAGTCTCATGGAGCCTAGAAAATGGGCTGGGATCATAATGAGTACGTTGAAGATGACCGCTTCAGGGAGATACGGCATTTCGTCAGAGTTCATTCGTTTAGTATTCTCAGAGCTAGAGGCAATCTCAGTCTTTCCGTACTTGCGTTTGACCATTTTGAATTATTAGATAATAATCTAAGAAATTGAAAAGCAATAAGGATGCAAACACAAAAAGATTAATTACCAGAACAATGCATCACCAACATTAGCTTTAAGTAATGATATTCTATGAATTTTTAATTTATTGCCTGTGGAAGATAATTACAATAACAATCATAAAAATATTTATAGTTTCAAAATTAATCACAATTATAATTTATGAAAATTTACAAAAATATTCCATAAAATTAGAATTCTTTCTTAATTTAATTGAATTTATCAAGAAAAATTAAAAATAATCCATTAGGAAATTATTTTTTACTATTTCTTTCATTACACATTTTAAGATTTATGTGAAAGAGTTGTAATAAATCGGATATAAAAACCATCATAATTATAACGGTCACAACTAAAATCTTATCAATTATTTAATAACAAGTAACGAATAAAATTTTAAACTTTTTTAGCGCGAAAAGAAAGCAACGGTAAATTAAATTTTTGATAATTTTATATAATCTGATTTATTACCTAACCAAAATGATCTCCGACCCTTATAGAAATACAATACAATATAACAACAACTCATTAAAATTTTCACTAAAATATGAAATTTGAGAAGATCCAGAGCTATTTCTGAACTATTGTACAACAAATATCTAAAACTATAGAAAAACATATTAAGAAGTACCAAGTAAAGAAGCACACTCTTCATCTTTTAGGAACATGTTAGGGAAAGACTATGAAATCATCATAAAGGCAAGAGAGATATGTGTTAGATCTATTTAAGCTCTTGCATCCTCCAGATCTTTCTGGTTTAGATCATTAAAAATTCTGCTAAAACACAAGATCTAAGAGTTTTACACATCACAATTCACACTAAATCATAGATGAGAAGTGATAATAAGCCCAAGTTTACTTAGAAACAGTAACAAACACCAAAATCAACCTCAAATTTGCATGCAGTGATCAACAAAGACAGAAAAGAGTGTGATTACCAAACAGTGCTTCCGAGTTCCGCAGCTTGAACTTGTTCTTCTTCTTTCCTTTGTGTGTTTGTGTGTGAGTGAGATGGGTTCTTCTTCTGAGCACTAGTGAGAATCTAGCAGATATGAGAGTGAGTAGAAATCTATTTATGACAAGAAAAAAAAAAAACTCAGCATTAATTATGTAACTGAAAATGAATAATTCGTATTTGGCAAATCTTGTTGTCTTCTTCTTTCCCTGGGTAGCACTAGCACATCCCACGAGTTCATATGTCTGCTCAAGAACTTACGCACAAAACTAACGTTGCCTGACTCTGTAGCCCCACATATTGTCCACGTGGCAACCCTGTGCTTACTTACTCCTTTGAAGTTTTATTTTTTCGATTCTATTTTCCAGGGGATTTCTGTATTAAAAGCGAGTCGGTGGTACAAATGGTAGCAAGTAGTAACGGCTATTGGTGCACTTACAAACGGCGTCGTTTGTTTTCTCAAACTTATTTTCCCGGTGTGAAGCGGATCAACGATTGGGGCACGGCGTCGTTTCTCCAGTCAACGTTTGCTTATGAAGCGAATTAACGAGTGGGCACGGCGTCGTTTCTCTCCTTAACGCATATTTCTGATGTGAAGCGAATTAACGAGTGGGCACGCGTCATCTCCTTTCTTAACGCCTACCTCTAATATTAAGCGAATCAACGAATGGGCACGGCGTCGTTTCATTGGTTTTTCGTTTTGAATAGTCCAAAACTTGGCCTTTGTTTGGTTGGATTATACTAATAAAGTTTTTGTCAATAGTGATTTTTTCTGTAAATTTTTTTAGAAGAATTTTCTAAGAAGTTAATTAACTATTTGGTTGTTATTTAAAAAGAAATTTTTTTTAAAGAATTTCATATAGTAGACTGTTTGGCAACATAAAAATAAAAAGTATTTTTAGTTTTAACTGTATTTTATTTTGTAATAAAAATTATTTATGCATATAAATATTATTTAAAGTATGTTAAGCAATATACAAAGTCAAATATATTAATTATTATATAATTTTAAACCTTACGAAACATAAATGAAAATATATTTATCTAAATCTTTTATATGGATTATAAATATTAAAACAGATAAAAAAGTCAAATAATATTATATAAATCTCAAAATAAATGTAAAGATAAGTTGTGGATATTATGGAAATTATGTATAAAATATAGGACAAAAGGGACTAAAAAATAGGTTCATTAATTAATTTAAAAAATCAAAATTTGAGTTTATTAAAAAACTGTATTTTGGCTATTAAAAAAGTCATATCTATTAAATAAATTTTTTTATTTTACAATTAAACACTCTTCAAAAAAAAAAAGTGCTGATAACAAAAGTACTTATTTAGTTCTCAAAAGTCCATCCATACATAAACTTAATCGGTTTCGACTTGCTAAGTTATATGGAGCTGTATTACAACAACTATTTTCCAATTAAATAGACTGTAATTAGCAGGCCCATGAAGCGGGTGGTTGAGGATCTTTATAACCCATTAATCTTTCTTCTTCTGGTCGAGACATCGCTTGGCTCTTGTTCTTCGATTCTGATTTGTCCGTGAATTGTAGCTTTCTCATTTCATGCGTGTTTAGACCATCCAAGAGAAGGAATAACAGGTTCTAACCATGTGCACATATAGGCATAGCATTTGAAATCTTAAAATGAACCCAAATCCGAACTTACAATTCATACTAGAAATGGATTCACTTGAACCAAACCAAAGGCAAACCCACTTAGCAATAATCCTAGACACAAACCATTGTTGGCTCAAACTCAGATTTTACTCATCAGAAAGTTACAGTAGTTGATATACAATTCTGGTAACGTACTCTTAGAGCTATCAAATCTGACCTGAAAGAGAAAAGACACAGTAAACTTTACAATTCCTTTTAGACATAACATGGCAACAGAGAAGATGAGAGAAGAGAAGAAAGGGTATAAGTATGAATCAAACTTCAGTAGCCAATAGTTGGACACGGCAGTCACTTCCATGGCCCTCCGCGACATCAGTTAAGAGCAGGCTTATCTGCAACCTTAACGATCAACGGCGACATGGATTTGGTTTTCGATGCGGTTTGGGATTTGGGTTTCCATCTGCAACCTTAACTCTCAGAACCATGTGGAAGCATATGTACTTCTAATTTCAGCCTCACCATTGCTTCACTGCAACTCGAGACTTGTTGTGCAGAAGGCAAATCAAATCCACAAGTAATTTTGTTTTGTCCTACTTTTATACAGTTCATAAATGAATAATTACTCTTCAAACTTCAATCCACTCAAGTAAACCAGAGACTGAATCACTGTCCTCCCGATTCGAAAGCCTGGAGTTACAGTGAAGCCAACCTTCAAGTTCGATATAGCAGGCGAAGTGTGCCGTCTCGTAACATCTTCCATATAAACCATAGAAAAATCAACCCCTCTTTCCACTTGAAAAATCTCGACAACGGGATCGAAAGAAAAAGCCAGCGTGTGAAGCGTCCATACAGAACTAGCCATGTTCACAAATGACTCGTAGAAAACACTCAGCGACCTCCATGAACTCAACACAACTTCATTCGGATCGAAATTGCTGAAAATCGACGACTCCATTGTTGGATGTATAAGCTCTTGATACTTCTTTTCACAAAATCTTGAAAATTCACAGCTTGGTTCCCTACTTAGTAATTCGAGAGGGTTGCTGGATACGTGCTCAAGTAATCTCTTCGTTGAGTTTCCTACATGTCCATTACATTGAATTTCAGTCTCATTCTCATCCAACCCAAAACCTTTCGAATCAAAACCTCGAAATAAACCCAAACAAACATATGATAGGAACGAGTACTGCTTATGCTCTTTCTTCGCATAGTCAATATTACAATGAACTGAATTGGCAGCCAAATCCAAATCCCAACCAGCTTTTTTCATCAAATGAATCAAAAGTTTAGTGAACTTATGTGTTGCTCTACAAGTGTCATTCAATGTAGACTCAAAAACTTTAACAGAAAACAGAACCTCAGAAGACGAATTCAACCTCAAGTGACGCGACAGTCTTTTTGAAAGCTTCGAATTTGACGTGAGCACATCACCTAATGTTTTCCTCAAAGCAGTAACTTCGTTATCTTTTTGATCAATTTCTGCTTGCAAACGATCCGAGATAGTCCCCAAAACTCTTAGCATGCTCTGATTCTCTTGTACTTGAGCTTCTAAGCAAGATCCAATAGAGAAATTGGCGACAGACTCATTATTCCCACGCGTATCTTTATAAAATCTCTTGAAGTCCGACAATTTCTGCAGATGCCAAACTAAAGCTTCATCAGCCGACTTTATGCTTTCCTCGTTGAAAGGCACATGAGCGGTCTGAAGCTGCAAGTATGAAGCTTGAAACGAAGAAACAGTAGCAAAAATCGAAGAAACCAAAGTGTGGACCAACTGGGCATTTAGTGGCTTGAGTTGGGTCGGTTCCTTGTACTTCGCGGCCGATGTCCGATGGGACCCTTCTTGAAGAACACTGGAAAAAGAGTCAACAGACTTTTCGTTCGTGTGTTGGTCGGGTTTGAGGATAATAACTTTCTGGTCGGGAATGAAATCTTCGGCGGAGTCGAGGAGAGAGAAGCCGTCGCCGTCAGCGGCGTTCTCGGTGGTTGTCTCCTCAGCGAAGAACTCGAAAGTTTTGGTCTTGAAAGCGAGAGCAAATTTCTGGAACATCTCCGAGATTTGAGGCTGTTTCTGTTGGTGAATTGGTGTGATGTTATCCATCAATTTCAGTCACTGACAAATTATTCTTTTCTTGGTTTCGGGGATTTGTAGAGAATGGAATCGAACCCGGAACTTTCATCAGTGTAAAGATCGATCGATCGATTGACGAAGAGAGAAAAAAGATGGTATAAAGTAACAAAGAGGAAGAACAGAATAAGTGTTGAGGTGTATGTACTCTGCTTACACAGCTGAAACTGAAAGTGCCTTTATTTGCTGTTCTTTGGATGCCTTGGGAAGGCAGGTATGTGTGGTGAAGTGGGTTACCTGCCCTTTTCTTTTTTCCCATTTTTAGTCTTTGTTTTTCTAATTTTTAATTTTTATTTCTTATAAGGTGTCTTAGAAAGGTCCAATTATGGAAAGGAACTTTTAAGCTATTTACTTACAGGCTAATCTCCGCTTGAGCCGAGTAAGTCTCTTACGAAAGGCAAAGTTTTGATCCTAAGTTTTAAATAATTGTATACATAAGGATAGTTCGAACTTACGACCTCATCTAAGCTAAGAGAACTCTTTATTAATATCGAGTTAGAAAAACCCTAAGTCTATCTTATTGTGATTTTTAACTTTAATTTTAGTTTTTAATTAAAATTTTATTTATTTTAATTGAAATCCTAAAAAGGGATACACCCGAGCCCAAAACAAAACCGAACAACCTTTTCAGTGTAGTTATGTGGTTGGAAGTTCTCTAATGACTCTGTGTAATTGAAGAATCGGCCGTTTACTTGTACTATTAAAATGTAAAGAAGGCAAGACGTTGTGTTTTGTCCGTGTTAGTGATAATGATGTACCACGCGAAATATCAACAAAAAAAAAAAAAACAAGTTGAGCTAAAGAAAGGAAACTCAGCCACCTTGTACTCTCCTTCGCTTTTGTGTGGTTGTGAACTCAATAATTAACGATGCTTTCAAAATTGGATTTTTAAGTTCAATTAGTAAGATATAAAATAAAATATAAAATATAAAATATAAAATATTTAAAATTTAAAATTTAAAAGGTTTAATTAATATTAAATTATTATAAAATTAAATAAAGATTGAATAAAATTAAATAGCTTAATATAATTAAAAAAACGTTCTTACGATAGAACTTTAAGTTTAATTAAAAAGACTGTTAAATTAAAATTAATTGATTGATTTTAATATATAAAATTGATTAATTTATAAAAAAATTTAATTAATTAATTAATCAATGAATTTTTTACAACTCAATTTATTAAAATAAATTAAACTAAAAAATTAAAAATTAAGCCGAATGAGTTCAATTTTGTAATTATTGACAATTACATAGGCACACTGCAATATATATATTTTAAAGATGACACTAGATTATATCGCAAACGATCCTTTCCCTTAATACTTTAAGCAATGTAATTGCTTATTATAGAGAAAAATAGGTATAACCAGTCGTTATAAGTATAACATTTTTTTAAGAGATTGCGACTGTGGTTCCTCTGTTTTTTAAAAAAAGCACAACATTTTTGCATAAATAAAGCTAGATAATGCAAATTATGAGAGATGTCATGTTGCTACTTCCTATTTTACAAATCAAAGTTACGAATTTCATATTATACTGGTCAAAAGATACTATATCGGCTAAAAGATAGTACAAAATCTTGTTATTTGATACTAGCCATCGATATTAACCGGTACCGACAATTTTGTCTTGTACATATTGGTACCAATTGGTATTTCAAATATCGACTAAATACTGATTGGTGCTGTAAAGTTTAAAAAGTAATTATTATTTATACGTAAAATGTGTGAAAATTTAATGTTAATAAAAATGAATAAATTGTGGTTATTTTAAATTTCTATTATTATAATTTTTTGAGATAGAGTTATTGTAAAATTATACATTATACAATATAATATATTGAAGGTCTATTTTGCAATTTTATCCCAAATCTTGCATATCAGATTGATTCATACTGTGTTGTTGTTGTTATTATTTTGCAATTTTTAAAAAATTTAGAAACTATTTTATAAATTTAAAAAATGACCCAAAATAGTACTTTATATTAATCAATACCAGTATAGTACCGTACTAGAACCAAATTTGGTACTAATATAGATGTTTTTTAAAATGACACTAATATAGATATGGTATTCATAACATCGTTATAAATATTTTTTTGAATGAAAATGAGAGAATACACTAAGTACATTATATGACTAATACAGGGAAATAAACCCCGGACATATCCTTTAAAAAGAATGAGAGGCACCTTATAGGCGTAGTATCAAAAGTGGTGATCCCTAACTCAAAATGAGCGGCAACGTTGCCGAGTCAATTACCACACCAGTTACTCTCTTTGTAGATATGACGAGATACAATTGCCGAGTTTCGAGCAAACATTGATACCCATACCAGAAGGTATAACATTTGGATTGGTATATTTAGCAATTCCAAGTTGGCCTAATCTAAAGTCAAAGGTACAATGTCTAAGTTTTTTTCTTTTTTCACGAGAAATGGTAAGAACTATTATTGGTTGTCACGCCGAGCAGAGTCATAAATACACATAGGTGGTCGCTGGGATCAAACCACCCTGTTCGTCGAGACGGAAACAACTATAGCAAGCCTATGAACTATTCCATTCGCACACCGTCGAACAAAGTCTAATCGCACTTCTCTAACCTCAGTGAGAAGGGATTTAGAATCCGAAAGTATAATCATCCATATAGGTAGGTTCAAGAAGAGCTCGAACACAAGATTGGGCATCGAACTCTAAAATAGAATGTGACCCCCCGACATCTTTAATCCAAGTCAAGGCTTCCTGAATGGCCATAACCTTGACAATTTTGGCATCAAAGTTACCAGGGAAAACCACCTGCATAGTGCTAATAAAAGAGCCAAGGGAATCACGCACGACAATACCCAAACCAACAAAAAGACCATCAAAAAGCGCGCCATCAACATTCAGTTTTAAAAAACCTTGAGAGGGTTTAGACCATTTTTCTGAAGGGAAAGATACAACAGAAGTTGGGGGTGGAGTTAGCTTCTAGCCATCAATTGAGGAAGTTAAGCGCACGTCGAGCGACTTGCAGCAGGGTCATTCGTTTGTCGTTCTAAAACAACGCATTTTAGGCTTCCCATATCGCCCATAAAGTCGCCACCAGAATTTGCACTTCAAAACCACAAAGCACATTCAGCATGCTCGCAAACCAATCACGAAACCTCATACATTGGTTGAACCGAAACTCAACTGCGGAGGACAACCAACAAGCCTTTGCAAAATCACAATATACCAATACATGAAATTCATCTTCTGCACTAGAGTGGCAAAAGGGACATAGGCCTTCCACATGGAGGTTACGACGTTTGAGCAAGGTGACATAAGGAATGGCAGCATTTAAATCTCTCTAAACAAAATTAAGGCATTTAGGTGGGACATGTACAGACCAAACTTTCCTATACATATCTACCTGGGCTTGGAGTTGTGGGTGTAGTTGAATAAAACACAAACGGCAGTAAGCACTTTGAACTGTAAACAAACCTCTATTATCAAATCGCCAAAACCAATCATTGTCTCCACCAGTTCGGCTCAGTGGGATTGATAATATGGCGGCAACATCTAGAGGTTCAAACACCTAGTAAATAACATCGAACTTTCAGCGGTGCTTGGCTATGAGGTCCGATACTAAAAGCAAATCAGTATCGGCAGGGCGTGCCGTCGTGATTCTCATAGTCTTCGTAGAGGGCAGCCAAGAGTCCTCCCAGATAGAGATTGATGAGCTAGATCCAACTCGTAAACAAGCACCCTCCCTGATTAGATCCTTACTCTCTAAAAAACTTCGCCATATGAAACTCGGGTTATGGCCCAGAGTCAAAGCAAGAAAAGTAGTAGACGGAAGTATTTTGCTTTCAAAACCCTCGCGACAACCGAAGGGGGGTCCTTAAAGATTTTCCAAGCTTGTTTTCCTACCATGGAAAGGTTGAAGTCGCGGAGTTGCTTAAAGCCAAGTCCACCGAAAAATTTCGATTGACACATCCGTTCCTAACTCATCCAGTTAATACCTTGACCAGGTTGTGTTCCAGTGCCCCACCAAAAACGACACATCATACGTTGAAGTTTCATGCACAGAGTTTTGGGAAGCAAGAAAAGGTTCATAACATAATTTGGTAAGGTAAGCAAGACGATCTTGAGCAGGATTTCTTTCCCCCCTAGATAAGTTATTCCGCTTCCATGTGGTTAGCTTCTTCCAAACCCGATCTCTAATGAAGTTGAAAACCTCTCGCTTGTTTAATCCCACTCGAGGGGGGGCTCAAGTAGATACCGAAGTCTCCTTTCTCTTCTATCCTAAGAGCACCGCAAATTTGATAGCGAATTAGGGGGAACATTATTGGAGAAACATAGAGAAGATTTCCTGAAGTTGATATGTTGACCTGATGCCTGAGCATAGACTACTATAACGTCTTTAACCACAGTAGACTCCCCACTAGGTCCCTTGAAAACAAGCAGACTATCATCAGCAAAAAATAGATGGTCAATAGAAGGAGCCCCACGGACTATAGAGCAATTGTGCTAAGTCCCTGCAGTCACACGAGATTGAATTAGCAGGGATAAACCCTCCACACACAAAATGAATAAAAAGGGAGAGAGAGGGTCACCCTGTCGCAGGCCTCTTGATGGAATAATTGGACCGCGATGTTGGTCTTGGTGTAGAACCCAATACTTCACTGTCGAGATATAATTTAGAACAAGACGAATCCAGTGTGGACTGAACCCCATTTTATCAAGCACTGCCATGATGTAACTCCACTCAAGCCGATTATAAGCCTTGGAGATGTCTATTTTCAATGTTACATAACCATCCCTCCCACGCCTCTTATGTAGGAAAAAATGCATGAGTTCAAAGGCAACGATACTATTATCCTGGATGCTACGATTAGGAACGAAGGCACACTGAGAAGGGGAAATAAGCGTCGACAGGATCTGTCGCAATCGGTTAGTGATAGCTTTGCTCATGATCATGTAGACAACATTACATAATGCTATAAGCCTGAGATCTCCCATTAATTTTGGCATAATCTTTTTCGAAAGATGCACCAGGAGAGTATGGTTCAATGCATAAGGAAAGGATCCCTGGGCTAGATATTGTATACAAACAATGCAGATCGAGGGTTCAACAATATCCTAATGATGCTGGTAAAATGCAGGGTTAAAGCCATCAATACTAGGGGCTTTATCAGGTTTCATACTAAATGCAACTAATTTAATCTCTTCCGCATAATAAGGAGCCATAAGATCAGCATTCATCTCAGGTGAAGCACAAAAAGGAACATGAGCAAGGATTGAGCCAACCTCCCCTGTATTAGTAGTGAAAATGTCAGAGAAATAATCCGTGATTAACAATGTCTAAGTTAATTATATAGCCAGGTTCCAATTGGAGTTGACCAATCTCCTCTTGGCATAATCTTAATTTAATTTATTAAAATAAATATTATTTTATTTTAAAATAAGATGATTTTAATTTATCAGCTCGAATTTTTAATTTTTAAATCACATCATTTTGAAAAAATTAAACCAATACGTAATCGTTTTGAGTGGCTCAAGTTTGGATTGCTCAACTTGAGTTCGACAAAAATTTAAACACGAGTAAGATCGTTTATAAGAGAGTTGAACCAAAGCGAGCTCTACCTATAAATGTCTCTGGGATTAATTTATACTTACCTAAATATTCACGATAAAATTCATAATTTTTAAAAAATTCAAGAGTTCATTTTAAAGATATAATTTGTTTTTAATTGAAATTTATTATTAATTAGGTAAGTTAAATTTATTATTTAATATAACTCTATAAATGCATAAAATAAATTATTCAAAATATGTAATTAACATTTATGATGCGCTCTTAAATTTAGCATAATTATCCCCGAAAGGATTTTTAATTTCTAGCATTTCGCCTACCGAACTCTATTTTAAATTTACTTGTATTTGGTCACCTAGGGATGGTGATGTTCGGTTCATTGGCCTGTCTTGCTAACTTTTTAAAATTGAAAGTATAAATAATGTTTTTTAAAATTTAAGTTTCAGTCTAAGTTATTCAAGCTTAAGCCTGTCAAAACCTTAACTCTTTTAAACAAATCAATGTCATTTTATTTAAAAAAAGTTGAATCTCATACTAATTTGGATCTGATTTGGCTTATGAATCAGCTCAGTAAAAATAACTGAATTTAGACTCATGAGTTAGCCTATTGTCATCCCTAAAGATGCCAGCAATTACTAATTTTTCACCAAAAACTCTCATCTATTATGACTAATTAAAAATTGAATCGGTTTGACTAATTTAATTATAAAAATATTAAATTAACTAAATTTTTAATTCACTTTTAAAATTTTCAATTTAATTTATTTTTGTTGTTTAAAATAAATCAATTTTTCATTCAATCAATTATTTTTTGTAAATTAATATATTTTTACAAATTAAATTAAATTAAATTAATTTTATTTTACAATCATTTTTTATTAAATTTTAAATTTTTCGACAAGCACAAAAAGTCTTCAAATTTTAACTAATTTTGTAACAGCTTAATAATAATTAATTTTTTAAACATTATTTTTTACTGTACTTAATTTTTAATCTAATTCTTAAAATATTAATAATCACGTCGATTCGAGCAAGCATGTCCTTTTTTCAAAGTTAGTGACATGTTTTTAAAGATGCTATAATTAAAAATACACATTCATTGCTGCAAGTCAGACCCAGGGTCTCACTTTGCTTCAAAGTGACTTAAGCTCTCTTACCCTTTTAATGTTTAATCACGAAATTGCTATCATTACCACCTTTATGCAAACTTTAGCCAATGCCTCGTGCTACTTTGCTTTATGCAAACTATCAAATGTCTTGGATGAATGCATTTCTCATGCAGCTATCCTTCGTTTTGACACTAGGTGTTGGGTTATTTGGTGTGCTCGGAATAAAGAGAGTATAGAAGGCTCATTGATGTTTCTGATGTCTCAAATCAAATGGCAAAGGAGTCTATTCATCAAGTGTCTCATTGCTTTTAGGGTGTGTAATGCTCAAGCTACTTCCACAAACCGGGAAGCTAGGTGGATTGCGTGGGAGATGCCTCCATAAAATTTTGCTAAGCTTAAGACGAATAATAGTATTTTGGGAAATTAAGGGAAAGCAGGGTTTAGTGGTTTACTTTCGAATCAGTTTGGTAGATGGCTTACGGGCTTTTCAGATGCGATTGGGTTTACAACTATTATGGTTGCGGAACTTCAGGCGATTCAGTGCGGCCTTCAGTTTGCTTAGAGCTTCGGCTACAGAAATCTCCTTGTGGAGTCAGACTATTTAGAGGCTATCAACCTTATACTCGATTCTTCTAATGATTTCCATCATCTTCTGCCTATTATCAAGGATATTCGGGAGCTTTTAAGTAGACAGTGGTGCTGCTCTATTCGTCATGTTTTTAGGGAGAGCAATGGGTACGCAAATTTTTTTGCCAAATTGGGGTCCTCTTGTGATGATCATTAGATTGTTTGGCCAACAAGCCTTTAAGGCTTCGAGAGATTCTCTAAAACGATAAGTGCTCTGTTGCGTTTTTGAGGAGCTAATTTTTTCCTCATCCTCATTTCTAGTGTGAGAGTAAGCCCGAACAACCACAAACTCATACTAGATGGAACTAATTTTGTCGAGCCTAATAATTGGTAATTAGTTAATATTAATGATTAAAAAATCAAATAGGTTCAATAAATTCAACAATAAAAATTTAAAACTGACAAAATTTTAATTTAGTTTTCAAATTTTCAATTCAGATTTACCTTAATAATCTTATTATTAAAAGTCGACTGTTTTATTAATTAATCAATTAATTTTTATAAATTAATAAGTTTTCATAAATTATATAATTTAATTAATTTTTACTTACTAGTCTTTGTTATTAATTAAATTTTATTTCATTCTTTAATCTTATTTAAAAATTTTCAATTTTGTTTAGTTTTTTATTATATACGAATTTTATAGTAACATAATACCGATTTAATATTTATATTTTACATCTCTTATTTTATTAACTTAGTTTTGGATTTAATTTTTAAAATATTGATGAAAAATAGTATGAAACTATGAGTTGGGATAAGTTCTGTATAATGGCAGATATCGGAAGCAGTTCGCAAACATGTGCGGTGTAAAGGAATCTTCAGATAAGGGTCCATGAAAGTGACGATTAACAACCAAGAACACCCTTTTGAAGTAGATCTAGATTCCCTCTAGTTGTAGCTTTGACTCCGCACTAGAGAATCCAAAATGCGAAATTTACTTGGTGAACGCTGGGCCATGGCGGCGAGAGCAGGCTAGCAGTTCTGTAACTTCTGTTTGTCAACTTCAACTGGACCCCAGAAAAAAATTTCAATACGTTAATACTTTAAATTTTGACTATACTTTACATTTTATTCTATTAAATTTTGAGCATGGTGTACATTTTATTTTATTAAATCTCGTAAATATATTTATATTAAATATAAATAATTATATAAACTAAATTAAATGACATAAGAATGAAACACTTTAACAAAGTTGCATTGCTTACACTGTTATTGATATTAGGGTTAAATTTTAAAAATAAAAAATTTAATTTTAATTTTGACTTTGATTTGCTCGAACTTTTCTGACTCAAGCTCGAGCCAAATGCTTAGGACTGGTCCGGTTTGGCCTATTGCCGAATCAGACTAGTTTTTCTTTGAATCATATGAGTCAGGATAGCACATAACATCATGATAGGCAACCAAATAGACAATACGTGATAGCGAGGAAAGACTTAAATGATGTAAACTCCTCATTTAAAGCTCTTCCTTATAAGAAGTTTTGAGTTCGAGTTACGCAAAAGGATGAGAGATAGAAAATTTTTTCTATCAATGTTCCTCTAACCTCCTGAGCAAAGCTCCTTAATCAAATCAACTACGAACGTCTTGCTTCCAGTAGATAGTATGAGAATTGAAGTTATTAAGACATTCGAAGGCTACTGAAAACCTAATACTAAATAAGGTCAGTGATTAATCAACAATTGACCAATCAAATATACGACAACTATTTATGCGTACAAATATATAAGCTACATTGGGATACCTAAGGTAATAATAAAAAGAAAAGAGCACGATACGTTTGGGAAAGCGCTTGAGAGTTGAGACAGACAAATGCTGTCGTCTTAATTACACGGTACTGCTCTCAGTTATATGTCTAAATCAAAGTTTATATATTCAAGTCTATTAGTTGACAAACTGGTTATTGAATCACCTAACCGTTGATTCTTGCAACCTCACAGCCTTAATTTTTATAACTTTTTTAGTCCCAACGACTCACCTGTTCTCAGTAAGTGAACTACCCTCTAATGTATGACTAATTTGGGTGTATATTAGTTAATTTGATTAAACATTGGATGTTTTTGTAACTTTAAAACTAAAAGAAACTCATACACACACACACACACACATATATATATATATATATTATTTTTAATTTTTAAGTGAATACGTTGAAAAAAATATTTCTACTGGTTAATAATACTTCGCAAGTAATTATAACATTGGGCTAATGTACTCGACCATATGTGAATCTTATCTGGATCAAGTATTTGTTGGTTCACTTTTTATTTTTAATAAAAAATATATTTGGTCCATATTACAAAAAAAAATTTAAATTACAAAATAGTTTATCAATGGAGTGTTTTTTTTTAAGTAAATTATCTAACAAATTAGTTAAGTCGTTTAATTAAGAATTGCAGTAGACCGTGTCGGGCTCAAGTCCAAGTGCCCAATCAAATTTGGGCAGCCCGAGACGTAGTTGAATCTAAGGTAAGTTTAAAGTTGTATCAGGATTGAGTTAAATATAATTAATTTTTAATTTAAATTTAAAAATAATGTAATTTTACTTAAAAGTTTGGAACTTTTGACTTTGTCAAATTAAAATAATCTGAAATCCAAAAGTAAAAAAAAAAATCGAATAAACTGTTGAGATTACGACAAGATTAAATACTAACTGGCAGAAGTACAAACAAACAGTGCTTCGAGCTCGTTTATGCTCGTTGTTTTGGGCTATTGGGCTTGGACATTAAGTAACCAACCGGCAGTGTTCTAACTGACACAAACCGACGTACAACGCTAGGGTCCTTATAAGAGTAAACGAAAACAGAAAGAGCGAGTGTAGTGGGCACTTGGCTTTCGTTTCGCAAACGATTCCTGATCATTATCAGGTTTTGTTTCTGTTTATAACCTTCCAGCATTTGTCCTCTCCGTTTTTGTCATTGATGAAGTAAAGAAAAGTCACGCAGTTAATGACTTGAATCTGTTTTTCTTGTTTTAGTTCATGTTGGTTTTTTGCTATTCTGATTCTGAATATTTGTATGCATCTTGATCTTTCAAGAAACTGTTTAAAGACTACGATTTGGGTTTGAGTTTCAACTTTGGAATAGTTGATTTGGACGGTCGTGACATATGAGCATATTGGAGAAACTTATGGCTTCCAGCTTTGTATTGTCATAATCATGGAAGTTGGTGTTGGTTTAGTTTAGGGTGTGATCTGTGTGATTTCTTTTTATAAATCATGTGATGTGATCCGTTAATTTACGTGATTTTGTTATAACTTGTTTTAGCAAAATTGATTATACGTCTATGAAGTTTTGTTTCATTAGGAATTCACTTCTGAAAGTTGACTGTATCAGGTTCGATTGGCATCTGTAACATGAAGCCAGTGTCGAAGAACATTAGGCGAAGTACAAACTCATCCCACCAAATCCACCTGAAACCAAAAGGGACGTCTTCGTCAGCCTTTGATTTAACAAAGCTCACTCATGCCCTTGATCTTGTAGATGACAAAACAGTTGAAACAACTGAAGACTCCATTGTTGAGCAGCGTCAGAGCAGTTCCTCCTTTGATTTCAGACACCTTTCAGATGCGTTGTCCGTTGCTGATGGAGAGAACAAGAAGACCACTAAATCTGAATCCAAGCTCAGGATGTGGCGAGCGATTGTGAAGACAGATCGTGGATTGTCCATTATGACTTGTGAATATGTGGATATAATGGAGCATCCATCATCGCGTTGGAAAGTGATAATAATAGACGATTTGGCAGATTTGCCTATCAGGTTTAGAATGAGAAAGTTAGCAGGCCGTTTTCCAATCAGGTTTAGAATGAAACCCATTGAGCTCAGGAATAAAAGCAGGTCTCTATCTGAATGATTTTGGAGGAAATTGCAAGAGAATGTACCTTCTCTGTTGCAAGTTAATTGTACTATATCTGGACTTTGCACTCAATTAATGTGAGTGAGCATCAATAATTAAAATATTAATTCGGTCTGGTGTAAAAACATTGTTCCACGTTGAGATGCTTTTGGTTGTTATTGAACATCAATGGAAGTGTTTCTAAGACTTGTCATCTGCAATATAAACGAGTTTCTGCCTCCTATAGGGTCGTCGAATTGAAAGAGTGGAAGGCGTGAAGCTGAAATATTCTGACTTTGAATCTACCTATCTATACTTTCTCGATCGAGCCTCTTGTATAGGGCTTATTTAGTGCGAAGTACTCAGTTGGTGTGATTTATAGGTTATTACGTCAATCCGAAAATTTGCGTATCTAAAAGATAGCGACTGCAGGATCCTCTTAAAAAAAAAAAGAAAAAGAAGAGTTTCTTCGTAAAAAGTTCGATGATTAAAAAATTCAATAAGTTCAATTTATATTCGATTGATTTAAAACTTTGAATTTATATTTTTTTAGTTTGATTTAAACTACCATTTTTTTTAATGAATCAGATCTTTGAATTGACAATTTTTAAGATTACTTTATCTTAATAAATTTTAATATTAAAAAATGATTAAAAAAACAGGAGAGCAAATCTCTAACTGCTTTTATTTTTTAAACTAATTATAGATTTTGTTTCTTTTAAATTCAAATTCAAAGTATCAAAAATTTCTGGCCATTTCATAATTTCTTTATTTTCCCTTGTATTATCTTATCATACACAACCTTCTCTTGATATTTTTACAAAGAAGTTATTTTCGTGACTTAAATCTACAATCTTATGATTATAAAAAAAATAATTTTTACTTATTGCTCTTAGGCTCACTTTCAATTGATATAAAAATACTACGGCATTAATCTTTAATAAATTAAGTATTACATCATTACTATATTTTAAAATATATTAATAAATCTTATTACTACATGTAAGACATATTATTTTATGTAAATCTCACCAATAGATTTAAAAATATAAAAATGCTTTAAATTGTATTTTGATAAAAATTTTAACATTTAAATTATATTCTTAAATATTTTCCAAAACGACTTCATTTTATAAGATTAACTCAATATTCAAACTTAGACTGGAGCCGTATGTTACGAACTTATCCGACCGAATCTATTGTGATTCTCAATTACATTTTGGTAAGACGGAGAAGAGAGCATCGAGTGGGCGAACATTAATACGGCGAATTCGGCAAAAGTTGCCCAAAGTTGCTGTATATTCAACTTGATACATGATACTGAACTGTCTTTGAAAAATCAACTTATAGGGTTGCTGTTCTGATTAGAGTTTGTCGTTAGTTGCATTAAATGTAAGATTTTCTTGTCTCCCCGTTTTATATTTGTGTCGTAGTCTAGAAGATATGTTGTTTTTATAGTAAAGAATACAGTAATATTTTATAAAATTAATATTCGATTACTTATATAGTAAAACTTAATGCCCTTCATGGAGGTCATAATTTACTCGATAAGAAATTTCGCTACCTTATGATCATTATAGTTATGGCCACCGATCACCGGGACTTCGATTGCCGACTCTCCTATCATTAGGTCATCAACTTTCTTAACCTTTTGGCATTTGGTAAGTGTCAGTTCCTATACATGGTCTTACAATTTTACAAAGACCTGCGTTTTTAATAAACAGATGCCCTAGTTTGATCAATGTGACCCTTTTTGTGAAGAGGCACTTCTTCTCCCAAAATTACGGAGCTATTTTACCAAGTTCTTTAAAGAAAGTTTTCTCACATCCCTAAGTATTATCTACTTACCCACTATCACGAGATTGGGGGAGCAACTCAAAATATAACAAATTACATTGAATTTAGGGATAATCAAACTCGAACTAATGACTTCCACTAAGTCAAGGTGACATTCTTCTATTCAGCTATATTCTCTCTCTTGTCCCTATTAAAAAATAGAACTGACTAATTTTAAGGTAAAAGATTGAGAAACTTAATGTTACTATTCTTGAACAACTTAGAATTGGGCCTTCTTTTTAAACTATCACGGATGCGAAAATAATGGAAAAAATTGAATTTAATTGTAAATTAGAAAATGTCATAATTTTTAAATTTCTTTTAAAAATTTCTTTTTATTTTTTTTATCTTTTTAAAACTTTAAAATAAGAATAAAAAGTATTTCATATATAAACTATTCAAATATCTTATTTGAATGGATTAAATTTGAGATAAAATAATCATTTATTATAATTATTTTAAATTATTAATTTAAATTAAATATTATTAACTTAGGTTGTATTTAAAAATTAAATTGAATTTTCGTATTAATAATAATTATTTGTTTATATAAAAAATTTATACGAAATATATTTTGTCCTTAAAAATTAATAAAAGTCTAAAAACTTAAAAAAAGTGAAAAGTAAAAAAAAAATTAAGAAAATTTTTATTTCTCATAATTATTTAAATTAAAGAGACAGTCCGTCTTTTTTTAATCTCAAAAAGAAAATTAATTAAACATACCCATCATTACATACAAACAACTAAGGACTTTGGTAGCACCCAGAGGATACTATTCTCATCAAACCTACGGTTTTAGGCTTGCCACCTCCCTCCCCTTGTTCTATCCCCACACCATCTATTTCCATTGTATATTCTTTCTTTTTTTTTTTACCTACAACATATTTTAACAGAATCCCAATTATAAGAAGGTGTTATTTATTGGTGAATATATAAAACCAATTAAATTAACTTCACACAATAGCTTAAAATATTGTGATGAAACGGTCATTCAATATGATATCAGAGTTTTTGTGACCAAATAGTTATGAGTTCAAATTCTACCATCTACCTATTATTCAGCACAAAATAGAGTGAGTCTATACAAGTTTTAAGCTCAGAGGACTTTCACTTGAGGGAATGTATTAGTAAATATATAAAATTAATTAAGTTAACCTCACACATCACTCAACATTTTTAAGTTATTTATATTTATACTAATCTTCGCTCGAGCTCAGCGAATCCGTATGAGAGATAAAATTTTAACTCTAAATTTTAAATAAGTATGTATATTAAAAAAATTCAAACTTACGATTTCCCTTAAACCCTCGCCTTACTCGGTTCATGACAATCCAAGGTTTACTTCGAAATCATTATCTTTTACATAAACCGAACTTAAGCTATTAACGTCTCATCAGCTTTTCTGGGTGGGCAGTCTTCTCAACAAATCTCCGTGATCCGGAGATTGACTTCGGGAAGGAACTGAACTCGGCTAGAGGCAATCCCCTATGGACGAAATATTAAAATACCCAATTAAATATTGAGAGCCGTACAATCACTGAGGCAGCGGCTTAAATGAACATGGAAGCGTGTGATGTTTCATGGCAAGTTCAAATGCATCCAAACCAAACTTTTCCCATATGTTCAATCTATTTTACACAAGAAAGGTACTGTTCTAACTAGAGGGGAAAGCATTTTCTAGTTTCTATGTTCAGTTCCTGCTGTTTCATTATTTAAATGGTGACTTTCGAACCCTTCAAGACCACTGAGAAAAGTCGTCTTGTCACTTAGCGGTTAGTCCAGCCACTTGCGAAGGACCAAATGTTGATAGGGTTTAGGGTTTTTGAGAGACGAGCTTTTAGTTTACAGAAATAGAAAAAGGTAAGTTTTATGGATTTTAGCTGGAATTCCTTAAATGTCACCCTCCTTTAATCACTCTCTTACAGGAAAGTAGATTATGTACATGACAAACCAGTCGGGCAAGAAACTAGCATAAAAACATGACATGCGAACTCTAAATTCTTAAATGAGATTAAACTTTTCCATCTCTCTCTCTCGTTCTTTCGTTGGTAACAGTAACACACGTCAGTATCATCAGTTGCCAGGCGCCGTTCTCTTCTTCCTTTCCTTCTTTCTCTGCAAGTTGTATTTACTCCTCCACTGTCTTTTAGACCAAACGCCTTCTCTGGCTCCGATATTCGTCGTCAGAAATCAAATAACAGTTGAAAATCATGGTGAGCTTTGTTTATCTGTTTCTAATTTTTCAATTTTTTTGCCGGTTTGTCAGTTCCTATCTTTTTTTTTTCCCATTCTTTATAAGCAGTTGGTTTCTTCAAATCCACCACCCTCCTGGCTTCAAGTACTTCTCACGGAAAAGTTCTTCAATGCTTGTATAATCCACGAAGAAGCCAAGAAGAATGAGAAGAACATATATTGCTTGGACTGTTGCATCAGTATCTGTCCTCACTGCTTGTGTTCTCCTCATAACTCTCACCGACTCTTGCAGGTTTAGCTCTGCAGAATTCACCATGCTTTGATTATATATGAATTTGATTCCAAGTTTGAATATTTTCTGCAATGTTTCAGATAAGAAGGTACGTATACCATGATGTTATACGGCTAGATGATGCTCAGAAGCTATTTGATTGCTCCTTCGTTCAAGTAAGTGAAATTTGTTTCATTTCATATCTCTACAAGCCAATGTTCGTCATAAGATTTAAAGAAACTTAAGATTGAGTAAGAGGAGAATCGGATATCAAACGTTTAACCAAGAGCTTTTTCTCTCTGCAGTCATACACGACTAACAATGCAAAAGTGGTTTTTCTGAAACCAAGACCACAGACAAGGCAATTCAGAGGCTCAGGCAATGCCTGCAACACCTGTGAGAGAAGCCTCCAAGAACCTTTCCTCTTCTGCTCTCTCTCTTGCAAGGTCGGTCCTTTATTTAGCAAAGTTCCAACATTTCTTCACTTCCCACTAATCCCTCTATGTGCTTCCTTTTTTCAGATAGATCATATCATGAGATCAAAGGGTCCTTGTGGACTCTCGGGTTTTCTCTTCGACTGCAAGTTCCTGCCCTTAGCTGAACCGGGTTCAGATGACGATTTCCCGACTCCTGATTCGGTTCTTGAACCGGCCGGTTCTACCCGAACATCTTCTAGCTCTGATATGTCCGAAGGGGTTGGGTGCGGGATACTCGCTTGCACCGCTACAACAGAGATAGTTAAGAAGAAGAGAAGCAGCTTAACGACGTGTCGGCAGATACTTCCTCCTAATATATCCGACATGTCGGGTGGCTTGATGAACCGGAGGAAGAAAACTCCGAACCGGGCCCCACTTTACTGAATTCCGCAGACGGAGTAACAATGGGGGTCGGTCTAAACTTGGCATTTCGACTTTAGGTGGAGGGCAAAACGGGGATAAGAAATTCTTTTGATGGCTTTTCCTTTTTCTTCTTCCTCCTTAATCTGCCTGTTACAGTGCTACAGTTAGTAATAGTGACAACAAGAGGAGCCTATCCTCTATACTGATTGATGGGATTATTGTCATAAATTCTTGAAATTAACTGTAGTTGTAAGACTATTAATAGCTTTGCTTTATTATACCAGAGATTGAAAAGCTTTAATGCCTTGGTTGGTAACAAGTAATAAAGAGGAAGAAATGGCAATGAAACCCTCATTTCTAAAACTTTAGGTCTTGTTTGGTAATTAGTAATAAAAAGGTGGGAGCGAAAATGAGAGTTAAATATTTATTCATCACTTTTAGTTGTTTAGTTATTAGTAATAAGTAAAATAGGGAATAATAAAGTGGGAATGAATTTTAAATAATTTTTAACTTTTATTTTTAAAAAAGGTGAGTATAAGTTGGAATTAAATATTGAGAATAAAACATAAAATATATTATTAAAATATTATCAAGTTCTTATCAAGATATTTTCATTACTATATAACAATTATTTTATTTTTAATTTTTTTAAAATCTCTTAATTTTGTTTGATAAAAACAGAAGCACATGCAATATAAAGAAATTCGAATTAAATTAATTAAATTTTATTAAATTTAGGAGTTTAAATTATTAATTTAAGATGAATTCAATTAGTTTATATTAAGTTTAAAAGTTAAGATATTATAATATTTTTATTTTATTATATTAGCAACATTTTATTAGCCTAAAATATTTACAGTTTTATCATTATTCTTAATTAACGTTTAAGTTGATAAATTAAAATTTGAAAAAATCTTTGAAGAAATTTAAAATTTTTAAAATAATATATTTTTAGTTATGACTATAATTTTTTATCCTAATTTATATTTATATTGTATAAGTACTTTGAGGTTTTGTATGACCGGAAGATACTCTTAGGTCAATCATGATTTGTGGGATGAATTGACCTATCAAATAAGTGTATAATTATAAGCTTATTATGACGGAGATGAGAATACTTCATTGAATATGCAATCTTATTAAAAGAGATAAGGTTATAAATATAATGATAAGAGATACATTAAAGATAACTAATATTATTAACAAATTAAGAGAGACTTAAGTGGTTTAAACATAATAAGAGGAGATATCTAGATACTTAAGTGAGAATATGTGATAAGATCGTACTTAGAGACTGTAAAAGAAAAAAAGGTTACTTAAAAAAAATTGAAGAGAGGTAATTAAGAATAATATGACAATGCTGAAATTTATCAATTACATAACTTATAATAGGAAACTTTTACGAACTGAGAATCAGATAAATAATCTTTCTAGTTAGCTTCATGAACAGCTCTTAGAGATTTATCTCAAGCTTTTTTTTGCCCACCTAAGGTGTTTTAATAGCAGTAGTAATTATTATTATTGATGTTGTTTATTTTTATTTTTTTATCTTTTCTTGTGCGTTTTTTGGAATAATCTCTCTCTTCTAGCTTTGGCCAGTAACAGTAAGTGGATAGGCTTGTGTTTTTGTTTAATCATATAGATTTCCCTACCAATGTTTGGACTTTGCATGACCAAGCTAGCATTTTAGTGGGAACTCGATCCATCTTTATTCGTAGTGGAAATTTAAGATCTTATAGGGTAAAGGCATCAATTTATAGGAAAAATGTTTTTTTTAACCGAAATATGATATATACTAATTATTTGAGTCTATGTTTTGTGTTTAATATTTTATAAGATAAAACATATAGATTTATTATGTAATTTGAGAAATTTTAGAAAACTCCATAATATTTAAAATTCTCAAAAAAATCATTTCTAATTTCTAGTATTTTAAAATTTGCTTTTAAGATTTTGGTTAAAAAATAATGACAACGTGAATTAATCGAATGTAATTACTATGATAACTTAATTTAGCTTTTAAACAATTAAACTTGATTTATATTAATAATTTAATAAAATTATCATAAATTATTGGCTTGAGTTAGATTTAATTAGCTTGTTTAAGTTTAAGAATTGAGTTGAATTTTCGTGTAAAAAATATTTGATTAGTCTTGATGATCATATTTTTGTATTTTGTTGTTAATTTTAACCAAAATCTACAAAAACAGAATTAAAAAAAAAAACTTACAAGTAGAGAGGAGTTTTTTCTCGAAATTGGAAGACAGTGATTAAATTATAAAAAAATTGTAACTTTTATCTTAATTTATATTTTAGGTCTCGATTAGCAATTCAAGTTTTTATTAGACCTAATAATTGAAGTTGGATCTAATTTGATCAAATTGAAGTAAGTTTGAGTTGAATGAACTTTAAATCAAATTCGAATTTAAAGATTGGCATGAAACCTACTGAAAACCAAATTAATTAAGTTTTGAACCATACTTAAATAAATTCTTTTTTTGAATTATACGATGCTTAAATAATTTCTAAATAATAGACAATGATCGTCATAGTTATTATCATTCTTAATTTTCAAGTCAAATAACATATTTCTGATTGCACTTGATAATCTATTTATCTAAATCTTTTACCGAATATCGTTTATCACGGAGATTCTT
Organism: Erythroxylum areolatum; assembly: GCA_024520975.1. NCBI lineage: Eukaryota > Viridiplantae > Streptophyta > Magnoliopsida > Malpighiales > Erythroxylaceae > Erythroxylum > Erythroxylum areolatum. The sequence goes on from JANIJH010000009.1 coordinate 50,087,019, forward strand.
GTTCAAAATATCATAAGTTATGATTAAAAAATAGAATCGCTTCAAACAGTTCAAATATAAAAATCTTAAATCGATCGATTTTTAATTTAATTTTTGATTTTTCTGTTTCAACTTATTTTAATAACTCTTATTATTAAAAAATACTTTCTATAAACCAAAATAAACTAATTAAATTTTATTCAACAGATTCTGTTTTTTTTTTTAGTACAAAAGGAAACAAACTAAACTAAATCGACGTCCTAAGGTGCACTGCGCCTAGCGTATTACTTCTTAGAAGCTCCTGTATGCCAAAAGGGGGCTTTGGAAGAAAATTGAGGGCCGGTCTGATCAATCCAGCCAGTCGAGCGAGGCTGTTCACGGACTGGTTCCCTTCTCAGCGCACATGTTGGAGGTGTACCGTCCACTCTCGTTGCATTAGCTGCAGAATTCCTGTCATCAAAAAAGAAAACTCAGTTAGTATCACTGGGGGATCAGAGAGA
>JANIJH010000009.1:50158047-50176901 GCA_024520975.1 Erythroxylum areolatum
GGGTCGCCAACGTTGTCCTGATAGGACTCCTCTATGGAAAAATCTGTTCTTGCAGTCTGGTTTCACCCCAATAACGTTCAGTAACTTCACTGAATCACAAGCAGACTGTTTAGTGCAGCGAACTCCAGTTAAGGGATTCCATGTAGAGAAGAAACAGTCTTCACTTGTTCTTTGTTGGCAACGAAAGGAGCTCATCTCAGCTTCAGCTTGGAGGTGCTGATAATGGCGATCAAGGATGTTTCAAACAATTGGTTTCACCAAATTCAGTATTTTGTTGCCAAAAGGTGCCTACCCAGTATCTTACTCCGGTTTAATTTCTGATCTTGTTCAATCTCCATGTCTGTGTTTCTTCTTCTCCTATGCTAATTATGTGCTCTAGGCGTATTATTCCTAATCAAGAATCTGAACATTTTAGTAGCTTATGGATTTGAACAGTTCTCTTCATTTCTCTTCATTCTGGATATTGCCATCAACATCTTGTACTGATTTTTCTTGCTCAACGTGATCATAGTTTCTTCCTTTTTCTGGTGCGTTTCTTGGTCCACTATTTCCTCACAACCATTACTGGTTTAGTCTTCCATGTTCAATGATTATCAAGTTCTCTGGACTTTGTCTGTCACGCTGAGGAAAGTCCAAATAGTGTCTCCCCTCCTCCCAATACTGTAAAAACCTAAAAAGTTCAATGGGGTCGCCATTTTAAGGATTCAAAAACTATGTTGGTCTTGTTGGGACAAAAGCCAACCATACAGCTTCGTTCACAAGAGCTTTGGATCAGCAATTGATACATGTGCATCAACATGTACAAAAACAGCTTCCAAGTTTGTGCTCTTACTGATGTATGTAATTATGGTATAGAATGATTAAAGATTACGATGTTTCAGGTTCACAGATTCATGGCCTAAAACTACACTCTAATTGATGGATTAATTAGTACTAACTTAATTTTAAAAAAAGACAACCTTATTATAATTGTCCACCCAATGTCTGTTATGGTTGGTACAAACTGGCTCGCCCATGATCTATTTTATAATCCTACGATCAAGTGGCTATTATTTTTCTAATACCTTAAGTACATGATGATGATGAAGATGACGACTATGATTTATCCACCACCCAAGTCTTGTACCATTATTAGTTTACTTGACAAATAGCTTGTTTAATATTTTCATTTACAAGCTTTCCTCATCAAATCACATGGGTCTCGTATGATTGGTCTCTTGGAAGGATTATTTTTTAAAATAAAAAAAAAGCTTTCTTTTTCGTCACTTTATTAATTTATTAAAGTAAGCTTTTGCTTAGCAGAAGCTTAATATTAAAGTATAGAGTCCATGTTATTTTGAGTTATGTTATCTTTTTTTTAATAGGTACGGAAATTAATTATTACTAGAAAGCCAAAAACGTCGGCGCTTTAGACAAAGGAGGGCAATGGTGGCACTGCAAACGACCTCATAAAGAATGTAATTAAATATTAGTAGTCTTAATAAGAAATTAAAAACATAGTGTTGTGTGTGGTCCATTGTTAGGGACTGAACCGAAGCGGTGGTCCAATATTGAAAGCACTAGTGCTACTAACTAAAAAAGTGATAGCTAAGCTTATAAAAATTGTCGTTTTGAACCAAAAAAAAATCGAAATAAGTTAGAAGTAAGGTTGTCTATTGTTCAACATCTTTACACTTTACGTGTTAGCGGGATTTATACTTAATGTTGTTATTGATTGTACTGAATATTATTATTTCTCGAATTTTGCTAAAAATGATTTAATTCATTTTTAAATTTAAATCAAATCAATTAATTTTGAAATAAATTAATAATTTGTTAATTTAAGTTAAATTTAATTTATTTTGGTCGAACTTAAAATTTGACTTGAGAAATTAAAAATTTTATAAAAAACTTTAAATATTACAGTTTTTTTTTTGCAGCTTCCTCTTTTCGGATATCGTTCTTGATTAATTAGTCTCTTTTTTTTTAAAAACCATCTAAGTATTGATACTTTTTTAGAGTTCTTTAATACTTTCTTATCATCTTAGTATTGGTATTTTTCTACAGACAAAGAGATAATATATTTTGTTATTTTTTAGTTTTAAAATATATTTTATTTTTAAAAGTTGAGATATTTTTTTATTTATGTATTTATTTAATTTTATTTATATAATTTATTTAGTATGCAAATTTTACTTATTTTTTTAATATATATATTTTTATTATTATATTTTGGTAGGAGGCTGTTAAAAATAACCTCTTTATTATAAAAAATATGGTTGTATATTATCAACACTCCTCAAATCTTGTTTTATTACGAAATTTTAGGTTGGGTGCGGCGATCACAAAAGTTGGCAAGATTTATGTACGTATATCAACGGAGGTTTCCTTGGCTGTGATAGAGAGCAGGGAACAGATACGTACAAGTGATCATCATGGGCACGTGGCTACTTAGAGAGCAAGAACTGCATGGGGCCACAACCCACTCTTTCGAACTCGACCGAGTTTGATGTACCAAACACTGATCCAAGGATTGTGACTTGTTGTCTCATGTGTAGCTATTAATGCTGGAGACACTGACACTTTGAAAATGACAAGTGTAAGGATGCACATCTTCCTCGCTCAAGCAACTTGACAAGTGGGACCCAGAAACCAGAGCGAATGGTCGCAATCGTAGTAGTTCCACGTGGACGGCCAGAAATTAAGGAACGGGACGTGACGATGTACGAACAATTGGATGATCACAGTCCATATCCAAACATCAATGGATGGTAAGAATTGGGAATAGAAGTGGACCCCGCAAGGTGCACAGTGATTGGTCAAGGTACACTTGCTTGCTTAATTTGCGATCAGCTACGCTAGTACTACACGGTGCAATGTCAATATCAAGCGATTCTGACCGTTCGATCGTTGCAGTTATTGGATAATTACAGAATGATTGGTCAAAAGTGGGTAATACAAAACGTCTGATTGAATGCTTTTGAGTACGCTGATTGCTTGCTTTTGTTTGTACTTTCTTCTTTCTTTGTTTGCTTGTTGAGTACCGTACACTTTTAATTTTTCTTACCCTCTATTCTTTGGACTCAAAGGTGAAATGCCCACTTTAGGTGCCCCACACGTCGGCCTGATATTTTATGAAAAAAGTAAATTACAGTTTGATCTCAGTTAGCTTCTCGGAAAGGCGACCCAGTATTCGATGCGCACAAAGAGTCATCACATTGGATGAGCTCCCACACTGCTACTGCCAAGACTCGAACCCAAGACCTTTGACTCACTTTCCTTCCTAATGATCAACTGGGTTACCCGTGCAGGCTTCTTACCCTCTATTCTGTCCTAGTCTTGGATCACTTCATCTTAATCATCTGTTTATATAAAATCTCCAATTATGCTCCACTTCATTTCAACAATTTATTTATATGAGTCCCATATAAATATAAGATTAAAATAAAATAAAACAAGGTTAAGACAAGATAAAGAGGACAGAAGGTATAAGGAGATTTACCTTACCATCTCAATTTCTACGTCACATTTTGTAATTCAATTTTGAATATATACAATAATTTACGGCTGATTAAACAATTAAACAATTTAATTAATATTTTTAAATTTAATATATTTATAATCTCTTTTTTATTCATTTCACTAATTATTATTTAAATTTTAGATATTTAAATTATTAGATACATAATTTTTTTACTAATTATATTATTTCATAAAAACCAATTATTTGTTAAATATTACTTAATGTTAATACATACTTGTGAATTTGTGACGGAGAATAGATCTACGAACAATCATTGAAGATTAAGTCAATGGTACATGTCATATGCTAACAAAGTCTTCATTACATCAGGTCAAGGAACCACCCAAAAGTCTTAGGTTTAACTATGATTCTAACCCTTTAGTAGTTATTATTTAAAATATCAAATTCTATTTTACAATTTAATATAAAGTATAAGCTAACAGACAAGACAGTGATACAAATAATAAAAGATGACAAAGTGTGAATGAGGCATGTTGAACTTGTAAATTTCAATTAAATGTAATTTATTATTAATTTTTTTATTAAAAAAAAGGGTCATTTTTGTAAATTAATAAATTATCATTTAACAAATTTTAAATTAAATTTCATATTCTTCGATTAGTAAGAATTACATTTTTCAATAATATTTCAAACTCTCAATATAGTTTTTAAAATATTTGTTATAATAGCAAGTTGTTAGTCTAATTAAAATTAGAAAAATCAATCATTTGAAAATAAAAAATAAAAAAATAGAGTTGATTGTAAAAAGAATAAACTTATTTAATTATGTAATATTAACTCAAATTTAAAAAGTAACGCTAAACTTTTGTACTTTTTAATTTGTAGTAAAAATAGTTTGACATTAAATTTTCTGTTACATTATATAACATTCAAATTTACATGCTTGTGGCACGACTATTACATATGACAAATTTATCACATATTATTTTTATTAGATTAATTTTTTTAGAATCCTACAACTAAATTAACTCTAAATGTTCACATATTTTTAGTTTGTTAAATAAAAAAATTTATATGTCGTATAAACATTTTACGTGACAGGCACGTGATAAATATGTGAATTTGATATAATTCACCGTATTATCCAATCTAATAGATAACTTAGGGGGTGCTTATTTCTATTTTTGTTTTTAATTTTTAACTTTTGTTTTCAAGTTTAGGAAAAAAAATTATTTGTTGGAGCTTTTAATTTTAATTTTTTGTTTTAGTTTCTTTCATATTTGGAAAATTATGAAAACTATAAAAAATATGAATATTTATATTTGAAATATATAAATTTTCAAATAAAATTTGATTTAATAATTAAAATATATTTCAAATAAATATTAATTTATAAATAAAATCTTAATTTATAAATTTTTTATTTTAATAAAATAACAAATTTTATTAATAATTTGTTAATAAATATTATATAAGAGATTAAATAAATTTATTTAATTAAAAATAATTTATCTTTAAGTTTTATTTAATATAAAATTATTACGAGTGATAAAAATATAACTACATTAACATTAACAATCAAATATATTTTTATTTTTATTCGAAAGAAAAACAAAAACAAAAAGCTGAAAACAAAAACGAAAACGAAAATTAAAACTAAAATCTACATTAGAAAAAAGAAGTAGAATCAAACGACCTCTTAACATCCGAGTTATTTTTGTTACAAAATTGAAACATTTATTTAATATTATTTTAACAATTAATTCAAAATATTATTTTACCTGCATAATTTTTTTCTTTATCATTTTCGTAAAAACCAAATTGAATGAAAGGCAAGCCCTTTTGAATGGACTTGTCTGCTTTTGGTCACTTTCAAAGAGGTGAAAGCAGATTCTGAGATAGAGAGTACCAAACATAACCTGCAAAGCAAGCATCTTCCAGATATGGAAGGCCATAAAAGCAAGACACTTTTTTTTTAATTCAATTTTTGAAGCTATAAAGAAAAGCAACTTTTGATTAAGGAATTGAGGTGAGCACTTTTGTCTTGCAGAAGCCTCCTAGGAGTCAGGGATTCAGTTAAAATCTCACTAACAAAAGATATGCTCAATGCCTCAAACTCGTAGAGAAAAAGAGCCCACCTTTTGCCTCCTCCTTGTTCAAAACACTATCTTTGCACCTCACTCGTCTTATTTAAATTTATTTTATAAAAAAATTTAATTAAAAAATTTAATTAATTCAACTAATTTAACTACAAAAATTTTATTTTTCAATTTATCTGCCCGTTGATATGCTTTCGATGGCCAAAACAACCCGTTGGTACGTTCGCTAGGCATTTTTGATGAAAAAAAATAACCTGTTGGCATTGTCATTGGGTGCCTTTAATGGAAAAAATAATCCGTTGGATACTTTCGGTAGGAAAAACAGTCCGTTGGTATGGTCGCTAGGCATCTTAGGTTTATTAATTAACCAATCGGTTTTTATAAACTAATTGATTTTTATAATTAAATTATAATTTTTAATTCTTTAATTTTTAATTGTATATGACTGTTTAATATCGATTGACCCTTTTAAATTTTAAATCTCTTTTTTTCAGTCTATTTATTTATTTATTTTTAAAATATTGAAAAAATCATATTTAAAAATTATCATGTAATATTGTAAAACACAGAAATCAGATGGGTCCCAATTGATTTGTTAGAGATGTATACAAATCATTTCCTATATATTCCATTTGCTAAAGTAAGCTTTGCTTAATTGTTCGAAATGTATTTTTGGTGAGATGGGTCCAAATTCCAAAATTATTAGGCAATTAGTTGCAAGAATTTATTCCTTCCTTCAGTAAATTATAACAAAAAAAAGAAATACAATTGTTAAGAAATATTAATTAAATATAAAATATAATTCAATGTTAAGAATTAAAATAAAAAATCAATCAATGTTAAAATTTATTAAATATTAATCAAATTTCAATAAATGATCTAGAATAATGGGTCACAATCTGGGTGAAAAATGAATCCCAATTAATATAGACAAGACCAATATTAACCTTGTGATGGAGAAGTCCGACATGAAAGATATATATGAAAGTTAAGGTCTCCTGCAGTTGCTCGTATCAATCTTAAGTATAAGGATTCTCTAACCCGTTAAGAGAACTTACGTATTGAAAAAACTGTAGAAAGACCTAACCCTCGTGTCGGGAAACACTTTTCATAAAAGTCCTGGGAGATTCGTGATCATTTGGAGCTCGAAAATAGCATCAAAATTAGAGATGAAACCGAAATAAGGTATTCTATATTACCTTCTTTTTTTTTCATGTATAATCTTGGATATATAATAAGGCATGTATTACGTATTACAAAGCATTCAAGGCAAAATGAACATAGAGAAAATAACCCAAAAAACAGTAGAAAGTCAGGTGTGAGGTGTGAAGTTTGAAGTGGAGGGTATTGGGTATGCCTAAATCTAATTTTTGTGGTTATTAATAATAATTATTACTATTAAATAACATTGTTATTTTATTAAAATATTAATTTTATTAATTATAACATTAGCAATCACTAATAATTAGAAAATTCAAATTTTCTAAAGATATTTACATGAGTGTATGTGTGCATGAAAGGTTCTTACGATCCTTTGCTTCCCTCCTCCCTCCTCCCTCCTTCTCCCTTTCTTCTATACTTTATAAGATTCTTGCCCACCATATCTTCTGCAACCCTTCTTTTAAGTTTGTTTTCTGTTTGTTAAACATTTTCCCATCACTTTCCATCATTTTCTTAGTCAGCTTATAGACAACGCATTCTTCGCTCCCCACAAGTTCTTCTTTGGTGTGTTACTTGTCCATTTTCCAATCTTAACAATAATGTGCCAAAATCCAAAAGTAAGCGCTCAAAGCTTGTCAAAAGCCATCAATGGGTAGGACCCTCCAATAAGAAACTAAGCACTTGTTAGTCTCATTGGTCTCCCATTGCCATCACTCTTCATCCTCAAGCCTCTTTGTATCTTATTTTATTTTTGGTGGAGGTTTGGCTCCACACCACTTTTTGCATGGATTTGTTGGCGACTTCCCATACCATGTATAGTTTTCTCTTCAATCTCCATCTCCTCTTCTCTTATCTTCGTCTCTCTCTTTTGTATATATGGGTTTTATCTCTTTTAGGTCAACCCAACTTTCACTTCTCTCGTGTCCCTTTCATGGTTTTCTTGTGTTTTAACGTATCATTTGTTCTCAACAAATCTGCTTAGCCTTATGTGTTTGTTTGCTTCTTGGTCAATGGAGTGAGCCATTCACGATTTAAATTAAAAACATAATAGATGAAAGTTGATCGTAGATAATTACTCCATTGATTCATCACAAAGCATTTTCCATAATATATATCGGTGTAGGTATAAATGCATTGAACTGGGGCTCTTGAATCCTTGATCAAGTTTGTTACCCAAATTGTTTTATAGTTCTAAAGAAGGAGATAAGATTAAGAGGAACTCAGAGATACAAACCCGACAAGTATTGCAATTATTGTTATTGAAGATTATAAACAGACAGATAGGTGAAGCCAAGAAGACAAAGTCAAGCAAAACAAGTCTTATGTGAAAATTAGAACTTGCATGGAATCTTGGTTACCAGTGAGTGGAGTTAGATGTGGAGGCCCTAATAGTTATCAATATATTATCTTCCTTGAATGATTAGAAAGTTCAGTATAATTCTCTGATCTTGAGTATTCATAACTTAATAGTCAGAGAATAGATCGTGAAGGCTCGACGTGTATATCGTGAGACTAATCGAGTTGCGGATTAGCTAGCTACATACACCAATTCTCTAGAACTTGACATCCATCTGTTTCAAAACTTACCTGTGAATTATTTGTCTACTCTACTAAAGGATATTTCGAGATGTCTCTTCTCCAATTAATAAATTAAGATTTCAGATATATCTCTTACGATAAAAAAAAGGAATCAACTCTCAACTAGTTAACGATAGTGTCATAATTAGGTGGCTGTCATGTCCCTCCACATATTTTAGATATTTAAAATTTAATATTAAACTTTAAAAATTAATTTAGTTAATAATTTTTTAAAATTTATATAAATCAAGTTAAAATTTTATTTTATTGAATTTTATATTTAATAAGTGTAATTATATATTAATCACATAAAAATAACTCTTAGATCTGATTTGCATGAATTTTAAAAATTATTTATTAAATAAATATTTTGATATATATATATATGCGGTGTTATAATAATAAGTTTAGTTTATGGACAAGAGGTGGACTTTGTTCAATGTTCTCTGTTATAAAAAATACAGGAGGGGACGGCAGATGAAGGTTGACAAATGACATCGTCCTTCATTATTTGCAGGAGAAATGGTGGTCGACAGGATTATCATGTAAGAACGCGTTTTCAGGAATAAGGTTGACGACATGTCTTCCAATCATGTAAGAGAATTGGAAAGTCAACAACTTCACTTTGAAATTTGCAGTATGTTATTATTCCATGTGTATTAGGTAAATGGAATAAATTACAGGTTCAGATAAGTAAGTCAGTCATTCAATAGATTAATAATTTGAAGGGTGAGTATTGAAGTAATCGATAAAATTGTGTTACCGTCTAATTATTTTATATCGGCAATAAAAAAAATTTATGTGAGATTTATAGGTTTACGAACTCTCTTATTTTTTAAGCTAGTTTTATGATTGGTTCTCATAAGACCTGTAATAATTAGTATCAGAGTCAACATCACTTCTTTAAGTCCTCTTGTCATACCTATGGATGGTGATGTCGGCATTGTAGTATTCATTCGGGCTAGAAAAGGTCTAACAAAATCTAACCCGTGGGTATGTGAGTGGTAACATCGCTATAGCAGTGTTCACCTAAGACTAGAAAATGTCTAATGCACAACCAACCCGTTGGTGCCTAGGTTGCGAAGCTTGATAAAATGTTACGGTCTAATTGTCACACGTCGGTAATAAAAGAGACTTATGTGAAATTTATAGATTTATAAGTTTTTCCACCCTTCAAGCTAACCTTTATGGTTGGTTCTCTCGTAACAAATTACACCTTTGTAATCATAAGATTCAAGTTAGAGAAATAACCTATTTGTAAAAGTATAGAAGAAATATTGCGTATATTATGACCCCCTCTAAACTCTTATAAAGTTGATAGTCTCGTGCACTTGAAATGTTAATTTTTAATGATTTAATTTAATTTAATTAATATTTATATATTTTAGTATATTAAAAATAAAATTGTGTATTATTGAATTTTTAGAGTGTATATTCTAAATATATTATTATTCAAGTTATTAATAATTCATAAATTACACATTATATGTAATTCATAAATTACACATTTTATAATTATTTTACCACATTGGGCTATTAAAAAATGCAATAAATAATGGATTTGATACGTTAGGCTGAGACGGGCCTATTCTCAACTCCATACACACACATCTTACCAAAGGTTCATCGTCTTCTTGATAGACGTGGTGATAGGTTGGGCCTCTCATAGAATGCTTGAGCCCAGATATATTATTTTTATTTATTCAAAATATATAATTTATGACTTATTATATTTTCTTAAAATACTTATCAAACACTTGTAATATAAGATGAACCAAGACTGAAGCCACCATTTGATAGAAGCATAAGAACTAAATCAGTGTCAGTGTACGTAATCAGTGTCAGTGTACGTAATCAAACTGGATTGAAATGTTGAGCTACTCAAATGCAAAATCAGAAACTTGAAATGCTCCACTTTCAAGAGAAGCATGGATTAACATTTTCAATAAAGACTAGACAAGTATTCTATCATAGGAATCACTTCGTTCAGGCTCGAGGCTCGAACGAACTTGAACTGGACTCGAGCTATCAAGTTGGGCCATGCTTGAACAGCTCAGGCTGAAGGCCCGACTCGAGGTTCAGTTAATCAGGGGCTGATCTGTTGATCTTCAGCTAAGTTGAAACAGGTGGACCGACCTTAATCCTAAATGTCATCTCTAATTAGGTACTGGTAATAACTTGCATCAATTGGGCACTCTTAAAAGATGGTTCGAATTCGAAATATACCTAAGTGAATTTGAGTTGCATAAATTAAGTTTATTTGAGTTTAATTTATTTAAAATTATTATTTTAATTTGTAATTTTTAAAAATTAAAATTAAAATGATATTTTAAGAATAATTTAATTAAAAATATATTAAAATATCACATTCGTTCTTTATGCACCGTCAGGAGGACAAGTTTGTTAATGTATAATCTAGTACGGAAATAAATGCTTCAAAACGACGACGAACTAGCAAGGCTAAACTGAACCTCTTCTTGTGCTGGGTTTTGGATTGACGAACGGAAGCGATTTTGATCAAATATTGGAGAATGGCGAAGAAAAGCCTCCAGCTTAGGCGCGGAGAAGAAGAGGAAAGCAATGAATCGGAAAAGTTAGTGAGCGAAGAAGAAGAAGAAGAAGAAGAAGAAGAAGAAGAAGAAGAAGAAGAAGCAGAAGCAGCAGAAGAAGAAGAAGAAGAAGAAGAAGAAGCAGAAGCAGAAGAAGAAGAAGAAGAAGAAGAAGAAGAAGAGGAAGAAGAAGGGACACAGCGTCCGAAGAACACAAACGGTAAAAAGCCAATCACGGAGTACGAGAAACGGAGACTGTCGAGAATAGCAGAAAACAAATCGAGAATGGAGGCTCTGGGTCTTCACAAAATGTCCTCTTCTTTCATGGGCTCTTCCCAGAAGTTAAGTCAGCGAAAGGGCAAGCGCAAGGTCGCCGACGAAGACGACGATTATTTGCCGAACAACGACGACGACGATGACGTTAGTGATGAAGATTTTCCCGGCGGTAGAACTTCTTCTAAGCCCAGTAAAAACAAGGTATCATTATACTTGCTTCTACACTGTTGGGTCCAATTACGTGCATATTAAGAACAGTTGTGGTTGTTCTGTTTTCTCTTTTGATATTGGGCATTTTTGAGCATTGAAGCGTTAAGGAAGTAGGCCAACAAAATTGAATGAGTTGTTTCAATACTTTACTTGGGTATTTTATGGTTTATCTGTTTTCAGGTTAAGAATAAAGATTACAAGCTTAAAAATAAAGTTCCTGAAGAGAAGAATTTTAGCAGAGAAGATTCTGTGAAGCAACATGATGACGAGTTAATGCAAGTGAGCTGTTTGTTCATTTACTTGTTAATCTTATGTTACTTGGGTTCCACCAGAAGTAAAACATGAACTTATAGCAATACATTACAGGCGATTGCTCTATCACTTGGAGAAGATAGTGTAAAACATTCAACCTTGAAAGAAAGGAAAGGAAATGGTCGTTTTCAGGAAGATGAAGGAAAAAGAAAAAGAAAGAAATCGGTATTGATGCAGTCATTTTCAGGCTATGTCTTATGTATTTTCCTATTTGGTGATACCAATTTTCAATCTAAGATGTTCTCTATGATGTTTCCTTGTTTTTGGTGAACAGTTCAGTAGTCGAGTGAAGATGACTGAGGATGAACTGATCTTACACTTTTTTCAGTTTGATGGTAAATTGTGTACACTTACTCTTTGTTTGTGGTCTGACAAGAGATGTTAAGTCCATAAAGTTTTGCAATACTCTTGACAAAGATTTCATTTTGTTTTTGGGTTTTAGTTCTTAAAGTGCTTGAAGAGTGATCAAACCCTTAAGTTGGCCAATACTGTTTTGCAGAATTAGGAAGAGGGCTCATAAATAGAAGAGATTTGCAAAGAGTAGCCACTGCTCATGATTTTATGTGGTCGGAGAACGAAATAGCCGATATGATACATTGCTTTGACAATGATGGAGATGGAAAGGTCAGTTGTTGCTGTCTTTCCCTTCTGTTACCTTTATATATGGTATCTCCTGAGGAATTAAATCATTAGCCATCAGTAACTAGTTTCGGTTCGAAGGAAGTTGGTGTTTTTTTGTAAGATTGTCCAGCATTTTCCTAACCTTCAACAGTTTCATGGGCGTGCTTCGTAAGCGACCGCTTTAACTTGTGAAGATGTTTTATGAAAATCAAACATGGTGTAGGAGCTTGTAATTGTCATCTTTTCCACTGCTGTCCAAGTTGCTTGATGTATTGTTTCTCTCGTTTTCTTTGACTCCTCTGGAGATTAGAAACACTTTGCTGGTTCAAGTCGTATGGTTATATCCTATTCTGCTTTCCATTCACTTTCTTAATGCAAGTTCTTATTGATATTTGAACTCATGCTTGTTTATTGTGAATTGCAGCTAAATCTTGATGATTTTAGGAAAATTGTTGTTCGATGCAACATGATTCAAGGACCTGAAGATAATTGATGGTATAAATTCTTGATGACCTGTTCACTGGTTTGTGTTTGTATTTTACTATTTAGAGATTGAGAATGGGGAGCTTGTCCCTAGTGCTGGTTTTGTAATGATTGTATCTTCTTACTGGCTGAGGTAGATCCCAAATGAGGATTATCTTGTAATTTTAAAGTGAGGAGTAAGTTAGATGGGTATATATATACGGGTCAAAAAATAGGCAGTCCTTTAAATTTTGTGATTTTTAATTTTTTAAAAAATTGATTAAAAAATAATAATGAAATATTAAAAAAAATATCATACACAAATTAATTAAATACTACTTATATAAAAGTTGTGGTCTTTTGGTTTCACTTTTGTTTTTTTGTTTTTTTGTTGTTATTTTTTGTTTTTGTTTCTTATTTTTAGTTTCTGTTTTTTTCTTAAAAAATAAAAAATCTGTTTAGTTGAGGTTTGTAATATAAAAACTGAAAATAAATACCTGATTAGTTGAGATTTTTAATAAAAAATTGAAAATAAAAAATTATTATTTTTATTATTATTAAATTTATTAATTTATTAATTTTAATTATATTATTAAACTTATTATTATTATTAAGTTATTCTTATTAATTTTATTATTATTATATTAAGTTATTATTATTATTATTATTAAGTTATTCTTTTTATTATTATTAATTTATTATTATTATTATTGTTAATAATAATATTATTATTAATTATTTTTATTTTTATTAATTATTGTTATAAAATTTCTACTTACTATTTTTAATATTATTATTATTATTATTAATTTTATTATATCAAATTAATAATAATATAATAATAATCGAGATAGAAAATAAGAATATGTTGATTTTTTTTAAAAAACATCATGTCAAAATTTAAAGAACCAATGTTTTCTTATTTTTGTAGAATCATCATAGTTTTTTTATTTTCAAAAACAAAAAATTTCAATAAAACAAACCAAATATTTTTTACTTACCTTTTTTTTCTTTTTATAAAAATGACAAAAAAAACAAGAAAAAAACATAGAAACAAACATTCCCTTAATTTAATTCTTAAATTTGAACTAAATTAAGTATATTTATATTTAATTAATAATTTATTATAATTATTTTAAATTATAATAATTTAGATTAAATAAAAACTAAACTAAAATTTCATATTAGTAATATTTAATTAATTTATAAATGATATTATTTCGTAAATTATTAAGCAAATTTATATCTTTTAGACTATACATTTACTACACAGTTTCGGATTCCAAGAAAGAAACGTTAGATTGTGCTTTTGGGTGCGTTTCCTTACCTTCTAATCAAGGTTAAAGTAGTAAGTTGTGATGAAAACTGAAAAGTACTCACAGATCCACTAACAAGCTAAAGCTGACATCCACAAGTCTGCAGTAGACAAGATTATGAACAAGTCAGCAACACAAATGATTCAGATTGAACTCAGAAACTGCACCCAACAAAACCTCCCGACCTTAGACTGTTGATAACAGGCAATAGTAATATTAAAGAACACTTCCCTCTTAACTGGTCGTTTTTGACACATTAGTACAACTTCAATACAGACCAGCAACAGTGCAAAGATGATTTAGACCAATCACTTTTTACCACCATGTCTCAGTTCTCTCTGGTTCGGAATCTTAGATGGATCATTCAAATCAATATCACATTGATAATGCCCTTTTCATGAGATACCCCAAGACGATACTAATGAATCCAACAAGAACAATGTATATAAGAGGGACACCGCCTTGGCGTCGGCTTGACTGAAGCCTCAACAGCTCCTGCATTCATAAATCCAACAAAAAGGGACTATGATTACCATTCAAGGTAGCCACAGAGTCCAATTGAAGAAGAATGTATTCTCTTTTATGGTTCGACTAAATCTACAAACTTTGCTAAGAATGAAGTTCCTGTAAGTGTTAACAGATCAGAGAAACTCGTAGTTTGATTAGAATTTCTGGCAGAAAACCGTAACAGACTGAACAGAGCCCTTACCAGTTCTTGTCGAAGCTTGTTGTTTTGCTCAATAATGGAATTTGTTTCTCGAGTCAGTTTGGAAATAAGATCCCTGGCCTGAAATCACAAGTTCAAATCCAATTTGAGATGTTAAAATAAGTATCAAATTTTTGCTTACTCTATATATAGTTCTCTACAATGTGAGACAACATTCAAAAGTTATAAAACCTTTAGGAAATTTTTGCTCCTGTGTTCTGCAATGTATGAGAATTCGGAAGAAACCAGAAGGAAATAAAAGATTGAAGAAAATCACATATCAAGGAATAGTGGCATTCTGTCCGTGACTTCCAAGTGGTATATCAAATAATACATTATCATAGTAGCTCAACTAGAATGCAATTTTCACAAAGCTAGAATTTCTAATAGAAAGATTGTCTGACAAACTCACAGTTTGCAGAAGTATACAATAAGGACTTCAAAAGGTTAACAAACTAAACATGTGTGACCACTTCACTGAAATACATATAAAACATAGAGCACAAACAAAGCCAGAAGAAGTTTGTCACCAAATGACGTTTTCTACAGATTCGGTGACTTAAATTCACTAACTTGTAAAAGAGGAGGAAGACAACAATCGCAAAGAAGAAGAAAGAAATACCTCTGAGGTATCTTGAAGCTCTTGTCTCTCAACATAACCTCTTGAAACCTACACCCACCATTTGATACAATCATCACGGTGGAAACAGTACACACAAAGAAAAATCTATTACATTCGAAAACCAGGGCATCAATCACTTACAGCTGCATGTTCAGAAGCACTCAGATGCCCATTATCTGACACAGAAGCTCTAGGTGATGAACCCTCCTCCGAACCCTCTCGAACCGGTGATGTTGGCCTATGCGGAACCACATAAACAACCCTCAATTTGCACTCTTCAACTTCATGCTCTGCCTGCTTATTGAACTGAAATTACAGTATATATATATATATAGATATAAGTGATCCTCCCGTTAGTTCCAAGCCAATATTGCTCAGTCGGACCTACGAACTATCAAGTAAGAACTTGTCCTGACCATCTCTGTAGTGATATCCTTTGGTGTAGTTCCAGGACTTGCAACAACACTCTGAAGTAAAAACTTGTCCTTACATTGCATGTCAGGAGGCATCTCCTTTTGTGCTTGCATTGTCACTGATTAACAAAACTAGCCCATTAGCCTATATAACTAACCTGGAAAGTACACAATTCGTGGTTTTACACTCACCAACTAAATCAAAATCAACTAAATGGTCTAACACAAGAGTAGCAACGAGTCAGCTCATGATCAACTGAGCACAGATTATAGAAAAAGTGACATACCTACTACATCACAAGTGGATCTTGGCAAGACAACGCCAGTGTTTGGTCTAACACAGTACTTCTTTGGATTCGTCGTTTTAACCTGAAATTAATCTCAGCCAAGAACATCTGTATCAGATAAATTACACAAAAAGTAATTTGGAATAAATTTGGAATACAGATCAATACCTTGAAGGCAACATAATTGTCGCTCTTATTCAAGAGTTGAAGGGAACAAGAGATCTGCCTCTTCAATTCAACTTTCTCCAACAAGAAAATTTCACATCACCAACAAAAAAACAAAAGCAACATACGACACTCGAAAATCAAAGAAAAAACACCGATCTGAAGGAAAAAAACAAAAACACCTAACCAATTAGGTTTGGTGAAGGACACATTTAGTTTAACGAAGCTTACATGGGAACTGAAGTTCCTGAGGCTCGATGCTAAGAAGCTCTCCAGTACTCATTTCCATCGATCGGAGAAGAAAACGACAAGTCGTTTCCGTGCCGGAGAGAGAGAGACAGAAGCAACAAATGATAGTCTTGGAAAGTAGTGTATGGATGAGAGAGGGAGAGCTATAGAGTAAAGTTTACCAGCGACGTGGGAGGGTCAGTGACATTTGGTCTTTTTTTCTTCCAATCTTGTCGATCGTTTAACCATCGTAGTCGTATGCTCAGGTCTGTAATAAGGGTAATATTGTCATTTCGCCCTCTTTGGAGAAGTCTACGTATGACGATTAGAGTTGAAATGTGGACCGGTGTCGCACAAACTTTATCGTTATGTACGATTTTTGTTCTTTGCATTCGAATTGGGTTTTGTTCTTTGTTTTTAAGGAAGAATAATGATAAAATAAGAAAAAAAATCCGAAACCGATTGGTACAATATTTAAATTTCGTATAATTGGCTCTTTATTTCGTACCGATTTTAATCCATATAGTATATGCTGGCCAGTACAAAGTAATATCTGAAATCTTGCCCCACCACAAGTTGATATTAATAAAAAAAAGACTAAATACAACTTAAAACTAAATCAACTTGAGCTGGGAAGTCCGGTAAGGTAAACCTTGTAAGCTTAGTGTTTGTTTGATTGAGTTTTTGAAAGATGAATAAATATTTTTTTTATCACAAAAGTTATTTTTTTAAAATGATTGTAAAAGTACTTTTTTTAGTAGATATAGCTTTTTTAAAAATTAAAATACAACTTTTTAAGAAGTTCAATTTTGAAGCTTCTCAAAAATGCACTTTTTTATATAGATTTTTCAGATCAATTAATGAGTCTATTTTTTGTCCCCTTTTTTCTTATGGTTTACATATAATTTTTACAATGTCCACAAACTCATCTTCTAGTTTATTTTAAGATTTATATAATATTATTTGACTTTTTATATATTTTAATATTTATTTTTTATATTAATTTTACATATATTATAATCATACGGAAGATTTGGTTAGATATATTTTTATTTATATTTCATATGGTTTAAAATTATATAATAATTAATATATTGTTCTTTGCATATTGTTTAATATATTTTAAATAATATTTGTATGTATAAATAGTTTTTATTACAAAATAAAATATAGTTAAAATTAATATAAATACTTTCCACTTTTATGTTGCTAATTAATCTGTTATATGAAACTCTTTCAAAACGGCTATTTTTCAATTGATTGCTAAACAGTCAACTGATTTCTTAAAAAAATTCTCTAAAAAAGGCTCTATTAATAAAAACTCAAGTGGTATAAGCCTATCCAAATAGATAATTAGAAAGTCACTGAAAAACTCCACACCCACATCTGCAACGTCGGATTTTCTGGACTGGCCCAAAGTGCGATATAGTTCGAGTTCAGACCTGTTATTCCGAAACAGTTCGGCTTTGAGCCAGCCGCTGCTAAGCAGGACATACATTAATATCTTCCAATATACATGCAATTGTCTGTGTTTAGATACATAGAATTGTCAGCAGATACAAAAGCATCCAGAGGGTTAAGACTAGAAGAATTTCATCTCTAACGATAAACTCTATCCCAGTGCATGACTTGTCTAATGTAGCCGATACATTTTGCTATATATAAGAAGATGTTGGAATCTATAGAAAGAACAGTGATTCCACCACAGTTCTTGCAATCTACATTCCTTAGATTGAATCACATGTATAACTAGAAACACTATTATCAACAACCTTTGGTACTAATCATCTGGGGAAGAATAGCATAATTGTTTACGACCCCGAGCAGTGAATCCAGCAAACCAAGCAACACTCATTAGCTGAACGCCAAGTATCAAAATCCACCAAGATACCAGCCCCCTAATCATGTGCAACATCCATGATGGTGCAACAAGCTCAGCAGCAAGTTTCAATCCTCGCATCAGTTGTAGCACACGGTAAGCCTCGTAAACAATTGGAGTCACTAACCATACTGGTGATTGCCAATGCCAAGTGAGCATCTCAGTTAGAATCTGTACAGACAAGAGCAAGAGATAAGGACCCAACAGAACTGCAGATGAGATGAAAGGCAACTGGGGTTGGAGAAACCCCTTTTCGGATCCAAATAGCAACATCAATGGTATGACAAATCCAGAAACTGTGGCAACCATGTTCCAGAATTTGTATTGAAAAGGAGGCGAGCTACTGTGGTGCTTTGTCAGGTTCTTTGGTTGAGCACAGGAATCAGCCATAAGAAGAAAAAGGGTGACGCCAAGATTGAATATACAATCCAATCCAATCAATGAAAGCAGGCTGGCAATATTAGGGCCAATGAAGATGGATGATAGCGGTAGCCATAATGTAGGTAC
>JANIJH010000009.1:50179500-50193687 GCA_024520975.1 Erythroxylum areolatum
ACGGGCTGAGGAGAGCGTGGATTGGACCTGGGCTTGACATAGCCATTAGGTATGAGACCGATCTTTGAAGGATGGACCGATCGACCCATGAGACATTTTGACTGGGCTCGGGCCCTGCACGACCGACCCGACCAATTAGATACACTCAATACAAGACTAAGTGTCTATTTAAATAGACTTTTAGGGGGTTAATACACTTTTCTCCTCCGTAAAAACCTTTTTAAAGAAAAATGAGTGTTTATCTATAAAACAAAAAAGCACTTCTTTATATGACTTTTTTAGCAGCTAAAATACAAATTTTTAATAAGCTCAAATTTGGAGCTTCTCAAACAAGACTCTCAAATGACTTTTTCTGGTAGATTTTTTAGATCAATTAATGAGCCTTTTTTAATCCCTTTTATTCTAGTATTTTACACATAATTTCCACAATACTCACAAATACATTTTTATGTTAATTTTGGGTTTATATAATATTATTTTACTTTTTTATATGTTTTAATATTTATTTTTTATATTAGTTTTACTTATATTATAATCCATATAAAAGATTTTGTTAGATATATTTTTATTTATGTTTCATATGGTTTAAAATTATATAATAATTAATATATTGTGCTTTACATATTGTTTAATATACTTTAAATAATATTTATATGCATAAACAATTTTTATTACAAAATAAAATATAGTCAAAATTAAAATTACTTTTTATTTTTATGTTACTAAACAATCTATTGTATGAAACTCTTTAAAAAAACTCTTTGTTAAATGACATCCAAACAGTTAACTGATTTTTTATAAAAGTTCTAAGAAAAAATATACAAAAAAAGATCTACTAACAAAAACTTTATTGATATAAGCCTAACCAAACAGAGACTAACACAATTTGACTAAAAGAGAATTTGAAAAATATTTGTAAAGAAGGATTTACTTGAATACTAGATGTAGGTTATTAGACATAGAATGTTTACAAATAAAGTCTCTAAGATTATTTATAGTTTTCTATTTCCTAAATAGACAGCTATGATCTATTTGATCTAATGGTTTACATTAATTCTCTAATATATTTTACACTATTCTATTTATTTACAACATTTTGCATTCTTTTATAGTGTTCCAAAATATTTTATAATGTTCCATAAACATCTACAAATTTCCATAAGATTCTAGAATCTTTCAAAGTCTATCACAAGACTCCATAAGATTCTAGAAATTTCTAGAGTGTTTTTTAATCTTTCTTCTAGAATTTTGAAATTTTTAAAAGACTATTTAAGCCAAACTTGAGCTTTGAAATATGCAGAACTTGATGCAAGATGTCATTTAATTTTTAAAAAAATTTACAATTAAAATAACACCATTTTGTAACAAAAGTGCAAACTATGTGAATTGACAGACCGAACCTGGAATTAGCTTATTAAATCCAATTCTGGTATAAAATCCGACTTTACCGCTAAACTACGGACCTCGTGCAATTCCTGATTCCATTTGAATCGATTTTGTTTTTTAACACACCGAATGCTTTTTCTTTGCATGTTATGCATAATAACAAATAAGAGATTAATATTTCACATATCGGCACTTTCCCAGCATTAAGGTTTATATTTATCAAGTTCCAAGTAGCCCAATAGATACCTATTTAGGAACAATGGAATTAACAAGTTACACTGCCCTTTCTTTAAAGAAGTTCCGATCGTCTATCCAATTTTACTCTCAGATTCGTCGTTTTGAGCATTTTTAGACTGTCTAATCATATCCAATTCCCAAGCCGATGTCGTTTTGAGCATTAGACACGATTGAACATGACATCTTAATATTGAACCCTCGATCCTCAGTGGTCCCAAAGACCTGTAAATGCAGTCGATTAACAATAAAAAGTAAAAATTAATTTATTCAATAAATATTTTATAAATTATTACCTATATAACATACCAAAAGAAAATAAAGTTTGGGGCCCTTGATATTACTGACAAGAGATGATAAACTCAGCTTTATGGAAATTACAAAAGAAGAACTCCCTAAACCACAAATGGTTACCTTTTTCGGAGCCGTCTCCTGCAATCAAAAAGAGGCGAAAACCATTTACATTGAGCTTTTGCTCTCTCCAGCTTCACTTCCCCAAACTTAGAAACCATAACAGTTATGTGAATCCGTAAGCCAATCCACAAACGTACAAACAGCAAGCATTAGCAAGCTCAGAAAATCAACGACCATTCTGTCGTACATATCAGTATTCAGATTGAAGGGCCAAACATAATCAAAATAATGGCTTCAACTACTTCTCCCTAATCAAAATAATGGCTTCAACTACTTCTCCCTCACAAGGTATGTCTCTGGTCACAGTTGAAACGAATGTATAGGGTTATTCTTGAAACATCACTTATATTCAAATTTCTATCATTTTCTTCTAGAAATAAATCCGTGTTAAGAGCGTCAAGAGACTCTCTCTGGGGAAAACTTTTCCATCTTTGGTGAGCTTGCCCAATCCGTTAGGTTATACCAAATGAAGAGCCAATTACGAATTCACAGAGGTTTAAAACTGCAATCGATATTCAACACGCATTATCTTCACCAAAAACACACCCAAGAAAGCACCGGCCGATGAAGTACAAATATAACTTTCTTTCGGCAGTTAGATCGTGATCTTTGTATTTTGCTTCTTGTCCTTTTCCTCTTCGGGTTACCTTAGTGACTGAAAAGCAAACCTGAGAAAGTACCGGGCGGTGCTGATTGCTAGCAGTGTTATAATCTAGGTCAGTCCAAAAAGTGGAAACAGAAGAATTCAGCTATAAGTAGACCTCAAACCTGAAACATGCCTAACCACATTCGAACCATAAATCATAAGAGACTCTGCAAATGAGGAATAGAAAAAACAGCAAATAATGCAAAGATAATATTCCACTCATTTAGTAAAACAGGAACGGAATATAAATTTTTAGAAAATTTAAAATTTTACCAGAAGACTCCGCAAAATGATGCAAGTTGATATGCAGCTTCAGAAATATTCGGTAGCTAATATCTGGTGCGCTCAATTTCAAAGAGGAGTCATAATCTGCCAAATTGTCATTCAACTGGCCGATACAAGAGATGTAGAGGACACCATCCATTAGTAAAATAAATGTGATTCCGAGTGATCAAACTAAAATATAAAGCAGTTTAATATGATACCTTCCAAACAAGAAAGAGACATCAGACAATTAAGCATCCTGTAATGAATTAATACTTGGGACAATTTTTGGTAGCAAAACGTATGATCCCCTTGTAGATGAATCACCTTCATCCGGAATGCTTTCTAACTCATTCTCCAAAACAGAATAAGCTTCTGAAAATGCCTGCAATTTAGTTGGAGCACACAAGCAAGATCAAACATATATCTTAGCAAATTCGAGAGTTCTTTCAGAATCTTGTCCAAACTTCCAGAATGCTCCCAGCAAATCCATGGATAAACTCTACTGCTAATACCAGATATTAACATTCATACAAAAAATGCACAGTTATGAATCATATACTTCTTTACAAGGACCTTGCAGGAATTGGACAAAAGCTGACCTTAATACACTGATGTATACGGAAACAATTTCTCCCAACATTATTTGTTGGAAAGAGTGGATCATCTATGTGTATTGGATCAATACTGCAACAAGGGCACGATCAATGGATAGTAAGTACATAACGATATATACTGAAGGAAATAAAAAGCATTGAATTCATTATTTCGATTCAAGAAAAAGAAAAACCACCAGCATTTACCTGTATCCTCTCTCCCTTTTTATATAAATGCCACTTCCCTGTACTGAAATACGTATTTGGCGAGGATCAAACACATTCCTGTAAAGTGGACAAGATATAGTCACATTAGAACTTGTTATGGAAAAGGGAAAAGAAACGAGCACAAACCTACAAATACAGAGTCAAGTCAGTTGTAGGAAGCACTTCTAACAATGCAGAGCAAGAGAATCTATATGCTCAGCTTTTGACTCACCCAAAGAAGTAAAGAAAATCCATTAGAAGGCTTCCCAAATTCTGCAAGATCATCCCAGTCTATAGTCAGAAACAAAGTTGTTCTCTTCAAGATCCAGAAAAAGGAGAAAAAGCATTGCTAAATTAAATGAAAACGACAGAACTAACAGGAGGAAACAATTTAGATGTGAACTATGTGCATAATAAGTCAAATAAAATAGGATACAACTTATGCAACATATAAACTATGTTGTTTCTCCGATCAACTGTAGTAAAATGGCTACGAACATAAACAGAAAGATAACTTGATAAGCACTACTAACAAGATATGATGTGTTGCAGGTTAGAGGAGAATCTTTGGTATTAAGAAAAGAGATCTCTTAACTTCATTGCTGCTTCCATGTGTCCAACAAAAGCCTACATGTAGATCATAAGCCATCTACTCATCTAAAGACCCAAATCTTGGATCGCTAGGGTTGCACATGATGATACAAAAGTTCAACAATGACTTTAGTCGACCTTGGATGTAACCATTACTCAACAGAGAATACAGATAGATGTGAGCAATGTCAAATGGGATTTACCTAACATGGTTATACACTATCACAAGTACACGAAGACACATGCAGTGACTAAGAGAGAGAGAGAACTACAGAAGAATTACTTGGCTAATAGGCCGACCAAGGTGATGCTCGTGCTGTAGGAAACGTGTGATTAGCAGAACCTGTCATATATTAACAACCATGATGAGCACAAAGAGAGTTTTTAATGTTTAACCCAAAAAACAAAAAGATAAGAAGTAAAAGAGTTAACAAGAGAGATTCCCTGGGATGCTATAAGCATGAAAGTTTCAATAGCAAATTCCAATCCAGTGAGAGACATTTGTTCTCCTTTATGAAAGTAAAACTAATATGATCTTGACCAAGTAACTTGGTGCACATCTACCAACATGAGATTTGGTTGATCGCTACAAATACCAACATGAAGCATTTGCTAACTCCAAAACTATGACCACTCACTTGAGTGGATAGCACCAAGCTATTGAATTAGGTAATGCAGCAATACTCACCAAGCAATAGGAACTCAAACCTCCAGAGTACGACTGATCAAGGCAACGATCTGCCAAGAACTGTTTCAATACCAAGGCAAGAGGGGGTGCAGCTGGAAATTGGTCGGTGAGTTCCTTCACCTAACCAAAATAGAAAGCTTATGAAAGCAGATACCAATTACCAGACACATAAGCAATACAGCAAATGACACCCCAATGCTAAACATACATGCTTGTAAAAGCTCAGATGAGTTGAATCTCGAAAAAACATGCCAAAGAAAAGACTATGTATATCTCCATGTAGGTATAGTCCTTTGTATAATATTAACAGAGATAAAATCTAGTTATACTCTGTCACCAAAAGACTGAAGCAATGAAAGTAAAAAACCGCATCTGAAAAAAAAATTTCTAACACATATATCATAAATACATTACAATAGTTCGAAAATGTTGAAGTTAAAAGAACAGCATTCTTGACAAAGATTACCAGTTCTGTAGTTTGAAGCCCTGTATGAGATGCGGACTTGAAACTGATGTCAATACGAACTGATTTAACTTCTTTTGTAGTACCATTATTAATTTGTGTAGACTTTGGTGAATCGTTGTCTTCTAGATTGACCACATCTGACAAAGCATGATTGTCATTTTCTCCCACCATACGAATCGCATCCTCCTTAGGTGATTGTATGTTAGCAGAAGCAACTGAGCAATTCAGGTCCTTTGGTACTTCCACCACAAGCATAATAATAGGTATCTAAAGGGTATAAATTACCAGAATAAGAACAACACAGAGATGAACTGCAAAACGTGACAAATGAAAACTAGAATCCCGAGAAATATGACAATACCGCTGTATTTTCTACAATCTTTAGTGAATCGTTCTTCACCCATTCCTGATTGGCAAGATACCTAGCTGCATGCTGGAGGTAAATAAGCAGTTTTAATCTACCAAGTACCAAAGTCGAAGTGACAACTAAATAAAAATTCAGAAGGATTGAAAAGACAACCACTTGCCTGAAGACAAGTTTCTTTAATGCCATTACGGCCTTCCAAAATCCCAGCTTCCTTGATAGGTTCCTACAACATATTCTGCTAGTAAGTTTCTTCACTACACTTAATTGCAAGAGATGGATCCAAAACACAATGGAATGAGAAAAGAGCCCCTACCAAGTTTCTCACTGGAGGGAGACAAACCACAAGGTCCACATCGCTTGTTGGAAGGGACAAACCAGTTGCATTGGAGCCAAAGATGTTTGTTCTTGACCTTGGCCACAGCACTTGGAGAGACCTAGTGACCCGCCTGACAGCCCAATTAATAAAAGGTTTGCGTGCCATATTCTCTGCAGCAACCTTTTATAAAAAGGAATAACGAATGGAAGAGTTCAGTGATATGCACATAGAAAGAACAGAGGGATTACTCAACACACAAAAAAGATTCTAGAAAGGATAACGTCAAGTAATAGTCATACCTGCTTATAGAATAAGTCAATTTCATCATGAAGGAGGCTGTGCAACAAAGAGAGAGAAACCTTTCTTGTTGGATTGTTCTGTAGGTCAGGTGGTTGAAGAGGAAATGACACATCTGGCTGCAGAACAATCTTATTCAATCAAGTAGCAAGCATACCGGCAGTACAAATGATGTAGAAAGGAAATATACTCACATGTTCCTGATCACGCGCCAGCTGTGATATTGCTATCAGATGGTCTGGTAACAAAGCTCCAGAGAGAGGCTGAATCATAGAATGGGTTGAAAGATTTTTATTTCTCCATGAAGGCCAAACCACTTCAGAACCATCCATACGCACACAAGCATCCTCCAAATTAGCTCCATCCTGATACCAACCTCTCATACCCCAGTGCCTTGGACTGGAGCTACCAGACCTAACAGTTGGAAAACCTCGATGTTTTCTGGAATCACTCACAGAGGAGGGTGGTGGTGGACGTGGAGCCCTCGGCACACAAAGCACAACAGGAGATGGAGGCCTCTTGATCCGAGATTGTTCTCTCCTAGAACGAGGAATGTTTGGACTTTTATGATCATGATTATGCTTAACATCAGCTCTTGATCTTTCCCTGGACATATTCGGAATAATAATGGGACGTAAAATTGGATAAGGAAGTGATTCTCCACCCGTTCCCTCAACATCACCAGATAAACCTTTTAAGGATCCAGAGACATCCTCCTCAGTTGCGCTGTCTGCCACTGTTGGGGATGAATGCAGCACTTTGCCAGGTACTTCATTTCCTGGCACAACATAACCAATTGCTTGATGTCCAGGTCCCAAATGATCAAAAGGAGAGCAAAATGAAGCAGCAGTTGGAGATGTCAAACCATTTGTACTATATGAAGAAGAAATAGCAACCATGTCATCAACTGCGCTAGTCATGTCTGCTTCACGCCAAGCCCACAAGCTATCATCAGAACTAAGGGAAGGGGCCCGAGAGAAACCTGTCCCAGGATGGTCAGAAGGATTCCAATACATCACACCACCACCGAAGTACTGATTATAATCTATCCCAGTGACTGGGTGCACTTCGTATTCTTCCTCAGATATCCAGTGACTTTCACATTCATCTGCTAGTTCCTGTCCATTTGAAGCTTCAGGAAAATCCAGAGAATCTCCAGAACACCTTCTGTCATCATCGCTGGTTATTGAATTAAACTGAGAGTTGTGAGCATTCGAATTTGTCTGAAAGGCAGATAGCCTCCTGGAGATAAACCTAGAATCATAATTACACGTCATAGATGGAGCTAATCCACAAACACTCCTGACCATAGGGGGCCAGTCTAAACTCATTGGTAATGGTTGAGATAGCACCCGGTTGCACCCACCTTCAAGTGAAGAATTTCTTGTCTGATGCACTGAAGATACAAAAGGTTGGCGGATTTGATTATGCCAGTTATGGCCAACATCCAAATGCAATCTATCTGTGGCTGGTGGAAGATGTGAATTAATTGATGGAAAATAAACCGGAGCTAAAGTAGGCCACTCATACGAAAGGCATTCTGATGGTGTAAGGGTTCTATTACTATGAAGATTTTCAGTCCCATGGTCCTGAGTATGAACTGATTCCCCTTTTACACCAAGAAGTCTGACTGATTTGTCAGTAGAAATGGGATTTGCTGCAGATTTTTCATTCTGAATTTTGCCATCTTCTTTACAGGAGACAGAATCAGGCTCTGAAAAGGGCAGAAAAGAGATATCACATCATTGTCTACATCATAAATTAATTATTTCATTTCTGTATGCTTTAGTTTGTAAGAAGAAGTGGAAAGTATTCATACCTCTATCACAACTATCTTCAGTACGGCCAACAGCATGATCTTTATGACTCTCTTCAACATTAACTTCCCCATTGGAAGGCTCGTCAATAGAACTACTAAGACTTATATGCGACGAATGACTGGCCTTGCAGATGGAACTGCTATTTGATACATTCTTTTTCACCAAGTTGGTAGAGGCCCCATGAGGCTCTACTGCCTGATCCAAAGTGACGCTGGATAAGCAGGGAGCTTCTGCAACTGGTATTTCAGAAGTTCTCACATCAAATATGTTGTTGACATCAGAATTTTTATTTTTACTTCTTGCTTTCCTATTTCTCCTTGCAGCACTCCGTCCTTTTCCAAGAACAGGTCCTTGAGAGTGTTCCTGATGACAGGCTACACATTACAACCTATTCAAATAATAAATAAGGGAGTTCATCCAAACGAAAATTATGCAATGATTATAACAGTCGAAGACATACATCTCCACCCATTTCCAACCCATGAGGTGCTTTAGGCATTCTGTTGCATTCAACTGATTTAATTCTCTCGGCAGAAGCCAGTTCAAATTCAACATCCTAACACAATGGAACCGTTGATAGAATTAGTGAACTCAAAAATATCAATACATTTAGAAATTACAAAAAAGATACCTTGCAGGGTTTCTCAAAAAAGGTCTTATCCACTTCTGTTCCCAGCACAGAATCTATCTTCTTCACACCATGGTTTTTCCCCCTTTTCTTACGACTACCTGCTCCAAGCTTGTCTTTTGGTTTAATGGAAGACTTAGTATTCCCCTCCCCAAGCAGTTCAAGTTTTGTACAATCAAGTGAAACAATCGTAACAAGTCCTCGTAGTTTCCTTAGTATACAGTCAGAAATTGTATTGACAGAACCTAACGTAGTAAAATGCACCTTTGACATATTATATTCACAAAGCTGACATGAAGATATCAAATTTACAATATCCTGAAGAATTAACAAACTATTATACACATTGGTCATGACAGGTTTCCTAGGTAAACAACCACGCAAAATCGTCGAAGCAAATTCTGCATCAATTGGGAGTTTTTGGGAACAAACATTTGAAGTTTCAGCATATACGTGCCTCATAGGTTGCTCCCCTCCTGCTCTAAGTAGCCACATCTCATCCTCCAAGAAGCCACTAGCTCCATTCAGAATCTCACGAGTCTGAGAACTTGAAAACACCATAAGTTAATAACATGATCTTAATTAAACCTATCAAGTTTTATCAAACACCATAAGAAATTACCAACGCTTTTGCAGATTTACCCAACGCCAGGGTGAAGAAACGTCTCCTAGTTTCAGCATTCAAATTACACCACCAATCAACGCAGCCTTTCTTCCTCCAAAATACATTTGCCGACACACCCGCCGCGGTGATTTTGTCTTTCAATTTCACCCCTCTTTTTTTCCCGCCACAGCAATTCATCCACGCCAATCTCAAAGACACTTCCAATCTGTTCACCAAAAAAGCCTCAATGCTGTAATAGCCCTTCGATTTTAACCACTCCAATTCTACCCACTCCGATCCCAATTCGCTCTCTTCTCCTCTTAAAAACGACCCGTTCGTTACCTTATCCATAGCCTCCACGAATCTATCAACATTCTCCACCAACTCTTCATGTACGGTCATCGAATCTAGAAACTTCGTCGAGCAAGAACATTCTTCGATCTTCTCGCCTTCTCTGGACCAAAAAAACCGAGTGGACGTGAAAATCAACCGCTCCGAGTCGTTGAACTCGGCCGTTCGCGACAAGAGGCCTGGTGACTTCTTGTAGCAGAGGCTCGGAAGGTCGCATGAAGGCAGGTCCGGGAGGATTATAAAACGGCCGTAACCGTTCGCGCGAAGTTTGCCGAGCATTTGAATTACAACCTGAACGAACTTGCGATCTACGGTGGTGAGGTGAGCCTGACGTTGATGGACGGTGAGAGATGCGAACCACTTGAGGATCGAGGAGCGAGAGTTGGGGCTGGAATTAGGGTTTGTCGTAGAGAGAGATTGGGAGTGGTAGAGAGAGATGTGCGCAGTGAGTGAGTCGACGAGTTGGCTCTGACTCGTGAGGTTGTTTGTGAGAGCATTCAGAGACGGCAGTTTGCTAGATTGGTCAGACATTTTGTGTTGCTGTTGTCCCTTTTTCTTCCTCAGATTTCAGAGAAAACCAGAAGACAAGCAAAAGACCTTTAACGACCGAAGCAAGAATGACGGAGAAAATACGCCCTCAGAAAAACCTTTTCGGTGCGTCGGGTTTTACCGGGTTGTGTTGAACCCGCTCTAGTGTCCTCAGAATTTAAATTGGATTTGAGCCTTTTTTTTACTTTGAGTTTAAATTTTAAATTAAGCTCAAATTTGAACTTTATAACTCAAATTTAATTCTTTCATATATAAAGCAATAACATTTTATATTCTAATAAATAATTACTTTCAAATTTGTAAAATTTATATAATCTAAGTTTTATTTGGAGGAGCATATTACAAGCTAGAGATTTGCTAACTATTGGCACACAATGGAGAATTGGAAATGGAGATTCCATCTCAGTATGAAATCATTCTTGGTTACCGGGAGATGCTGATTTTATTGTATTGTCACCCATTGTAGAGGGCTTTGAATATTTGCAGGTGAATGACTTAATGCTAGAAGATGAAAAGCAATGGAATCTACAATTAATACAAGGTCTTTTTAATAATATGGATGTAGAGAAAATAATGTCAATTCCTTTGCATAGGGTAAACAATCAAGATCAATTGATTTGGCATTTTACTAAAGATAGCTTCTACTCAGTTCGATCTAGTTATAAAGCAACCTTTAAATTTTTAAGCATCGCAGTTTTTTAAGAGATTGCAGGCCCTTAAAAGAAGTTATGGCATCTACCAATTCCTCATAAAAGGAAGGAATTTCTTTGGAGAGCACGTAGAGGGATTATTCCGATAAGAGAGGCTTTAAAAAGAAGATGAATGATAATTGAGGAAAACCGTCCTTATTGTGATGAGGCTGAAACAATTTCTCATGCATTGCTAGAATGTGATCAAGCTCGTGCATGTTGGCCTTTATTTAATTTATATCTTGTTGCTCCAAATTTTAATACCTTTTTGCAAGATCTCTTGGCTGGCCAGATAGATGTGGTTAGTCGGGCTTGTGTCCTTGTGTAGCATTTGCGAAATGCTCGAAGTTCCTTAATACGACAGAATAAAAGGTTAGATCCAAGAGCTATTGTTGCCTTTTCAACCAAATTTCTTGAAGAGTGGCAACATGCCCAATCTAATACTATAAATTTTGATCCAACAACAGGTGCTAATGGACCTGCTTTCTATTGGTCAGGCCCAAATGTTGGAGTTGTGAAGTGCAATTTTGATGTTGCAATTCAATATGATCAAGGGACTATATTATATGGCTTAGTAATAAGAGGATAGAGAGGCCAGATTGTTAAATGTCTCTTAGGTTTTTCTATATCAAATTATAATCTCTTATTGTTGAAGCTATCGCATTCAAAGAAGCCTTATCTTGGTTGATACAATCTAACTTCACGTCAGCTGAGGTGGAAACATATCGTCTTCAGTTGGTGCAGAGATTCCATGGATCAAGAATTGGCATCAATGAGTTGGGAGTAATACTGGAAGAATGCAAATTAACAGCATGTATTTTTCAATCATTTACGTTTAAATGGATTTCAAGGCATGTAAATATAGTAGCCCACTTATTATCTAAATCACATACTAGATATCCCAATAGGCTTAATTGGGACATGTCATCTATTTTTTTGTTAGACACTCTAAATTATGATATTGTTTCGTCTCAATAAATAAATACTTTTTCTTAAAAAAAATCAAATTCAATCTAAATTGATTATTTCAAGTCCAATCGAACTTTAAATTGCTTAAATTACAATCAAACATTTATATCAAATATAAAGTAAAGTGTTATAAAAAATTGAGAATGATGGCTATCTTTTAATTATAATAATTCACTCTACTTAAACAACAACTATAATATCTTAACGGAATTCTTCATATAAAGGGTCTAGAAAAGTTCAAAAATACATATCTTTACCTAGGAATGGAGTGCCTAGGCCTGACCCTACCCACGGGCTGGGTGGCCCGTGGCTTAGTGGGCTAGGTTGGCCTGACCTAATTTTATATTTTTATAAAAATTAAAAAAAAACGACATTATTTTTATGTTTCGGTCCGGTCCGATCAACTAGGGTCAAAATTGATATCCCTATCTTTACCCTTAACTAAAGAGCTCCAAGAGTACAAATAAAAATATATAAAAAGGAATAACATAAATAATACAATAAATATAAAACAAGGTAGAAAATAAAAATAAAGATAAATCAATAATTAAATAAATACACAAACAAAAAGGAGACAAGTAGATAAATAAAACAAAAAAATCATTACAAGAAAATGTTTAGGTTAAGTTGGGAAATTTGTTTATGTTAAATAACTACGAGGGAACTATTATGTATGAAATATTTAGGTTAAATACAAGATATAAAATTCGAAAGAAAATGTTTAAAGAACCTTTAACAAAAAAAAGACATCTCTATGTGAGATCATTTTACTCGTATCTTAATATTTCAAAATTTTCTATTTAGGGTTACATGTGAATTCTAACAAAATCATATCATTCTTGATTACCTTCTTTCAGTTCTTCTTAAGTTATCATTTTTTCTTTTATAGTCAATGTTGTAAAAACCGAACTGGACCGTGCGGTCCGACCGGAAAATTTTTAAACCGGTCAGTGGTCCGGTTCGGTTTTTCCTAAAAACCTCTATATATGAAAACCGACCGGTTTTGGATCGGACCGTACGGTCCGGCTC
This sequence comes from Erythroxylum areolatum, assembly GCA_024520975.1. Taxonomy (NCBI): domain Eukaryota; kingdom Viridiplantae; phylum Streptophyta; class Magnoliopsida; order Malpighiales; family Erythroxylaceae; genus Erythroxylum; species Erythroxylum areolatum. The sequence continues at coordinate 50,192,612 of JANIJH010000009.1, forward strand.
GGTTTGTTTGCAACAACGGAACCGTTGTTCCCCGGAAGCGCACTGAATGGAAGAGAAGAGAAGTGACGATGGCGAGGATCTTCGTCGGAAATGGCTGAGCTTGTAGAGTTGTAGGAACCAACGAGAGAACTGACGAACCCAAGCTCACAACTTTAACATAACATATCAACATAACCAAGAACAATTTTTTTCCGAATTCCACTTATGTACCTTGACCCAGACGGCGTCAACTCCTCCCCCTCACCGTTTGCAAATAGAGACTGGTTCTTTCCTTCTTCGACATTCATCCACCGTCCGCCGCCAAAATCCCCAAAATTCCCTCGCCGGTTCTCCACCACTTCTAGAATCTCCCAACCCTACCTTCACCGCCGCCACCCCGACTCCAAGCCTCCGAGGCCACCACCGTCGCCGTCGTCGTCGTCGTCAACGTCTCATTCTCGTTCGCCAGGTCCACCTTCGACTCCAATTCCTGCTGCTCCGAGTGGCTCTAAGTATGGTGATATTTCCCGACCAGATAGCTTTCTTCGTCGGCCGGAGAAAACAATCTTCAGGACCTAATAACAAAAAGAGTCTAGATTGAAACGTAATCCTAAACATGAAAGGAGAATCAAGGTTCTTTGCGTGAGGATAACTTTTATTAATCGAGGTTCTTTGCGTGAGGATAAGTTTGAGGAAGCAAGTAATCATCCTCGCGCAACCAATAGTCCATTCTTAACTAAAATTTTTAGTTAAGAATGGACTATTAAGTATTAACTAAAAAAAGGTTTTTCAGTTAAGAATGGACTATTAGAGTTGCATTATGATGGAGTTTGATTATACACTTATAGTTTGAAACAGTTACAGGGCAGGTTTAGTTAATAATTCATTCTCTACTATGCTACAAATTTATGTCTGATTTTAGCTTTTTATTAGAATTCTTGCAACAATCGGCTTTATTACTAGCATTCCATCGTTAACAAAGCCAATTATCTAAAATAATTTGGCTTAACTCCTCTCTGATATTGTGGAGGTTTGTAACATTTAGAATTCTATTTTATATTAATTTCTATAATATTTAGAACTTTATTTTATATCAA
>JANIJH010000009.1:50251262-50285913 GCA_024520975.1 Erythroxylum areolatum
ATGTTGAAGTTGAATGGTTGATATGAGTACCTTTGCCGTGATGCTGAGTATAAACAAAGCTTCAGCCTAATCTGCAAAGGCTTATATATAATTTGTCCTATTTAAGTTTTAATATTTAATTTTTAAAAATAGGTATGAAAATTAAAAAATAAATTTTAAATAGATGCTGAAAAATGAACATAAATATAGATTTAGATATGGGTCTAGTGATAACCTAAATTGATAGATATCCATATCTAACCTATTTTTTTTATTAATTTTATTTTTTGTCTATTTTTCCTTGAATATTTATAGTTATATATAATAAAATATTAATATTTTCTGATAAAAAATAGCTTTAAATTTTTAATTTTAGTCTTCAGTCTTTACTTTTTTTTAATCATATTTTATAACGATAATAGTGTAAATGATATGGAGATGAAGTTTTGAATGTTGTGAAGTTCACGCAAAAATATTTTAAAACTTAGGTATTTATGTCTTTGTTCCAGTTCTTTATTGGAAAAAAATATATGATATCTTTGCATTAGACATTATTATTTTTATTATTTCAATTTTATGATTTTTTAAGACATACAAAACAAAATCTTGACTTATTATTATTAAAGTATTTTTGATTTGAAGCGGCTGCTCTTTATATTTTTATTTAGAAGTTATATTTTTATGTGTTATACAACCTGATGGATATCAAAAAATCCGAACAATCAAACGGATTTAGATATGGGTAGTAAATTGTAAAAACCGATAAATTTTAAATAGGTAATGAATTAAATCATAAAAAATTGATATGAATATAGGTAGAGCAATATCCAAACCGAACCCTATCTATTGTCATCCCTACTTTCTGATCATAAATTAGTAATTTTACCCGTTGTTCTCGGGCTCATCCCCTTTGATATGAGATACTAAATAATAAATGATGCATCTTAATTTTTAGACCTTATGTAAATTAAAAGAAATAATAATTATTTATTAAAATATCGTTAAAAATTCAGTTAAAATATTCCCATAAAAAACTTAAATTGCAATTAATTTTTTAAAAAAGATAAGAAATGTATCAATAGAATATTTTAGGACAACTTTTAGTTTTTTTAATTAATTTTATGTATATAAATACATGATTATTTTACTTTATTTTATATTATTATTCATAACAATATATGAAAGGCTTCAAGTCAGGAATATTAAATTTACCTAAATATAAGGATAAACAAGGATGTTGAAGTTGAATGGTTGATATGAGTACCTTTGCCGTGATGCTGAGTATAAACAAAGCTTCAGCCTAATCTGCAAGGCTTATATATAATTTGTCCTACTTAAGTAATGAGAGTGATGTATAATGTATTCATATAAATAATACGATTCTCAGTAAGACACGTTGTTAGTATGGTTACTAAATAGTATATGGGAGACTATGGACCTAATTTACAATCACTTTTTAGTATAACACAAGTGTGAAGCTCAATTCACCAAAGCAAAGAAGCATGAAAGTGGACCAAGATGGGACTAACCAACCCCCAAAATATACGTTAAAATACATTATGATCCTCTTATTTATAACTAAACGCAAAATAGATCCTAACATTATGAAATATTCATATTGAATCCTAATATTTTCAAAACATTTAATGAAGAATTTAAAATTAGTTATTTCTTAATTAATTAATGTGACATTATTTTTATTTTTATAATCAAAAACTAGGCCACATTTGAATTAATTTTTAAAAATAATTGTATGGATGTAAGATCCACTTTAGATTTTAGAAAATATAAAAATATTATTACGTTAGTATTGACATGAAATTTAGCCGAGAGAATTTAACCACATTAATTTTTCATTAATTTAGAATTTGTTTTGAATTTTTTTAAAACGTTGAGGTTTAATTTAAATGTTTCGAAACGTTCGAGTTTAAGTTATATTTTATTATAAATATTGAGATTTAAAATAAATTTTTAGCTTGAGAATACAATACGACTTTTGATATGAATTTCGATCAAACTTAAATAGTATGGTTTATATTGTTTAAAATAATGTCATTTTGCTATTAGAATTACGTTATTTTAAAATTTTAAACCAAAATTGTATTATTTTAAAAGATATATTCGAATTCTTTGTTATCATCATTATCATAATCGCACTTAATTTTAAGATCCGCAATAAAGTAAGATTTGGAGAGGTCTGATAATACGCAGTCTTATTCCTACATAATAGAGGTTATTTTCAGTAAAGCCACACGTAGATGTGACAATAAAAGAGTGATGCAGGTAAAATGTAAATAAGTAAAACTAGAACGCTAAACCAATATGTAAATAAAATTACAATAAATACTTAAATAAATAAAAATAAAATATAGCTCAACTTTTAAAAATTATTTTAAAACAAAATATAAGGAAATATAACAAAATATTGGAGCTCTTTATATCTATTAAAAACTTAATCAACTCAAATAATTTGTTACTTTCGGTATGGGATGAGTTGACTATGTCATTGCTTGGTCATTCAAGATAACAAAAACTACTAACAATGATATTAACATAGAAAATCCAGATTTTTTAGTTGTCTTCTTCTTTTTGTGTTTAGTGCGTTGAAGAGATGGATCCCTGCATCGACACATTGTAAATCAACAAGTTCCTAACATGAAAAGAAGGCCAGCAGGCATGAAACCATGTGATGTAACTACAAAATCTTCACTATTTCCCATGGACTTTCGAGTTTTGCACAACTTGAAGAGCTGTACGAACCCTTTTTTTACCAAATCTTTTGGCCTTTTTTAAGGAAAAGCAACTATTAAGCTGTCTTTGTCAAAAAATAAAAAAAAAATTAACATTACGTTATTTTGAATTTAAAATAAAAATTTACTATTAAAATATGTTTAAAATTTGTATATTAATTAAATAATATCGTAAAAGGTAAATAATAAAATGTTAAAAGCACGAGTCCCGTTAAAATACGGGAAAGAGAGATTTAATAGTAAGCAAGCTTATTCTTGTTAAGAAAAGAGGTTAAAATACGGGATAGAGAGATTTAATAACAAGCAAGCTTATTCTTATTAAGAAAAGAGGTTATTTTCAACAAACTCACATGCAATACAAATTAGTAATTAAAAAAATCTTTTAGACTTTTATCAAATTAAAATTAATAATAAAATATGTCCAAAATTTTGTATAATAATTAAATAATAATAATAATCATTTAAAAAAAGATATAATCACAATATATTTAAACTTTAAATAAATTTGTATTTCTTGATATAATATATCTTTTTTTTGGATAAAATAATGAAGGTATTTGGCAAACAACTTATCAGTTGTTTTGTAGCTTATTGACTAAAAGTTAACCTTTTGATTATCTTAAAAAGTTATTGATGTGTTTAGTGAATAATTTATTGTATAACTTATTTAACCCTAATAAGTGATTTCTAAAAGCTCCTCTTATGGAACTTTTCGGATGATCAGTCAAAATTTAATAACTAAAAAAATAATTATATCCTCTTTTCATAATTTTTGAATTATGATATATATTGTATCTGTATCGTACTATAATTATAGATATTTTTAATTTATTAAATAATAAAATTTTTACATATTATATAAAAATATCAATATGATACAACTCGCTGCATTATTCATATTAATAAAGAATTTAACATTAGATTATTATTATTATATTTTTTATTAAACTTAATTTTTTAAAAATAAAATATCTAAATTCTTAAGAGAGTATTCAATGAAATATTAAAAAACATAATATTCATGCCCTTATAAAATTTTTAAATCATACCCTCATAAATTATTTTACACAATAATAATTAATACTAAATAACTAATTTTATCAAATATTTTTAATAAACAGCTTATATTATTTACTAAAATATAATTACTTATCCACTAGTTGCTAATATCCGCTGATATGCGAACATAGCCAATATATAAGTCTTTATTTGATTAGTAAATGCTCATTCCTGAGGCTAACAAAGCGATACGTCAGTCGTTTGACATGACTCGTGACCATGATTTTGTTGCCTTCTTCCAGAATGTAATTAACCATACCATTCAGCATTCAAAGGCCGGTTTGTCCGCAAAGCCAATTTAGGCGTACGTTATGGGTTAGGCAACTTTCATGAATGCTATTACCCAACCAAGTCAAGAGATTATTATAACATACGATTTTAAGGAATATGTCTAATTAATACACAGTTAACACAAGAATCTTAAGGTACATGTCTAATTAATACACTTTTAAGGTTTTGACTTAGTTTAACAATATTTTGTAAGTTTTAGAATTTACTCAGTTAAAACTCAAGTTTAAGATTTTAAATATATTTTAAACTAAACTTTAAGGAACAAATTGAATTTTACTAATAAAATGAGATAAAAATATAGAGTTAATTTGTAATTTAAGAAATGAAAAATTCTTAATTTTTAAATTTTCAATCTTTTTAAAAAAATATCTCTAATACGACGAGTCAAATATTACTTATATGACAATTTAACCTAATTTTTGAAAGTAAAATAAACTAATTAAATATGGTTAAAATTAATAATTTAATTATATATATATAATACGTATATAAAAATATATTTTATGCTATTTTTAGTCAAAATCTAAAAAAAGGTTTATAAAAATTAAAAATTATAAAAATTCTCAAAAAATATTTAAAAATTTAAAATTTAAAATGCAAAAAAACTGAAGAAAAATGTTGGGAAAGAACTAAGAAACTCAAGAAAAATCATATTGAAGACGCAGATCTTGTACTCATTTATTGCGAAGTTACTGAATTTGTGATGAGGTTTCTATATTCTTCTATCTGAGCTCGACTGAGTCGACATGTTGTTCTCGAGTAAGAAAAAGCAGAGCATTAGTCTCTGCTTTTCCTTCTCAATCAGCTTTTTCAGGTTTTCCAACTTATGAGAAAGTGAAAGAAAATTTTATGTACTTGAGGTTCAGTTTCATGGGCTACATGATAAAGTCTGTCACACTCTAATCTCTGCTCGATTAACAGATCTATTGAGTAAAGTTTGGGACACAGAAAGGACAGGGGCAGGGAAGCAACAAAATGGTGAATTAGAATTGCAGGTAAGAAGGAATAGACTACTCCGCCATGAACTGTTAAAAGCTAGTAATGACAGGTGGTGGATGTTAGTTTTTTATTGATGAAACCAATCGGTTCTGATCAACCCCTCTTCGAGAATGAGACTTTTCTGTAATTTAAATAAAGAAAGTTTGGCTATGGAAGCAAGGGCTAGCAAAAACGGCTGGAGCTTTGAACCGAATCGATTCACAAGAGTTTTCAAAACTATGAATTCTGTATCTCAAAACCCAGAAATCGTTTAGTAAATATCGGGTTCCTGCATTCAATACTAAATCAGCTTTGAATTGTTACAGAAACAGAGCAAATAGTTGATGGATGCTAAGCAAACGAATTACAGAGTTAGAATTCCAACAAGAAATGGTCTATCAGGAAATTAGGAACCGTATAACTTAATCAACAATAAGAAAGTTGCATGGTTTCAGATCGAAAAACTCAAAAGCTGGGCAAAAATATAGTAGTTCTTCCTTCTGAATCGAATCGGTTCTTGTGCGAACTAAGCAAAACTCACCTCTTGATGGGGTTGACAAATTCTGCGTCTGAAACAGCAGAAAGCTCGATTTGGCTAATATCATCATCGTCAACAGGAGCTGGAAGATTAAGATCTATCAAACTCAAGTTGTCCCCTAACTTTGTGGAGCTAATGGCAGGGGTTGCTTGTACGCCAGTAAAGTGAGATCTCTTGTGCCCACCAAGGGCTTGCCCAGAAGAGAACACTCTGAAACAGTAAGGACATTCGTGAATTTTCTTCTCTGCAACTACTAAACTTGAAGTACCTGCATTTCCTGTCTCTCTCTCTCGTTCCCGGGTTGGTGCGAAGACCTTAACTTTCTTGTGATTTGCTCTGTGTCCACCCAAAGCTTGATAGGATTTAAACACTTTCTTGCAAGTTTCACACTTGTATTTCCCTCTTGTTCTAGTCTTGCAAGATTTGAACTCCTCTGATTCATCCGTTTCCTCCATGGAGTACTTTTCAGCTTCCACTTCCTCATCCATTTTCTCTTCTTGTATCTGCTTGTTAAGTTGTTCTCTTCTCTTCCATTTGTCCCTGGAAAGCATCATAAGACAAAAGGCCACATCTTCCTCGGTGGTCGTGTCAGAGATTGAACTCATCGGTTCAGGCTCAGCCCATGACTCGGCCTTACTCACTTTATCATAATTAACCTTCTTTATGTTGTTCTCATGTTCTTGGTGATTGTATGGAGACTCTAACAACTTCCGGGTCCGTTTAGATCGTCTCCGAGTTGGACTCTTCGATGACTCGGTCTCGCTTTCTCTGTCTTGAAGAACAACAGACCCAGCATTAACTGCGAAAGAAAACTCAGGATCTACCAAACGAACACTTCTCTTTGGATTCTCCCTCAACCCATAATAAACACCTTTCTCTTCTCCCTCTCCTAACCCTTGCTCAGTTTCCTCTTCTGAAGATGAAGACGACGAAGCTAACTCTACATCCTCACTGAGTTGAATGTGTTGTTGTTGTTGTCGTTCTTCTTCTTCTTCTTCTACAACTACTGGTTTTGGAGGAGCAGGAAGATTCATCAAGTGAGACCGCATATGACCACCCAGAGCTCTTCCATTAGCGAAGCCCTTGAAACAAAGCTTACACTTATGCCTCTCCATTAAAATCCCAGATGCAAAAATCAAACCTTTTCTTCTCCAACTCAACAAAAGCCTCAAACTTTGGATTTCTCTCTTTCTCTGGTAACAGAGTTTGAGAGAAGTGAGAGAGTGGAAACTAAAGAGTAGGTGACAAGCGTAAGCTCCACCACGAGATATATACCAAGTTACAAAAATTCCATTTTTAGAGTTTTAAAAAGCAATAAAAATTATGTAATTTCTCTTTTAAACGCCACGTAAAACAATAAATAGAAGTTAATTAAAGCCTATGCATGAAGAAGGAAACAGTGACATGTAACATGCGAGACTTGCCCGTTTCTGTATTTATTCCCATAAACACTTACTCGTTTCTTTGCAACTCCACCTATTGTCCCAAAATACCCTTTTCATCTATCTTTGGTAAATCGGACAACAGCTAAAACCTTAATTGCAATGTGTTGCATTTCTCTTTTACTCTGTTGTCCGAAAACTAAGTCTTGAGTTTCACGTTTTCAACTGTAAGAAAAAAGAAAACTACTTGATGTAATAAAAAAAACAGTGGTGGGCATTTACGGAATACGACAGAAACAAATTGCCGTAATAAACCGGCGGCTTACTTGTGCGAGACAAGGGAAGGGAAGCTGCTGGTAAGGACCTTACAGATTGGCAAATCAGCAAAGTACATGTCATATGCTTGTCCGACGTGTCACTGCCACGGAGTTAATAGCTATACTACGTATTCGTTACGTGACAAATCAAAAGCTGACATGGAGATTCTGTGATGACATTTAAGGTTCCAACTGTCAGTGGTGTATGGTACATGGCTATAGCGAGCCGGCTGGACCGGCTAACTTACTCTGTTAAGTTAATTTAAGTAATGATTAACGGAAACGAAAGCCAGTTAATCACAATTAAGAGGTAACCATTTTTAGCCCTTCAAATTTGGATCTTTTGGTTGAAATGTCTAATGAGAATCGAAACGAAGGGTTGGAAATTGAGTGAGAAAGTAAGCAACGTCCCCTTTGAGGAAGGAGCTTTCAATGGGGAAGTAGTTAATGCCGTTTCGTTAGGGGCTAATGGACTGACCGAGTCTGAGCCCCCAACTCCATGGCCGCTCTCTGTTTCTATTTTGATTCTAACGAGCGTGGTCCATGTGGGTTAAGACCAAATTACACGTTCTTGTTAGCTAAAAGGTTCAATCTTTTGCATACTTTGTAGCTAAAACCGGCCTCCAACCTCCATTTATAATTATACGGTCCTCACACTAAGTCTCTCTTTTCTCTTATGCACGAAATTCCAATGTATAAGTAAAGACAATAACACTCTTTTCCTTATTCTAAACTTTCGCTCATCGTGTCCTTTAAGTGTGGACCAAATCATTAAAGAGTTTTTTAAAAGTTAATTTAGACATTTCATGTAATTTAACAAATTTTAATTTTTTGATATTTAAAATTAATAAAGTCATTTTTTAGTTTTTTAAAATTTTATTGTTAAAATTCAGTTAAAAATAAAAATAATATATATAGTATAAGCATTATATAAATTAATCAGTTATTTTTATGACCATCTAATTAAACTCTTAAAATCGAATTAAATTAATTTATATTTAATTTAAACTTATAATTTATTATAATTATTTTAATCGAGTTTAAAATCTAAGTTGAATTATTATATCAATGATATTTGATTAGTTTATGTTTGTTGTTCATGTTCAATTATTTCATCATTATTTTCTAACCGAAAACTGAGGGAGTATTTGTTTGGAAGTAATGGAAAAAAAGATATGGGTATGAAATGAAAACTCATGTTTAATATGAATAGAGATAATACTTTCATTATCTATTTTCAGCAATACTCTATTTCTCTGGATTATCAAATGAATAAGATTAATTGTTGGCTATACTTAATTTCTATTGATTACTATATTCATTCATATTTTCATTCTCATTATCCTTTATGAACTAAGCACCCTCTAATATAATGACTTTTTTCACGAGTTCTAAGATTAAAAAAATAAAATTATGCCTTCTGTTTTTTTTCTTCAATTGTTGCAGTATTGAGTTTGTGTATTTTTTATTAATTAGGAATAAAGTTGCGTACTTTTGAATATTCTCAAACTCGACGTCCTAACGAGGCTTTTACTTAAATGTTTGTTGTTTATGTTTATCCTTATTCCTCTAAACTCTTCAAGATTTTTTGAGTATTAAAAACAACTTTAGATCCTTTAATTATGTAAATTAAAATTATTTTAATCTTATTCAACTTTAAATCTCAAATGGGTATTTTTTATTAAACTTAAAATTTTACTTAATTTGAGCGTGTTAGTTTATTTTTTAATTTATTTTGAATGTGAAATTCTCTATTTAAATATATAAATATGCTTGGCACGTTGCAGTCCAGATCCTATTGGTTTGACAAAGTAAGTGTTTCACGAGACACACGAGCTCTGCGTTGTGAATCATGGCTCCTATTTTTAATCTCTATTTTGGTAATTGTGTGCATGTGTGTACCGACTCTCAGTTGAGTTAACTTCAAATTGAGTTAAATCAGCTAGCTAGGTCCAGACCTAAATGTGAGTAAGACAGTTGCTAACAATACAGGTGCAGCCGTGCAGCGACTTTAGGCCGTTCGATTTAAGTACTGAGAAGTCATGTGTTTTAGATTTGGGATATCAAAGAGCCTCCGATCTCAGACTGACATGTAATCCAGTTGGCGTGAAGAATAGCTCACCCTCACTCCACTCCGCTGCACGTCGACTGGTGTGTGCTCTGCCGTGCGTACAAGTACAGGTGCGATCTCCACCGTACATGCTTTGACACCGAACCATGATATGTGGAATGGGCCACATAAGACGTAGGATCTGTATCATCTGTCTTGGACCCACCAATGTTGGGATAATCCTTTCAGATGGGCCATCTATCTAAGCAACAGTTGCACTCGAAAGAGTGAAACGACGAACGTCACCACATGATGCCTCCTGTTTTTCTTTTTTAATTGATTTAACCAATCCTTTTTAATTATAATTTATCTCAGTTTGGATCTCAAAATTACACATGGAAACGGGTTATCGGTCCATCCGCCCTGCTGACCCGACATAAAATTTGATATATTTTTAATTATTTAATTCAAATTCATAATTAAATTTATCTTAATTATTTAAAATAATGTTATTATTTTACATTTTGATATTATATAATTTCTTTTACATTTATTTATTTATAAATAATCTAATATTTTAAATTAAACCTGACAGTGAATATATACAACCAATTAAGTAGATCTCACACAATTGTTTAAACTATAGTGATGAAACGGTCACTTAATATGGTATTAGATCCTTTGTAATTACGTGATCGTGAGTTTAAATTCTACTATTCACCTATTATTCAACACAAGGTATAATGAATCTGCACAAATTTCAAGACTAAAGAGATTTTACTTGAGAGGGTGTGTTAGTAAATATATATAATCAATTAAGTTGACCTCACATAATAACTTAAGCTATTATGATGAAACGGTCACTTAACAAAATCAACTTAAAAAAACTTATAAAAAATCAAAATTTTATGTAAATAATGTTAGGAATATCACAATTAGCAAAAAAATTTGAAAAGTTAAAACTTGAACCTTTCAGGTCTTAGGTCTCCAACAACTTGCCAAACGAGAGATCCTGACGGTGAAACTCAACGCCACCACATGCACTAGCTTATCTAGAACATTACTTGTCCAATGACCTGTTTCAGATTAAACAACCCGGAAAGCTCCTAAAAGTGCTAAGAGTCTCCTATAACACGTTTTCAATCTAAGAAAAAGAAGAGGTAAAAGTAAGCCTCCGACACTCTTCCAGGAAAAAAGAACCATGGCCTTGGAGAAGAAGTATACGTGGATTCAGTCAAATTTCCTGGAAGGTTTCGTTTCCAACTTACTCATTTCTACCACCTATAGCCACAGGTTTTGCAAAATAGTTGTGTAATTGTAAAAGCAGCTTTTGGGTTTTAATTCAGTTTATACTCTGTTTTCATTTTTTAGAGATCAGTTGTTAAGTATGACTGAATTTCTCCAAATTACGAATCTTAATAAAAAATTTTATTAAATGTTGTTATCGTTATTATAATTTTTTTTAAAAAATGTGATGTTACCAAAAAATGTTTCAAGCTCTTCACAGAAATTATGGATTGCTCAGAAGAGATATCTTGATTATAGTAAGTATTCTCTTTTTTCTATAGAGGGTAAAAGCAAGACGAATAATTCCAATGTGAAAATATTTACGGATTAATAGTAGAATTTTGAATATATATTTATCTTAATATGATATTCCAATACATTTTTATGTTTATTAAAATTGATCTTTTTATTTAAAAATCAATATAAATTATAACATATGAGAAAGGAGCTTATTTATATCATTTATAATTTTTTTAAACTAACTTTTCAAATTTTGTATAAATCAAATTAAAACATTACTTTATCTTATACGACTATTAGATGGACGTGCACGTAATATTTAATACACATGATATATATATATATAAACAACCTTTTAACTTAAGCTATATAAATTTTAAAAGATTAATCAATAAATTTAAAGCTTTAAAAATTTTGAGACTAAATTAAAAATGTTCAAAAGATTAGACATTTTTAAATATATTATTAATAATTTAATTTTATATATTCAACACATAATTAAATAAATGATTCGATTGTTCAACTATTTAATTTTAAATTAAGACTCAAATATATATAACTATTTAATTTAAAATTAAATTATATTCTAATATTCTTTCACTTAATTATAAGATACTTGAGAAATAAAATAACATAAATTCAAATAAAAAATGAACAATTGGGAAAGTAGTTTTAGGCTTTTGTTAATTCTTGGGCGGTCCAAGACACATTGAATTTGTCATATAGTCGCCGCCCTAAGAACAGAAAGGAGGTCACTTGGTCACAAAGCTTTCAGCTTTTTATCTTGAAGTGACAATTATAGAACATGCCATTCAAAGCTAATAATTAATACAATGAGCTAATTGTTAAACAAAATTTATATATTAATAAGTACTTTAATTTGAGAATTCTTCTTTCCAGTAATTGATTTTTTAAAACCAAAATTTTAAATGATTATTAAGACAAAAATAATCCAATCAATCCCGTATATGTTTATAAAATTTTGATAAGATTAAAATATTCAATCTGTTTAATTGATTTAAACGTAAAAATTTTGAACCTTTTTTTTTGGTTCGGTTTTTAACTTTTTGATTTGATTTATTTTAATAACTTTTATTGTTAAAAATAATCAATTTATTAATTAATCGAAATTTTTTTATTAATTATTAATTTGTTATAAATCAATTAATTTTTATTTAATAATCACTTTTTAATTAAAATGTAAATTCTTCAATAAATAAGGATAATTTTTTTTAATCATACTTTAAATTATTTAATTTTATTTAATCATTAGTCGGTTTATAACGTTTTAATGTTAGTTGAACCTTAAATTTCTTGTAGTTTAGCTTTTGGTTTGATTTTTGAAACATTGATTTTTAATGTAACACTTAATTCATGAAAATTTAGGTTATTATATTTTTAATTATTAAAATTTTACTTTAAATATTTTTAAAAAGGATATTAAATTAGATTTCAAAATGTATTGTAAATCAAAATGTTGGACTTGAAAGGTATGCTTTCCAGTAAGCCAAGATCCAATGTCAACCATGACCGTGAACGTCCATCTGAGTGATTGGTTTACGCATAAGGCTTGGCCAAATCTCGACACGTGGCCAAAAGTTGAATGCGACTTTGAGCAAGTCCATTGCGAGTGATGCGATGGCACGCATCTGCCTGTGCTTTTAATGAACCAATAGCTGAACGGCTATTTAGCGATAGCGTCGGAGCGTTCGCGGGTCCGCGAAACATGCTAATACAACCCCTCCCCACCTGCCAATTGTCAAACACAGCGCTCTGTTAGCTCTGTTGCTCGAACAGCCCAACGTTTCAACTATTCCACAAAGTCAACTTTCACTCGGTAGATTTATTATTCCGTGCGTGAAATTCACTTCACAAAAAATGACAAAATTATTCTCTCTTAATTAAAATATAAAATTTATATAAAATTTTGAAAAATTATATTCAAATTTAAAATATCTAAAACTTAATTATTTTAGACATAGATCTCAATGAATTCTCGCTGAGGCGTGAGATCTGGAGAGGTTCGATAGTTTACAGTCTTACTCTTATATAATAAAGAGGTTGTTTCTGATATATCCACATACAATTATCTAGAAATAAATATATTTTTACATAAATATAAGAATAAGATTCTAATACTCATTATTCTATTAATAGAATTAACGTTATAACAAATTGTAAAATTAATCTCTCTTTTTATAATTAAGAGCAAAATTATAAACATATAAATAAATTTATCACTTTCTGCTTTGTGAGAGTTAGAAAAGGGTCCTCAATAATACGTGACCTTCTTTTTGTATTTTATAAAGTGACTGATTCCATAACTCGAACTTGTGATATTGAATAACCTAACTAGTTATTACAAGGCTCACCCTTTTAGTAAACAATTAAGATAAACACAAATATCAAATATATTGAGATTGAAAATATCTAAACCTTAATTATTTCTATATAGTTCCATTTTGAATAAACATAAGAATAATAAATTATAGGTTAAGTGAATACATTTCTAAATCTCTACATCATATTTTTTCAGTTCACTTCTATGAACAATCCAACTTTACTCAAAAAAGTGTTATTAGAATCATTTCCTTCAAGTTACAACTTTAGTAAGTTTGGGCCAGTGACAAGTACTCTTGTTAGAACAATTCGGAGCACGCCCAAAACATACATTTGGAAGAAATTAGAATGCTTGCTACTTTGAAATTGTATGATATGCAGGAATTATGAGATATAGTTAAGAAGTTCCTTTCTTGTTCAGAAAATGGATTACGAAAAAATTGTGTTTGGTTATAAATATAAACCTGTTGAGTCTGTAATTACAGTATGGTAATCAGGAAAATAAAAGAAGAAGATGAAGAAGAAGAAGAGAAGATCTTCGTGTGAGTTTCACAAAATTTTTAACAATTATGGGTCAGTGCCCACTGTGCCAGTAGTTGAACCAATCCCAACCTGCAACCATGGAGATGAACTCTCACTGGTGTTCATGTCCTTTAGTTCACTAAGCTTCGGTATCTTCATCTTACTGTCAGCTTCATTATCCATATCCTGCATTGAGTTATTACAGTTGTTGTCTTTGACAATGTTCTTGTTGTCGTTGGTTTTCTGGTTGGTGTCCTCGTTTTGGTGGTCCTGGTCAAGTTGGTGATGATGGAGGTGGTGTTCTTCCTTTCCTTTTCCGTCAACTCCTACCCAGGATTGAAGGTAAATCTGAGTAGACACGTCCAAGATTACAGGGTGATCCTCTGCCGGAGCAGGGAGGTTCAGATCAAGCGTCAGATCAAGTGTCTCAGGATTGTCGATGAACTTTGGTTTGTGTTGAACTTGTTCCATTTGTTCTTGAAACTGATGAAACTTGGCGAGAGATGAAGCGTCAGGTGAATTCGAAGTGATCCAGTGGCACCTCTTATGGCCACCTAAAGCTTGCCCCGAGGAGAAAACACGATGACAGATTGAGCATTCGTGAACCTTAGATTTCCTTTTGGAAGTAGAAGCCATTGGAGCATTTGAACCATGATCGAAATGCAAAGCTGACGTAGGTTTTGTTGGCAAGAACTCTTCGTGTGTGATCACATCTTCATCAGCTACACTATCCTCCAAACCCTGATCGAGCCTAGCCGCGAAACACCCTTTAACTTTCTTGTGACTAGCTCTATGTCCACCTAATGCTTGGTGGGAATTGAAAACCTTCTTACATGCTTTACATTCAAACAATCCTTTAGCTACGCCTTTAGCTTTCTCAATGGTAGGTTTATAAGCCAAAGGAGCTATAAAACTCATTGGGTTTCTGCGTTCTTCGTCTTTACTCGCTGAGGCACATGACTCTTCAGGTTCAGCCACTAAAGGATCAACAGTTGCATTAGATAACATCATTAGACAATTGGCGAGATCTTCTTCTTCGCTGGACGGACAGTTCGAGTTAAACTCGCCAACTTTTGCTCTCAATGATCTCTTCCGTTTAGACCAACCACAACCTCTTCTCGTCGTTCCATCTTCTTCCGACCCAGGTGACGATACGAGTGATTCATCGGCGTCCTCAGAGCTACATTTCCCATGCTCGAGAAATGATTTCCAAGATAGGAATTCTTTACCGCAATTCTCGCAGACCCTGCAACTCTTGAATCTATTCGGGTTCGTTCGTAATGCATACATGCGCTTGTTGCTCGGAGCCACATCGCTTCCTAGCTTATCATCCCAATCGCTTGCTGGGTCTTCATCGTCCATATGGCCAGTTTCATCACCTATTCCATGTGCCCTCATATGCCCTCCTAAAGCTCTTCCACAACCAAACCCTTTCTTGCAAATCTTACAAAAGTGCTTGAATTCCGATTGTTGATCCACAATCAAAGCCATACAAAGAGGAAAAAAACCAAAAAAAAGGAACCCAAAAAAAAAACAAGAAGAAGAAACAAAAAACAGGAAGGGAAGATGAAAAGAAACGATTAATGAAGTGAATAATAACGTGGGTAATTAAGAATGGTGAAGATAAAGGGATGGAGTTTGTTCTTCTTGTAGTGAAAAGCTTGTCGTTATGTTGCATCACGTATGGTGAATAGAGGAGTAATAGTCCTAGTTTTTAGATACAGTCATGGTTAATTTTGAGGATGAGGTAAAATAAGAGATTGAGAGTGAATAAGAGTCGATAAGCGGTGGTGACAAGTGGTAGGAGGTTAGCAAGTTTGGAGACTTTTTCTACGACCTTCTGGTGGTGGCGCCGCCGGTCAAACGAAAACAAAAAACTAACGGAAGTCCGCACGTGAAGTGTGTTACAATGTGTGTTTTTGTGATGTAAACATTGTGTTGCATGAGTTGATATGAAAAAGGATGGAGGAGAGTGAGTGGTGTGGTGGTGAGGGACTGAGTGAGTGAGAGGCAAGAGTGGGTCTAACTGCCATACCTATTCATATCCCTTCAATTCCAAGCCAAGAAAACTAACCCATGCTTCTCCTTGTCTCTCGCTTTGGCTCATGCTGCTTTTCCACACAAATAATGTGCTTAATCTCATTCAAAATTATATTATTAACTTGCATTTTTTAATTGAGTCTTATATTTCATAAATTTTCTTAAACTAAATAAGAAATATATTGTGAAATTTGCAATAAGCCTGCGGGCTCATACAAGAAGAAAAGTTAGATCACACAAAAGCCTAAGCGAGTTTTCATTCTCAAATCAATTGACAATAAATGGAATAGCCCACGTCTTTTTTCCCCTCTTTTTTAATATGAGACACTCAAATGTGGATATTATTACACTGGAGTTGGACATCCAATTTTTACTTGAAATAAACAGAGTGATAATCGGGCCGGGCTGTTGGGATAGGAAATTAATAATTCAGACCAAAACTTACTATGATACCATGTGAAATTTGCAATAGGCCTACGGGCCCGCACGAGAAGAAAAGTTAAACTACATACAATCCCAAATAAGGTTACATTTTAAAATTAATTGACAATAGGTAGAGTAATCCACTAGATTTATATGTTATTCTTCTTTTCTTTCTTTTTTTAATACGAGAGATTCACACATGGGTATTATCAACATATATTCTTTTACCCTTTTTTTTACCCTTTTGTTTTGTTAAGCTATTCTTCACTTGATTTCTCATTTTAATCACACGTATGCACCTGAGATTAACATCGCTTTGCTTTTCCTTCGCCAACTTCGATTATAACTTGTAAACAAAAGTGAATTTATAGTAAGTTGTATATAGTGTCAAATAGTTCCATGAGATATGCAATAACAATGCTTCTAATATCTCAAATGATATGCATAAATTAGACGATGAAATTAGACTGACTACATTTGACTAGCCAGTAAACTCTTGACTAAGCAAAGGCATTGCTTCAATGAGCAGGGTCAGTGTATTGCCAATCAATTTTATCATAATTTTGCTTTCAGTGGAAGCATTAACAAATACGATTAGTCACTTAAGAAGTGACAGTCATAAGTTGCTTAGTGAAAGGCCTTAAGGACCATTAAATCAACAACTATGGAATCCGACTTCAAGAACAAGGTATCCAAGTGAGTGTAGTTCACAGCTAGTGCTTAGTGATTTGGACATGTAAAGGTGAGATAGTATCTTGAAGATGTGAGAAGATTGTGTTTAGAGAATGTAAAGGGAAACAAAAAAAGACTTAAGAGGAATTGGAGGGTGATAATAAAAGATGATATGGTTCTGTTAGAACTTATCAAGATCATGACTTAATCCGTTTCTTAATACACTAAAGTTTTCTATTGCAGGTCATGTTTTCGGTAAGTTACGATTTTTGTCGTTTTCATATGTGTTTTAGTATTTTCCTCTTCTGTTTAACCTAAGCATTTAGATATGTAATAATGACCTCTTAGTGATTTAACTTAAATATTTATCTACTTAGTCTTCTTATTCTTCATATTATTATTATTGTTGCTACTGTTGGTGGTGTTATTTATTTATTTTTATATGACTAGTTAACAGGGTCGGTCCTGACGTTTTATAGGCCCCGGGTAAATAAAAAAAATTTCTATTTTGTCTTTTTTTCTTTATGATAATTAATGGTGGACTCTTATAAAAAATAAAAGAGATAAAATAGGGGTTCTTTTGTTGTTCTTTACGAAGATCAAAATTTTCGTAAAGAACAAAATGAAATAAAATAGGGCTCTTTTTGTTGACTATTTTATTCTTCATAAAATTAAGCCCTAGGCAGGTATCCTGCCTGCTCTTACTTAAAGCCAAGTCTGTTAATTAAAAATAAAGCTTCATATTACATGAGCTCCCTAAATCATGTATATTAGTAACCTTCGAACCATATTCATGATCGTGGGCTTAAGGTCTCGACTCAACGTATAATTGATTGGTTTAGTGTAATACAAGCCTAAGGATACTCTCCTGGAGACCAAGCCCGATAACTAAGAATAATACTGTATGTTTGTGCTTGGTCTGTGGCTGTGTGTCCTCAATTAACTTACGTCTCTTAACTTTTCTTTCTTATTTCTGGAGATGAATGGAGAGTGTCAGTGATACAGAGTTTGTCCTAATGTTTACGCTTTAAATTTAAATTTAAATGTGGATTGAAAGATAATAAAAACTTTAATTTTGGACCTCATAATATATAATTACTATAATTTAAAATTAAAATTAAAATTTATTTTTATGTATCTATTGTACATAATTTTTTAAAAATTATATTAAAAATTAAATCAATAAGATAAGATATTTAAAGTTTTAAGGAGTAACTATTATAAAAATTAGTATATAATAAATATAAAACATTTGAAAAATTGAAATAGGATAGGAAAAAGAGACGTTGGAATTATTGAAAGACATAAAGTTTAATTAAAAAATTAATTATTAAATAAAACTTAATTAATTAATTTTAATTTATAGAAATAATTAACTTATAAAAATTAACAATAAATCAAATTAAAAAGTTTTAAAAAATAATTAGTTCAAAATTTTTAATAATTGATTATAGTATTTATATGTATGTATTAATTTATTATATATATTAGCATTTGATGTGTAATTTTAGGTCTATTATTTTTGGATTTTTTTGATAATTGATCGAATATATTAAAATAAAGCTGCATCACACATTAAATTGTCAATCAAAAACCCAAGCAGCATGTCCTAACTAAACCTATTGGGAAAATTAGTAGCTAATTTAGATAACAAATGGGCTAATGTGTTTACATGCCTTAAGATCCAGTTAAATGTAAAGGATTGAAAGCCACTAGCTGTTAATTTGCACTTGTCTAGAATTGTGTCGAGCTTATTGACACCGTTTCATGATCCGTGGAACCGCTGCGTTAATTGAAGACAATTGATTTCCACCTCCACAGATGTAAAGCCATAATGTATCAATCAAAATAAAGCTTCTTTGAAAATAATAGCTTCAACAATGAGAGGAGGATAATTGGAAGTAGAGAAACTTGAGGTACATTTAACGAACTGACCTCTCGCTTCTTTTATTACTATGCCAAATGACACAATCCTTTGAGCAAACTGAAGTGCGGCATCAATTTCATTTTACAGCTCCATCAGTTGGACCTGACCAACGACCAACAAGTTGATTAGTACCTACTGGTGTACCAGAATTACTAGCCTAAAATTGAGCGTTGTTCCATTCTTCAAGGAACCTGTTTGATGCTACCACAATAACACTAGGATCTTGCCATTTCTGCTACCAGATAAAAGAATTTTGGGCTTTCCACAAGTGCCACAGCAGTACACAGGCTCGACTTATCGCATCTATCGGGCCAATCAAGAGGTCCCGAAAAAAAGCAATGAAATTTGGAGCTATAGGAGAAAATTTTAATAAAGCCCAACATGCTCGAGCTTGGTCACAATTTAGCAAAGCATGAGAAATAATTTCAACTTCGTCACAATATGGATAGTGTTCCGCTATGTTCATTCCCTGTCTTTTTAAGACCTCTCGCACCAGAATGATCTCTCTACATGCTCTCCAAAGAAATTCCTTTGTTTTGGGAGGAATTGGTAATTGCCACAATTTCTTCAACGGGCCAACTATTTCGTCAAAATCTATGATGCTTAACTATTTAAGGGCTGTTTTATAACCTAACCTAATTGAGCAGAAACCGTCTTTACTAAAATGCCAAATCAACTTATCCTGGTGGTTTGTCATTTGCAATGGAATAGAAAGAATTTTCTCCATGACAAGATTACAAAATAGTCTGTGTATAAATTTTAGGTCCCATGCTTTCTCTTCTACTAGCATTAAATCATTCACCTGCAAACCTTCAAGACCTTCTACCACAGGTGATTGTACAAAAAAATCTGCATCGTCCGATAACCAAGGATCATTCCATACAGAGATGGTCTTTCCATTTCCGACTCTCCACTAGGTGCCAATAGCTAGCAAATCTCTAGCTTGTAACATACTCCTCTAAATAAAACTAGGATTGCATCCATTCTTTGCTTCTAGGAAAGAGTTTCTGGGAAAGTATTTAGCTTTGAGAATTAGTGTGAGGAGAGAAGAAGGGTTTTGGAGTAGATTCCATCCCTGCTTAGCTAGCATTGCCAAATTGAACTAGTGCAATAGTCGAAAACCAAGACCATCTTCTAGTTTTGACCCACACATTCTATCCCATGTTAACTAGTGTATTCGACCACCTCCAGTGGTTTTACTACCCTACCAGAAGGAATTCCTCATCTTTTGAAGTTCATCACAGGTTGTAATTGGTATCAAAAACACATTCATACAGTAGTTGGGCAAAGCTTGGAGAACTGTTTTGAGAAAAATTTCCTTCCCCAATATAGAGAGAAAACGATTTTTCTAACCACAAAGCCTCCCTTTCATTCTCTCCTTAAGGAAGGAGAATATCTGTTTCTTGTTTCTGTAATAGGAAACTAATACTTACTAACGATGGACTGTAGAGCTAAAAATGAGATCAGATCTTTTATTTCAGTTAACCAATTTTTACCATGTTCCGTTTAATCTTATTAACATATTTATGTGAAGTCCACACAAATATATGGATCAGATGAAGTGACACAGAGATGGAACACCGTAACGGAAACAAGGCGCTCCTACATGCTAAAAATAAAAATATGAGCCTTTTATGTGATGTTTTGATTTTTTTTAATTAAAAACTATTATATACATATAATAATTTACAAATTATAAATCATGTATAGTTAACAAATTAAAATCTAAAAACTAAAAATTAATTAATTAATATTTATAAATAAAAATAAATATACTCTTGACTCAGAAATAGATTAAAATGATGTTGGACAAGTTTGATCCATTACTCCACCCATCATACGGCGTCGTTCAACCTTGCCGAATGCTTCTAGAGTTTCCCTCCACGTCCGTTTTCACTTTTCAGTTTCCTTGATCTTCTTTCCCCTCCTTGCTGTCGCTCCTCTGTGATTGACCTATGTTCATCTCTTGTTCGATCTCTGATATTAACGGTGTTCTGATCTGAAATAGAGACCCAGAACGATCTCTGTTATCAATGTACTCTGATCTGACAAGAAATCGACGAAGAACGTAAGATCGATCTCTGTTTCTTTGTCTTAACTGGTTTTCTTTCTTTTTATTGTTTCCCTTATTCTGATCTTTTGTTTCCAGATCTGGTTATCGGTGTTCTCTGATTGGAAAGTCAACCGCAAAAAAGGGAGAAGAAAGTGAATTTTCTCGTACAGAGGTATATAGGATCAACGAAAGGAGAGTTTCAAAGAAGCATTTTAGTTTTAATTTTCACAAATATTTAGAATTATTAGTTGCGTAAATCGTTATAGTGATTGCTTCTCTGTGCAAGGTTTGAAGTCTAGAGGAGGATAGCCGTTTGATGAGAGAACAAACAGCTGAGATTTCTTAACCAAAGGTATGTGCAAAATCCCAAAGTTGAATCTCATAACTTGTAGAAACATTGTTGTTTACAAACATTAATATATCCTTCCTTTTCAATTATTGAACATATAAATAGGACATAAATTGCGAAACCGATGCATGTTTGTATTCTCTTTCTGTTACCTTTTTTATTTTATTACTCCAGCTTAATCAAGCTGTCTTGGTATAAACAGTTTTTAGAACTCCAGTGCCGGTTCCGTACTCATCAACCCCCCTCACACTGGCGTTACTCTCTCCTTTATGATAGGAGATGACTCTAAACACACCAATTTATATGCATTATTAAAAGGTTTTGAAGAATAAGGGAAGAGAACTTGATTTGTACGTTAAACAAATCTTTGTATAGTTTAAAACAAGCCCTAAGATGTTAGTACAAAATATTTGATTCTTTCAACAGATTTAGTGTAGGTTCTGTTAGTTTTCTATCCCACATCGGAAGTAGGTCATAGTATAGGCTTCATTTGAAGCTATATAAAGAGATATATACATGAGGTTTTAAATATTCAAAAATCTCTCCCATAATTTTGTGTATCAATTTTTAATGTGAATCGAGAGTTCTTTTTTCTATATTCTTTGTTTTTTATATTAGTATGTTTGCTCTATAATCTAAAGAGATAAACTCTACTTAGATAGGGCAAGAAAACAAAGATTACTAGAAAAGAACTCACAGTTCACATCAAGAATTAATAAAAAAAATTTTGGGAAAAAGATTTTGAAATGTTTAAAATCTTAACCATATGTCTCTTTATATGCCTTCTTATACCCTCCCTCACTTCCAACGTAGGATTGAAAACCAACACTTTGTTGCATCAACATTCCTTTCAAGCTCCTAAGCAAGCTTTTGAAACTCTTTTCCTTCCTCTTTAACTCTTCTGTATACTTATAGATTTTGATTTTGAATTAGGTTCAAAATGATCATCTGCCACTCATAATCAGGCATATCCAAGTTTTGGACATATTTCTTAAAGGTTCCATTATTCTCAAAAATGATTATTCTCGTATTATTCTTAATCGTACCTTGGGATCAGAAGTTACGTAACAAATTATCTGTTAGACGAATGAAACCAACTTAATAAGGAATTTGTGTTTTGTGTTAGATAAAATCAGGCTAATCTTAAGTTAAGTTAGAAAAGCTAATAATATAAACTGATTTATTTTATTTGTTTTCTCTGAAATGAATAATTTATAGAATCCGTCAACTTTACAATTAATTTATATTTTGTAATTAAAAATTAAAAATATATAATTAATGAAATGTTACAATCTTTAAATGATATATATCTACAATATTTATGAAGTATAGTATTAATAAATTGGAAGTTATAAAAAAACAGGTGATTAGATTTAGATTAGACGTCCTAGAAGCAGCAGAGCTGTTTGTCGCTTCCTTATTTCTCAAATGTTTATGCTGCTGTGACTCTTCTCTACGCCTTCTAGCTCCAATTCGAAACCCTAATTCCTTCAATTTCACTCATTTGCCTTGCTAATCCTCCCGCTTTTTGACTCCCAATTTACTTTTATTGACGCTTCCTGGTTTCGGCAGCTTCTTTTTCTTTTTGATTATTAGGCCCATATCAGACTCTTGGTGTTCATGGATTCCATTGAAGATAACTTCGATTCAGCGCTAAACCTAGAAGAAACCCACTTCAAACAAGGCTACTCTGAAGGCTACAAGCACGGCCTAACCACCGGAAAAGAGGAGGCCCGACAAGTCGGCCTGAAAACTGGCTTCGAAGTCGGCGAAGAGCTTGGCTTTTATCGGGGATGCGTTGATGTTTGGAATGCAGCGATACGGGTCGACCCGTCTCGGTTTTCGGCCCGTATTCAGAAGTCTCTGAAGCAGATGGAGGAGTTGATTGGCAAATACCCGATTATGGATCCAGAGAATGAGAGTGTTCAGGAGATAATGGACAGTTTAAGGTTAAAATTTCGGGTGATCAGGGCGGGTATGGGTGTGAAATTGGAGTACGATGGTTATCCAAAGCCTAAGGAGACTGAGTTTTGATGGTAAATTTTACTTTATTTTTATGATTAATTAGGTGGTGGTAGTAGTTTCTGATGTGCTAAAAGTATTTGCTTGCTATGGTTTGGTATTGGGTCGAGCTCAGGAAAACTGGAAGCTGAGATTGATGAGAAGTTCGTTGCTGAATTGAACGGAGGAGTTTGGTTCTCTAATGAATGTTAATTTGGTTCGGATTGGTTTGCATTGAGGATGGAAAAAGGCCTGATTTATGCCTTTTGTAAGTTTCGGGTAGAACTACTGGCTAAGATCACTGTAGGAATCTTGTTTTTTTTTTTTTTTCTGATATGTGATGGTGTCCTGGAGCTTATATCAGTATGTACATGTATATGTTTGTCAATGCCTGTCATTGAATGGCGATCCTTTTGTATTGCTAGACTTTGCTAGCATAAACTATTGGTTGCTACAATGATGCATTTTGGGCGTATGTGATTCATGTTGTGCTATGCCTTAACACCTTTAGCTTGTATTTCTAGCATTTTGTATATTGATTTTGGCTGATCCCGGAGATTTGGTCACCTTGGTTTGGCCGTGAAGTTTATCACATACGAGGACCGCTTTAATTTGTATGCGTTTTTTCTGCTGTGCTTATCGCCTTAACTTTATAGCGAGATAAAGCATCCAATATGAACACAAGACTCTTTACACTTTCACCTTACAGGTGTAGGATTGATGACCAAGAACTTGGAACAGACATTAAGCAGATTCCTCCACATATTGATCAGGCAATATATTGCCGGTAGTTTGTAGTAGAATATTTTGTATTGAAGAATAGCGAGCGACGAAACTGAATTAGCAGTCGTAAAACGATTTGAGATGTTCTGATTTAACTGAGCTGAGACCAAGTCATGGGTAGTCTGTTCTGACTTCGTGCTATTCTTAATTTTGAAACTACTTTTGTTAGAATAAAGGCATGGCAATGGGTATAGTTTAGCTGGATTTAACCTTAAACTGGGTATATTGTGCAAATATCAATGTGTATGGATGTCAGCCACTTCCACAGCAAACGTATATATATATAGAAACTTGGCCCAGTTAATATATGAAACCACGTATTCGACATGTATTTAGTATAACCTCAAGATGTGGACTACTACCTAAGTCTCAATTTTGTCGAATAAGATAATAAAATCGCAGAAAGAAATATTGCTCAAGATCTTGTAAATATTGCTAGAGGCCAAACGTCAGAAAACATACAAAGCAAGCATAGGAATGGTATAAGGACGGATTGACCAAAGACGTTTAAGTTAGCACGATTGTGGAAGGTGTGCGCCGTACACTTGTAGAACAGAGCATGCAATAGGTTCGACTGACGGCCCTTCCGCTTTTTTACCTGGAAAGGAATCTTCTAAAATAAAAAGAAACATGCATTCAGATCAGCCAATCTGTGCCTAAACAAAAGCACTGGGATGCAAATGAACGCAGGCTAAGTAGCTGATGTTAGATGCGCAAGTCCATAACTTTTGCAAGTGGATTAAAATACAGTAGAATTTTTTTAAATTGATACTCGGTGATTCAATAAATTATATAAGATAATATTTTTCTTCGGTCCCGATTTGGACCAGTTAAAAATTTAACAAAATTTAATAAGATAATAAAATAATATATTTTCAAAATGCTCTTATGTAAATATAGGGTCTCATTAATATCATAAATTAATAATCATCTAAACTTACACAAATATAACTAAGACAATTTAGTGAAATATAGTTCTAGTATTGTTTGTTTTTTCTTAAAATTTAAGTCTAATTAGAGCTCATCTTTAAATTTTCTTATTGCATCCAAAATTTTTAATGTTGTGTTCTCAAATTGCACTAAAAAATTGTGAAGAGTTCTAGACATAATAAGTGCTTCCTTTCGCGTAACTAGTTTCAAAGTACTGTATCGTCTTCAATTTTATTAATTAATATCTCTATAAAATAATAAATATCATGATCCCAACAATATTAACTTATAAAGATTTTAATGTAAAAAGAGAAGTCTTAAAACTTTATGCGATGTTATGTAAAGATACACAAACTGTTCTGTATTAGAGATAACATTTTATGTAAAAGTTAAAATGAGTCATTTTTTAAGTATTTCATCAAAACAATGTGATTTTACATAAATCGAAACGCTGGCATCCTGACTCGTCCCAATGTCGAAGCAACCAATTCCGACACATTATCACTGTAAATTTCTTCCTAACTGCTGCCAAGAATCCTGAAGTAAAATTTCGTTTAGACAGAAAATTTTGTTAACACAAAATGATAGAATTCAAATCTTAATTTAAATCCCATATTCTTGTTGCAGTTGTTGATCTTATTGCTTTTAAACTTATTAGCTTTAGTCAATTAAACTGGCCTCACAGAAATGAACAAAAATTTAGAAATAAGAGTTGATGATGAAAAAAAGAGAAGCGTTAATCGTTAAGCAGGGCAACTTATACTAATATATCTTAGCATGACAAGATTACTACGTTTTGTTGCAACTAATATATCTTAGCATGTCTGTCTTTTCGCATGACAAGATCTGACTTAGAAAGAGATAGTAATCGTGAGATTAAAGATCCTGATTCTCATATTATCAAAAACAGAGGTGAGAGCTCGAAATTAAAATAGAAAACCATTTAATAATCATCTATGACCTATCAACATGATCTCATTTTCGGCAAAAGATTAAAGGGAGATCTGAGTGAAATAAGGCTTATATCCTAGTTCAAGAACTGTACCGAAATCGTATATTTCTAATCACAGCAGTTTCCACATTGATCTTCCACAATAATGTAAGTAAAAGAAAATCTAAGGAACGCATAGGCTCTATTACATGTTTACTAGTAACGGTTAATTCTCATAAGCTGATTCATGCCAATTCCTGATTCTCACAAAAGAAACATATGTATATGTGAATCAAACTAGTTTGCACAATCTCAAGAATCTTCACAGATAATCAAGTATATCAAGCATCAGATGTATTGCATGTTCCATAGTACCAACGAGTTCTTATCAGATAAGACATACCTTCTCGGCTCTGTATTTTGGAGTATAACGACCGTCCCTGACTCTCCTTTTGCTCATAAACTGGCTATGAAATTGCTACAATAAGGAAGATCCAAGGTTTTCCTTTTTCTAAGAAAGAAGAGAGACTCCTTTTCTTCTAGAATGTTTATGGTCTGAGAAGAGAAGAAGAGCGGGAAGCGGATTTCAAAATGAAAGAGAACGAAGAACCTTACACAGTATTTACAGCCGAGTAAAATCTAGCGCCACAGTATTGGGATTATGTATTGGACCTCTTTAGTAGGCCCAATTGAGACTGACTCATTCTTAGAACAAAATCAACAACAATAATAAAATAAATAAAAAATCAACAACAATAATACCCAACAAAAATTCAACTAAAATGTGGATTTTTGGGATAAGCTGCCACTATGGATATCAAATTTGGGCCGACCCATCTAGCCCAATTTTGGCCCAGGCTATTGGCAGGCCATGAACAACCCTATCGGGCTACGAGTCGAGCATGGCCTGACCTGACCCGACCTGTGGCCCGACCGTTACTTCAAAAACGACAATATTTTTGACGTTTTTCTTTTAAAAATATGGTCAGGTCACTCTAGCTTGCAGTCTAGCTCGACCCTAGCCTGACCATGCCCATTGATATTCCTAGCTATCACTAGTACAAAAACAATGCATAGTTATTTTCATGTGGGAGGAGTAATTGCTGATTTACCTCATGGCTAGATAGATAAATATTTAGATTACTGTTACATTCTTTTAGGAGAACCCATTGAATAATTTTAATTTATTATGTCATTTCACCAATTCGGCCTACCACAGAGGCATTCAAAAACTGCTCTATCGTAATTCCTGACTGATAACCTCTATTTACAAGAAGTTTTTTCTTTGATTTTCCCAAAAGCCTCACAAAATAAGAAACAACCTCTCAAAAGCATAAATGATTGGGAGTTCACGTTTGGATTTTTTTTTTCATTTTATGTTTAGGTATAAAGTTGATCCATGCAACCTTATTTCTATATAATAGAAAAGTTTTTCCAATAACATATTTAGTATGCATAACTAAACGTACTTATACATACATACATACTTATATATAAAAGTCTTTGAAGTAATATAAGTATAATCAAAGGCTTTTGGTCTAATGGGAAAAAAAAGGTATAGGTATGGGAATGAAAACTCACACTTGGTATCCACAAAGATAACACTTTCATTCTCCCATTTTCAGTAATGCTTCATTCTTCTGGAATGGGATTTATTGTTGGTTATACTATATTCTCATTCCTTACTATATTCATTCCTATTTTTATTCTCATTACCGTCTGTGAACTAAGCATCCTCTAAACCTCGTGCCATCAGAGCCAATAGGATGGAAATCTAAATTGGGTCCAATCTGGGTCAAGGAATTTAATTTGATTTAATTAAAATTTTAACTAAATTCAAATTTGATGTCAAACCCTAATTATATTTAAAATGATGTTATTGTATTTATAAACAAAAATACATTATTTATGACTTTTGAATTTGAGTAGATCCAAACGTGCTTTTAGACTATGTTTGATAGATTGGTTAGTAATGAAATAAAATGGAATGAAATATGATGAAAGAGGAGAGTTTTATATTACATAAGATTATGTCATAAACAGTGAAAATGAGTTATTTTCGATTTGAAGGTTTAGGATATAATATAAAATGATAAATATATACTACCTAATATACCTTCAATAATTTTTTTATAATACTAATTATACCCTCAACTCTAATAATAAGTATTAGACAAAATGTTTTGTTCTATCAAAGGTATAATAGTCATTTATTATTATCAAACATACATTATACTTT
The DNA here is from genome assembly GCA_024520975.1 of Erythroxylum areolatum. Lineage (NCBI taxonomy): Eukaryota > Viridiplantae > Streptophyta > Magnoliopsida > Malpighiales > Erythroxylaceae > Erythroxylum > Erythroxylum areolatum. Next base: position 50,279,344 of record JANIJH010000009.1, read on the forward strand.
ATTTCATTCATCTTTCAAACAACGTTTCAATAAATTACATTATAAATATTTTCATCCCTCTCAAGCAACAATTTTCTAATATTACATATATTTACATTTCATTTCATTGTAAATCATTCAATTCCGTTATTTTCTAATTCATTTCATTAAACACTTTACGTCCAACTAAATATAGTCTTAGATTATTAATATTTATTGAATGTTGTAATCATTAAATATTCATAAATTAACTCTTTAACATATTAAAACCTAGTAATACATTTTCAAAACATATATACTTAAAGTTATTTAGAATTTAAATAATATCTTATAATTTTTAAATATATTAATTAATTTTTATATAAATAAAAATTATTTTGTATTTAATTATAAAAATTAAGAGTTAACTATTAATAATAAAATAGTATTATTAAACTCAAAAATTTAAAAAGTTTTTTCAAATTTGCTTTAAATTCAGATCATAAGAAACTTAATTTCGAATGGGTTCGTTGTAATTCACGTCTAGTCTTTTTAATTTTATTAAAGACTAAAGTAATTGGTAAACTTTTGCTTTGTAATTTTTATCAAACAAAATATTATTTTCTAAAATTAATTTATTAGACATTGTCATTGTTTTATATTCACGAGCTAACTCTTAATATAGTGAACTTTGGCAATACATTTTAACATATTAACATTAATATATAATATAACTAATCTCTTATAAATTTTAAATGAAAAAGTCAACATGCTCAATGCAAAAGATCTTTCCGCTTTGCTGGGATCTAGGGGAGTGTCATAATGCACGTAACGTTCTTTTTGTATTTTTACAAATAGGCTATTTTCACAACTTAAACCTGCAACCTTATATTTGCAGAGAGACAATTTTATTAATTATTTTAAGACTCACTTTCACTCTTAAAATTTTTAAAATACGAATAATATTATTTTCTAATCAAATACGGTTTGGGTCTTGTTCAACCAATTCCTTAACCCATAAAATGTTTGACCTGAATCTAATCAAATTATTTAAAATAATTTATTTTTTAAATTAATATCAAACTCAAAGTTTAAAGTAATTAAATTTAAATAATGAATTTTGTATTGACTCAAACTTAAGTTTGATCAGGGATGACAATGAGCTGGATTTGGGTCTAACCTAGGCTTGACCAATTCTAAGATAAAAGGGCTTGAACTTAAGTCTGACTCGATTAGGCCTGATCTATTTTTATTTTTTAAAATTATAAATTAGTAAAATAATATTATTTTGTTAAAAATAACGTCATTTTTGTTTTAAATGTCAGGTCTCGAGTTGGATCGGGTCTGAACTGCCTCGAACTCAACTCAATCCAAAGCACGGTTAACCGAGCCTGACTCTAAATCTCATCTCTAAGTTGGATCCCACCCACTAGCATCTCTAAATTTAAAAACCAAAATGGGTCTATTATTCCCCCAATCTAGTAACCAAAAACGTGGCCAACCAGGTAAAATATTCTATCGACTGCAATATTCCGAGTATAAAGCTCTACGTCAAGTTCTAACCAGCTCATTAGAATCTTTCGTAAACCCTACGTGCGGTCCTTTTTCTTTCCTTTTCCTTGGTGGATATATGAGCATATTTTGGTCACTTTCGGGTCGACTTTGCTCATGGAAAACATCGTTCTAATCCGTTGGACTTGCTTTATATATTTTACATTAAAATTGGAAAAGGAGTGGTGTCTCTTTAACCAAGTTTAAGACTAAGACTCCAATCATTTCCTTAATCATCTTTTCGTAAACATTACATGTTACTATGTTAAGAGGTCCGGTGGAACATTAGCGCGTTGTTGTCTTTAAGATAAGACTCGCCTAAACAATATTATTTAACTACCAATTATCAAATTTTTAGATGCATAAAATAATATATAATAATTTGTAAATTATATATTTTTGATATATCTTTGATAGGTTAATAAATTAAAATTAAATAATATAATCCAATTCAATAAATATTTGTAGATCCAATATGCAGAATAATTTATAAATTAAGTGTTTTTGTCATAAACTTAACCGTACACAGGGCTTCATGTTTTGCAAGGGTTATCAATGTACATAATTTTTTAAAAAACTTTTACAAAGAGGCTATTCATGTTATTTGAACATGTGACTTTATAATCAGAAATAACAATTCTAAGTGTATGTTTGATTGAACTTTTGGAAAATAAATAAGTACTTTTTTATGACAAAAGTCTTTTTTTAATGATTGTTTGATTGTAAAATAAAAAAATATTTTTTAATAGATATAACCTTTTTGGTAGTTAAAATACAGCTTTTTAAAAAATTCAAATTTAGAACTTCTAAAAAAAGTACTTTTTTCGATGAATTTTTCGAATCAATTAATGAACCTATTTTTTAGTCCATTTTCTCTTATGTTTTACACATAATTTTCACAATATCCACAAACTCATTTTCACATTTATTTTGGGATATATAAAATATTATTTGACTTTTTTATATATTTTAATATTTATTTTTTATATTAGTTTTACTTATGTTATAATCTATATGAAAGATTTGGTTAGATATATTTTCATTTATGTTTCATATGGTTTAAAATTATATAATAATTATTATATTGTACTTTGCATATTATTTAATATGCTTTAAATAATATTTATTCGCATAAATAATTTTTATTACAAAATAAAATATAGTTAAAATTAATAAAAGTGTTTTTTATTTTTATGTTGACAAACAGTTTATTATTTGAAACTCTTTTAAAAAAATTAATTTTTAATTAACAATCAAACAGTTAATTTCTTAAAAAAGCTTTTTTAAGAAAAACTGTAGTGGCAAAAGATTTACCATCAAAAGCAGACACTAAGACTCTCTCTCTTAGTTATTTTACTAGACATAAGACAATTATTGTGTTTAATAGAAATTTAGAATGCTAATCTCAAGACGCAGGTAAGTTAGTAAAGGGTTCTCTTAATTTAAGTGAGATCGCGGGTTTGAATTTTTCTCATGTATGCAATCATTTAAAACTTGAGACTAGAGTTTTACCTCCCGTAAGGGACTTATCTGGCTTGAACGAAAATTAGTTTAAAAATAGATGACTTAAAAAGGCCTTATCATAACTAAAATCTTCCTAAAATACCTCATGTGCGGGAGGGGGAAAAAAAAAAGGAGTGCTGAAGAGTGAACAAGCCTTGTCCTAGTCATTTATTTACAAACAACACAACAGAAAGTAGCTGACAAGTTTGAACAAGTATACACTGTAAGCCAGAAATATACGCAAAACCATCTGCGAACAAGTCATGACCGATTCTACTTCTTGAAAACGGAAGTTGAAGGTTGCTGTTGCTCTCGTTGGTGGTGCTGTTCTTGTTGTTGCTGTTGAAACTGTCGGAACATCGAAGTCATCTTGTTATAAACATCCATAGTCATAGGCTGCAACAGTACATTTCGACATATTAAAAATTTTAAAAGAAACAAATTTTTTATTTGAATTATTCATTTTTTTTAAATTTAGGGAATTAAATCAGAAATTTAAGACAAGACAATAAAGTAAAACCTGAGACTGGCAAGCGAGGAATGTGGACAATGGGTCGGGTTTGAGTGGCGTGGAAGCAGATTGCATGCGGTCAGAAGAACCATCCAGTGAATTTATAGGCATGAAAGCTGTTGGGTGAAGAAGAGGAGACATTCCAGGAATGTTGGGACTAATACCCATAACCATACCCGTACCCATTCCGAAGCTCATTGGGTTAATCATCGACATCTGCAATTGTTGTGGCATAGCCATTGGCATCATCAGTGGTTGAATGTTCATTCTGCTCATCATCTGGACTTGAGCTTGCAATTGTTTCAAATACTCGATCACTTCATCCAGCATTGAGGCCTTGTCATTCTGAAATAAAACAGTAGAAAATAATTTACATAACCTTAAACTCTCTACTTTTCAGGTACTAATGATTGGCTAATTATTGCACAGCTTTTGTCAAACTTTGGTTAAAGTTTTCACCATCAAGTAGCTGGATCTGTCATGGAGGCTGGACAAAAAATCCAGACGAGGAAGTGTTCAAAACTTTCCAATCATTACAAGTTGCAAATAGTTTAAATGCAGTGAGAATTGCTGGTATGAACATGAAAGGCATGGACTTACATATGTGGTAGAGAATTGCTCTCTCAAGACAGAGCAATCCTCTGCCAAGTCTTGTCCTCATATCAAACTGGTTTTGTGGACTGAAACAACTGGGTAAGTTCCAAGATAGTACTAGCCATTTGAATGCAAAGAAGACTAGGACCACTTCAGTCTATGTCGTATTTATGTTCATTATCCTCTCCGTGTCTGCTGTGTATTTAATTCTCAAGTCTTTTACTGCATTGTACCTAAGCTAGCTCTAGCTAGGACGAGTATCTGCCTAGAGAACACAGTCTTTGACCACCAGACACCCATTTTTTGGCAACATCAATGTAACTTGGATTAACTTTAATCGCTTTTCATGTGTAACTATTGATCTGATCATATTGTCCGACCCTTCCATACACCACAAAAGAAGATAACAATGAGCTTGGATGAGACTGATACTCGAGTCTTGACAAATTATCACATCTCACTTTTTGATTCCACAGACACAATTAATGTCATGAGAAACAAAATGCTGTACAAGTGGACTCGAATATGGGGAATAATATCAAATATGAACATCCACCTAATAACCCTTTACATCTTTGCTTTTGACTTTTCTGCCTAGTACAATAGGTAAAGTATGATGTTAAGAAGAAATGCATTAAAGTGAGCAAGAAAAAGAAGAATAATCTATCTGTTGACAAATGATTTATTCAAGAATACCTTGCTGGAATTTGGAACCAGTTTCTGAAGGGCCTTCATCCTCTGGTTTATCTTATCTCTCCTTTTCTGGCATTAAAGCTCAAGACGAATTGTTAAATAAGAAATGCAGTTCGTTAACAACCAACAGACTAATACGAGACTCAAACCAAATTCGAGTAACAATGTTTTCCTACAGAAACCAAGTGGTCCACTCCATTTGCTTTAATTCTTTCTCAGAGTATGATCTTAGACGGACTTAGAAGCTAAAAGGCATAGTTTATGTGCCAGTTTCTGAACCAGAAATGTGTGTTAGATCAAATGGAGACAGATCGCGTACCCGTTCAGATTGGCTATGAATTGCAGCAGCCCTACTTCTTTTAGTGGAAATCGATGATTTCTCATTATTCCCTCTCTTCTTGTCTGGTTCCTCTTCAGATGTTCCCTTTTTTTAACACCATATATACATATATAGTGAGACGAGAAATATAAAATATAAAAAGAAGTTGGCATTTAACTCCTTACTTGTGGTCTAGTGTGACAAACTGAGTAATTCTCGTCTCCTGCAGCTGTAGCTGTGGCAACAGTCTTCATAGTATTCTTTTGTGAACCCAACGAAGTGGAAATGAACTCAGCGCCTAACTCCTTCTCGGACTTATCAACCTTCACGTGCTGGCTGTCTATGTCCCTCCAAAATGTGGCGGCACTGGCAGTGGCACATCTTTGATCTCTGCCACTCCACTCCGGCGGCGCAGCCGGTACACTCTCCACCCTCGGCGGTTTACAGGCGAGAGAACCCTCCTTATCCTGCGTAGCTGGTGGCCCACTACTATACCCCGCGTGTGTAGAGCACCCCACCATTACTGGGCGCATTAGCCCAGCGACGTAGTCATTCACTTGCGTGGACCCATCCTCGGTCCGGCTCGTGGAAGGGACTAGAGCATCCATTGTCATCGTCCTTGACACAGCAGGGGCGGTTGGGATGCGCTCAAACCAAGGGACCAACTCTTCTTGTCCAAAGTTAACCGAAGATGGCTTGTTTTGCGTTGAGCTAGTTGCTTGGTTGACTACGGACTCGAGTGTGCCACTGGCTCGTGGCTTGTCCCAGGAGTACTTGTATTGTGAAGTAATATGTTGTGTGGATTTAACAGGCACGCTGGATGGACCAAGACCGTGCATGGCAAGTTGACCATTTTCCCATGTTAATTCTGCTACTTCGTAGTTTAACCTGCAACAGAAGAGAGACACCACCTACGAGTCAGTCAACTGTTGTCCTCAGAGATAAACCTAGCTCCTGATATTAGACTGAGGGAGAGAAAACAGTATAAACCTGGACATGTCTGGTTCTGATGCAGTGGGGTTATTTGGCAGGGAGCGAAAAGAGGGCTTGTTAGGAACAGGGTTGTCGTCAAGACACCAACTCGGACTTTTAACTTACAAAGGCTTTCCGGGAAAGCATAAATGATATAGTTGCTCTCTGTATGTTGTGTTTGAACAGTGAGAAAGGAGAGGGAGAAATCACAAAAAGGAGAAAAGAGAAGGGGACGTGGCTTATGAGAAATCACAAACTTAGGAGAGCAGATCACCTGTCCAAGTTATTCTGTCCAACCCTATCTAAGTTTTCAAACGGCGTCGGTTTGATATCAAAAATGGAGAGGCGCCCGCATTTTTACAGCAGCCTGTGGGTCCCACCCACAGGCGCCGTTTTTTAGCTGGAAGAAGAGCCAGCCAGCCAGGGAAATGGGAATAAATTGGCTTTTACTTTGCTACGGGTTGAATAA